>VWZP01002787.1:1394943-1511598 GCA_013396995.1 Dicaeum eximium
GCCGCCGGCCGCCATCATGGAGGAGGCGGAGGAGGAGGAGGAAGAGGCGGAGGAGGCGGGCGCGGGGGGCGGTGCCTCAGGACGGGGCGAGGCCGGTCCCGTGACCGCGGGCGCTGAGGGAGCGATGTGGCTGCTCCGTGCTGGGACCGCGCTGTCCGTGCTGCTGCTGGCCGCAGGTACGGGACGGGACGGGACGGGAGGGGAGCAGGGCCTCCGGGCACGGCGCTCCTGTGTCTCGCAGCCGCTGCCGGGCAGGGCCCGGGCTGAGCCGCCGAAAATTCCACTGGCTGGGGTGGCGGTCGGGAGGGACAGAGAGGGTGGCGGGAGCAGCAAGGTCTTATTGCTCCTACTCTCTGGCCTGATCCCTGAGATTAAGGTCTGTTCCGTGTCCGAGATGGGCAGTAGACCGACCGCGTCAGGTACCAGACTTTACTGACTTAATTGAGTCTAAATTCTATTTTGGATTCCTTCAGAAGTGACCCTCTGTCTGCATCTGCTCTCCCCGGGGACTGTGACACCCAGGTCAAAGCGCTGGGGTCATGGGGCCAATAACGCCAAGGCTGCGGGTTCGATCCCCGCACGGGCCGTTCACGCAATGGTTGGACTCGATCTTTTTAGGTCCCTTTCAAGTCAGAATATTCTGTGATCCTTGTCAAAACTGCAGCTGGTTATGAGAGTTATATTCTACTGGGGCTGTGCCTTCAGCCCAGGCCTTGAAAACACTTCAAGAACAAATTATTCCAGTGATTGGGTTGTTATTCCGGCGGCAGCTCTAATGCCAGGCTCTGATAAGGAAGCACGTAATTACACATTTCATTAATTGACAATAACTCGGGTGGGGGTGTAAGTATAGGCAGGTTTCTTATAGTAATTTTTTAAATAGTAGTAGCACTTCTAATTATCACACCCAAGATTGAAATGTAATGTTTTGGAACAGTTCTGGTGGAAAGCCCAAAGCTGAGCCTTTTTACCTAGCTGATTGTTATTGTTATTTCTTCTCCAGGTGTAGTTCTGAGGCAGCCCCAACAGTCCAAAGAGGTGTGGGGATATGTGGAGGTTCGGAGCAAGGCCCATATGTTCTGGTGGCTCTACTATGCAAATAACCCAACCCACGACTTCACAGATTTACCTCTCGTCTTGTGGCTTCAGGTAAGGTTGGGTGAGGGACACCTAAGCAAAAATTCTTTCCATCTGTGCCTGGTTCAGTCTGATATCTGATATTGTGCGGCTCTATGGAAACAAGATACAAAACTGCCCGGTTCTAAATGCCTCACCTTGTGAATGAGGTGTTGGGGTTAGGAAAAATAAGGATGATTTCATTCTGCAGTTGTGGGGTGTCCTCAACTGCTCACCTTCCATCAAGTTCGATCGCAACAACAGAGGTTGTTCTTATCTTTTGTACAACAGTAATGATTTTTGTGCATTGTAGTTTCACAGCGCCTTTCCTGGAGAGTTTGAAGTCTAAACAATGTTCAGAGAGAGAGAGTAGATAAAATAATCAGACACTGAGGATGATTTCTAAATGGAAACAATCCCAGTTTGATAAAAGTGGTGGCATGTTCTCCACAGTACATTTCAGAAGTTAATGTTGAACAGAATCACTTGAGGACTTTTTCTTATTCTTTCTGGGTTATTTCATCAGACTGAAACCCACAAGCTGTACATGCTGATTAAGCTAATGCCTTGCAAAGCCCCAGTTAGCACATAGTTAACTTTTGCACTCCATATTCAGTGATTAAGGTTTTGAAACTGTGCTTACATGGTGGGCAGCTGACCAGAAGCTCTCGCAAGTGGGTGGCTGCTTGTCTGTTGAGTTCTTGCTTTCAGAAATGGCAGGTGTGTGCATAACCCAAGACCATGAGGAACAGAGCCTGCTCTGCAAATTAGTGTGCAGTGCAAAAGTAATTTTTAAAAATTTACAGGCTGTCATTCTACTTAGTGGCTGGCTTGTATTTTTCTTCCATCTGTCATGTCTATGCCATGCTGCCTTTTAACTTCATTGTCATTTGGTATTTCCCTGCAGGGAGGTCCAGGAGCTTCAGGCTGTGGATATGGGAACTTTGAAGAGATCGGTCCTTTAGACAAAGAAATGAAACCAAGAAATACAACCTGGGTACAGTAGAGAGTTCAGCTTCTAACTACTAATTACAAATGTTTGTTTGCTTTTGTAAGCAGATGATCACTACGAAAAAAGCACAGAACAGTTTTTCATTTAAAGTTCAGTAGAACTATAATATTCCAAGCTAAAATATTGTGGTTAATAAAATAGCTTATAGGAATAGCCTTGTACTTTACTTACTTTGAGGGGTAGACATTAATTTGATTTGATGAGGTCTTCTATGAAACTCTGAAATGCAGATGTCTGGGAAACAGAGAGTAGGGAAATTGTAGAAAGTGTTCTTTCAGATCACAGCTTCATAGTGTGCAGTCACAGAGCTTTTTCTGGGTGGCTGGCAGTGAAAAACCTACGGCTTGTTATTATACAGCTCCAGTGTGGCCTTCAAGGGAAAACAAATTACAGCTGCCTGTGAGGGTGGGAGTTTAATTAGTGCAATATATTTGTGCTCTGAGCTACCAATAGTCTGAAGTACTCCAGAGTTTCCTAGGTGCCCTTGGGTCACTAGGAGTTTTTGGGTGGGTCTGGTTACAGATTGGGCAAATTGAAGAACTTTATGTTGCACCTAATTTTTCTGCAAGTTTTTTTAGGTCCAGGGATTTGCTGGCTCAGTTAATGATTTGTGCCATCAAAACTAAGTTTTTTTGCTGATGCTGAACTGAAGTTTCATACAAACCTTTCTGCTTCTACAGTTGCAGGCAGCCAGTATCTTGTTTGTGGATAATCCTGTGGGCACTGGATTCAGTTATGTGGATGATTGTAGCTTGTTTGCCCAAAACCTTACAACAGTAGTTTCTGATATGATGGTTTTTCTTGGAGAATTTTTCAAGTGTAGAACAGAATTCCAGGTAAGTGAATTGAATTTTTGTTTATTGTTGTATTTTTCTCTGCTTTTAAATAGCATTCAAAAATAATTAGGGAACAGACTTCCAGATGAGCAGTGTTTTGCTGCTAGGTAATGTTTGGTCCAAGTATAACCACTGTCTCTTATTTTCCACATTTCAGAAGTTGTATCTTGGTTTTGGGGTCAGTTAGATAAGCCTTGGGGTGGATTATTGTCTGTTGAGTGATCTGAGCAGCATATATAGGATCACAGCTGCTTATAGTTCCAGAATACTTCAGAACCAAACCCAGCAAATCACCAGCATGTTATGGAAACCTTATGTGCAGCTTAAAATAAGAAAAGCATTAAATGTTTGATGGTGAGAGGTGAACAGCCAGTGCCTTTGTCCTATAAGATGTAGGAGATGGTTGGAGGTATCTTCTGCCCTCCACCCAATGAGTTCCTTGTGTGACTTTTCTCTCCCCAGACCATCCCATTCTACATATTTTCTGAATCTTATGGAGGTAAAATGGCTGCTGGGGTTGCTTTAGAGCTGCACAAGGTAAGAACTTGGATGATACAGTTCACTTTTCACTTTAAAACCTGGGGTTCTGCAAGTACTTTCATTTTCTAGAATACGCTGTCCCTATTGCCTAATTCACAATGCTACTTACTTTTTTCACTTAAAGAAAACTGAGTCTAGAGTCATGAATAGCTAACTAAAATTTGATTCTTGGTTTGGTATTTTGGGGTTTTTTTTCCTTTTATTCATGAAGGCTGTTCAAAAAGGGATCATAAAGTGCAATTTTATGGGGACTGCTCTTGGAGACGCCTGGATTTCTCCTTTGGGTATGTTTAAATTCCTCATTCTCTGGATGATTTGTTGTTGTTATTTTGTTTTGTTGGGTGTTGTAATCATTCCATGAGTGCCTAAAGTCCAAAATACCATCCCTGCCTTAAGTGAATGAACTCTCTAGTGAGTCTGGTAAATTAAAAAGAAATACTCAGCCTTGCAAGCTGTGACTGAAGAATCTCCCTTTAGAATGTATCTAGATTAGGAAAAGTCAGAGAACAAGGTCAGTGAGGAGCACACTTGCATCTGGAGGGATGGTGAAGTGTCTCTACATATCTCCACAGCCTCTGAGGTGTTTTGTAAGAGTCCTGTGCTTAAATATGGCCACCAAATGACTCACAAGGCTGCAAGTGAGATTTGTGTCTGTGGAGGATAAAAAGCAAATTAAAGGGCTCTTGGTCCTTCAGTGGGATTAGCAAGGGCAGGCTTCACAGATTTCCTGCAGCACAGAACAATACCAAGCAAATTCTCATCTGTCTGCCATCAGTTGATCCTTGAGAATTCACAAACAACGTTGTTATAAAGCAGATTTGGTTTATAACTTATTTTTTCCCTTGTGACTTTTCAAACAGATCAGTTTAGATAATTCCCATCCTCTTGTTAGACCTCTACCTATGTTCTGGCAATGTGCTGCAGTGGTGGGGGGGAGAACATTTTGGCAAAAGCATGTTGGTTGCTTTAAATAAATTTTACTGGTTAACTCATAGGGGGTTAATGATGTTGCAGGATTTGTAAAGAACCTGCTCTGTGGTACATAACCCTAGGGTTAAACAGAACTGACTGTACCTTTTTACTGATTAATTAATCTTCATTTATTTTTCTCATAAATATTGTTGCCCCAGTAAGGGAAAAGTAAGTTAAATCTTATGTCAGTGATTGATTGTCAGTTTGATGTTTGAAATCTGTTCCATTTATTTAGACTCTGTGCTGTCCTGGGGGCCCTACCTTTACAGCACTGTAAGTACCTTCTTAAACTCTTGGTCCTCACCTAATCCCTTGTGCTGCCATACAGTACAAATGGATGTTGACTTTTAAGATTACCTGTTAGCCTGAATAAAACCTCAAAAGCATGGAGGCTGTTAGCAATAAATGGATGTGGAATTGTAGTTGAAGGTGTCCTTCTTTGTGTTTGTCTTCTAGTCTCTCCTTGATGATAATGGTCTAGCAGAGGTGACTGCTGTTGCAAAAGAAATAATGGATGCAATAAATAAAAATCAGTATGGGCTGGCCACTGAGCTCTGGAGCAAGGCTGAAGGTGTCATTGAAGAGGTGAGGTCTTTGACTAACATTAAGAACTAACTGCTCCCTGGGGAGGCACATGATTTCAAGTTATCCTTTCTATCAGTGCTGAGCTGGCATGAATTCTCCATCTCTCTGCCCAGTCATTTTTGCCAAGATTTGTTTTATTGCAGTGTTGATATAAAGGAGTGTTTGCTATGCCTTGCTGGGTGAGTGACAGAGAAAGTGGGCAGGACAGCCCTTGTAGTTTTCCAGTATTGCACTGAGGTTTCAGCATACAGCTAGTTCTCTTGATTCCACAGTTTCAAATTAAATAAACTATATCTCCTGGGAAGCTTTGAGTATTGAAAAGTGCCTCCACCAAGACACAAACTGGAAGTTAAGCAAACATCTCAAAAGTCAAGTAAAGCAGGGCTTCAAGAATCTGGAGTAACTTCTCCAATGGCAACACTGCTCACATTTGTCCTTGGATGCAGGCAGCCTCTGTCAGCTGCATCAGAGCTGCCCATCTGCAATGCTTGGCACATCCAGCTGTCAGCAGCTCCAGAAGAGGAGTGGCTCATGCCCATCACCACATTTTCAAGGAAGCATTTTAGATTTTGGAGGGTTGTAGGTTGGCAGGATGTTGAGCGAGAGCAGCACCAGACCAGACCTGGCAGTAGGGGCTGTCTGAAAGCATCACCTGGCACTGCAGCTCTCTGTCATGAGTAATGCAGGATAAGACTTCCTGTAGTTTCACATCTGCTTCAGAGGAGTAAATAACATCTCTGGCACAACCCATGTGTGAACAATACAGGCTTGAGGAATCTCTTTCCCACTTCTCAAAGCAAATGTAGAACTAAAGTTTTTCCACAAGTATCTTCCTGGTGTGCAGGTAAAGTGACAGGTCACTGAGTCCTTTATTTAGGATTAACTTCTCTCTTTTTTTTTTCTTTTTAGGAAAGGCTGTTCTTCGTATCTGAAAAATGTTTTTATTAGTGTTACTGAAATTATCTTGTGTTTTCAGAACACAGACAATGTGAACTTTTATAACATCTTGACTAAGGAGGTTCCAGAAGTGAAATCAGATGAACAAGAAAATCTCCATCTCAGTAAGTTGTATTTAAATACCTGAACTTCTGAGGCCCTGTGTTTCCACTCACATACCTTCAACTCTGACAGTGTAAAATGCCTCAGTGTAGCACATCCTTAAAATGGATGTTGATATTCTCCTGAGCAGAACTTGTATGCTGTTGCATAAGTAGAGACAGATAGGAATGTGGAACAGCCCTATAGATGACACCTCCACCACTACATCCTGCACAAATTACAGCAAGGAAGCAGTCAGTGTAATTGCAATATAATTTTATGACCTTTTAAGTTACTTCCTCTTACTGTCTTTCATTTGTCTTTAAGACAGGACACAAAGGTGTCTCATCAGTACAAACAGTCTGATCAAATTCTTGTGCCGTGATTTTTGTGCATCAATGTGAAAAACACACGTGTAGAGCTTCTTTCATGCTCTTTTTCTGTTGGCTTCATAAGGGAAGGTGAAATTAACTCCTGAAAGTAAAACATTGCAGCTCAAAAATAACTGGTCTGTTGTGAAGAGCCAGGTGGTTAAAGCAGAAGCCGATGCTCAGAAGAAGTGGTGTTAGCCAAAAGTAGGAATGGGTTCTTCCAGCAGTAGGAAGGGATCTTCCTCTATCATCCTACCCTAAATAAGGGTTGACTTCAGTGGTTTCTAGTAAAAGTGAGCAAATCCTTCTCTGTGGTGTTGCATTTTCATTAGGAAAGGGTTTGTTGGCCATGATTGACACTGAATATGGTGATCTGTGCAGGATGGTGTCTTAAATGTGCCACTGATCAAAGTGTGCTCTCCATTTTTCAGTGCGGCTTTACCAGCGCCACGTCAGAAAAATGCATCAGAGCAGCCTCGATGAGCTGATGAATGGGCCCATCAGAAAGAAGCTGAAGATCATTCCTGACTGTGTGAAGTGGGGAGGTACTTTTCCTGTCTGCTAGCATGCACCTGATGAGTCCATGACCTCTGTTTACAGTATTGCATCCTGTAGGAAAATACTCTGGCAGCTGGTCACATTCAGTTGTCGTTACCCATGGGGCTAAGGAGGGGCTAATTTGTTCTCAGAAATGAAGATGTCATGGGGCAGGCCTGTGTGTTCCAGATGTTGTTCTGATTCTGCTGCTCATATCTATCTTTAGCCAAGTAACTAAAAATACAAGGGGAGGGAGGAAGATCCTCTGTATTTCAGGAAGTGGTTTTTGTCTTTCATGCAGTCTTGGTGAAATTCCTGTCAGCTTTTCTCTGCCAGAAGTCTTGTGTCATGTAATGATGCATCTTATGGAGGAGGGAGTGTAAAACAGGCTGAAAGGGCTGATGTCAGCACCCTGTGTTAATAGGAGCCAGAAACTACAACACTGTGTATGAGCTCCAATGGGAGCACAGTTGCTGTCTGGTCCTCCTGTTCCTCAAACTGATAAATCACTGCCACTTTTGGCTAGGACTGTTTTTTGTGCAGCTGTGAACTCCCTTTTAAAGCCTTTAGCCCATGTTTCTGTCCCAGCTTGGGGATGACATCCTTCATCACTTAAAATTTGTCTTTCTGGTTCCAACCAGGTCAGTCCAAACAGGTCTTTGAGAACATGGCTGAGGACTTCATGAAACCTGTCATCGATATTGTTGATCAGCTTTTGGCAGCCAATATCAATGTTACAGTCTATAATGGGCAGCTGGACCTCATTGTTGACACCATGGGTGAGGAACTTCTTGACTGGGGGTGGAAACAGAACATGTGATAAGTAGAGTGTGGAGCTGTCAGTATGTTGGTACCCAGATTTCTACTATCTCCTGTGCAAACCTCTTATCTAACTAGCAATGCTTAAATACTACAGTCATAAATGAGCAGCACTTAGGATGTTTTCCTTCTATCCCTCTGAGAGGCAAATCCTTTACCTCCATTATACTGTAGAGAAATGGATCTGCAACATCAGTAATTGCTTGTTTCAGTGAAGCTAATAATTCACTTAATCCTCCTGGATATGCACAGAGATGTGTATGTGTGTATGCTCATTCATAGGCAAAGAATGCTGGTAATTAATGAGGGAGGGTGCAGTGGAAGAGTGATCACACCTGCTCTCACTGTAGGCTCCTGCACACCTTGGGCTTTGTTTACTGCTTGCAAGATGCTGGTTTGGTCCAGGGGCAGTTTGGGAGCCAGGCCAAGTGCTGCTGAAATGTCTCACAAGGCTGCTGTGCTCCCTTCCACTGGTCTTCTCTCACTGAGTTAAAGAATCTGCAGTCACAGACTCCACAAACACCTTCCTATGTTATGACAGGCTTTATCCCTTGTATGTCTCTGTCCACTTAGATATTCACATGCCCTTCATGAACAACACAGCAATCAATAAATCCAGGAAACACGGTATTTAGGCTGTCAAAACAGATTAGCAGTTAGTGGTGCTCCAGTTTATCACATTGTGGTCTAAAATTGAGCTGTAGTTAACACGTAAATTCTTCCAGCAGTTCACAGGTAGGCTAAAGCTTTTCCACCTTCTCCTGGAATTGATCTTGTTGCTGTCTTGACCTCCACCTTCTCTAGCAGCACCAGGAAACAGAAAGCTTTTCCAGTCTTCCTTCAATGAGTGTCTAACAAACAGAGAAATAGTGCTTCTTCTGATTTCCAGGGTGGGGACTTGGTATGGCTGATCCTTCTCCATGGCAGGACATTCACAGTGTTTGAGGTGCAAAGTGAAATATGTTGGCATTTCTAGGGCTGCAGAGTCTCCAAGAAGCACATGTTCAACTTGTACAATCCTAAATCCATTTAATACACACCTTCAGTGTTTACTTATTCCCTTCTTCCCTCCATTGGTTTGTTTCAGTTTGTCCTGAATTTTCCTAGGCATAACAAAACTGTTTTTAGGATCTGGGCACACAGACTCTGTGCTAACTCTGCTGTGCTGGTATCCAATACAGGGGGTGTCCAGCTGAACTGGACTCCCAAGCTGCTGTGGAACAAAGCATTGGTAATTTCCAAGTATTGGTAATCAGTGCTATCTCTTATTTCCAACAGGCCAGGAGGCATGGATCCGGAAACTGAAGTGGCCTGATTTGGACCAGTTCAGCCAGAAAAGGTGGAGGGCACTGTATGTGTCTCCAGAATCCACTGAGACAGCTGCTTTCCGCAAGGCCTATAAGAACTTTGCTTTCTTCTGGATTCTCAAGGCTGGGCACATGGTAAATAATAAAGTCCTTGGGGTGGAATCAGCAAGAAGACTGAAGCTGTGTGTGTAGCTGCTGTCTGCTTCCTTATAGCAGCTGCTTATCATGTGCTTTTCTCTGTGCTAGGTACCAGCTGACCAAGGAGAGATGGCACTCAAAATGCTCAGGATGGTGACCCAGCAGCAGCACTAGAGGAGGGGAGGTCATCTGGTCTGACTTCCTGCCCAGCACCAGGGCTCGCTCTGGAGGAGTGTGAATCTGGGATCCTAAACCAAAGGAGGCACAGTGGCTGTTTGGACACACAGCCTCCCTCATCTTACTGATACTGTGCACAAGTGCTTGTGGAAAGACATTTTTTTTCCTTGAATGAGTTACTGCTTTTGAATTTTTAAGCTGTGATTTGCTGCCTTAATACTGTTCATAAACAGCTCTTCCAGAGGGAAGTCCCCTGTCATAAAAAACAAGCCCTGAACCTTTGCCTTGGAAGGATTTTGGGCTCTTACCCTTCCCGGAATGCTCCCTTGTCTGTTTGCACACCAAGAGTAAAACTGATTTGACTTGATTTGCTTTGTGTTCCTCTGGGAGAGCTGACCTGCTTCATGTGCCTGTGGAATGTTCCTTCCTTTGTCCTCAGGCTTCTGCTTGAGTCACCTGGCTGGATTACAAGCTGAAGGCATGGAAATGCCAGGACAGAGGACCTGCCCTAGAGGAATCACAGTCCATCTCATCTTGTTGAGGTGCCTGAATTAGGATCTGGGATTCTTCAGACTTCTGTGTTACATAGAGAGAAAAACATCCCACAGAGGAGGATTTGTCCCTTTTCATCTGACATTTGTTTCTTGTTTCCATTTGTCTTAATGTCTGCCACTCAAACTTTGCCTTTATCCTCAACACCCAAAGCACATCCAGCAGGAATTCCTGCTTTTCTGTATCCTGAAGCAGAAGGCCTGTTAATACCCTCTTGTACCAAAGAGTCCAAACAGACAGAAGCCTCTTTAAACCTTCTGGGTTTAGCCAGAAGGAAAGGAGCATTATTTGAGCAATAACAGCATAATTGTGAAAGATGATTTAAAAGAAGGATATACAAAATCTTGATCCATGTCTTTCAGAGATTTTTTTTTTCAAGTCTTGCAGAGACCTATTATTTTGAAACATTTTTTTATAATGCATAGTCAAGAAGAGACTTGGTCAGACATCATTTGACTTTTGCTATGGAGCATGAAGTAGTTGTTTTTTATTGGTGTCTGAGAGGAGAGACAACAGCTCCTTGAAGCTATCAGAATCCTGAATAAATAGCAACCTCTCAGTCACTCCAGCCACTGAAACTGTCATGATAGCATTGTCTTAGCAAGAACTGAGGCACTGTCCTGGTTTAGGGCAAATCTGGGAGGAAACTCCAAAAGTGGTTCCTCTAAAAAGCAGATTCAAGCCCCTCCCTCTACTGGTTTGGGAAAAGATTTCCTTGGAGAAAAGTGGAAAAAAACTATTTAACAAGCAAAGTATTCACAAGCATAAAAAATTGAATTATATTAAGCAATAAAACCTGTCACTGTTCTGAAGAGATGGCAAACTCAGAAAGTCCTTGTTGTGAGGTGTAGCTCAGCTTGCTCAGTCTCTCAGTCCCTCTGGCGCTGGAAAGGGCCGTGTGCTGGCCCTGGTGGGCCACAGGTGTAACCTCCTGGTGTTTTCTGGGTTTTCAGTCCAGAGCAGGCTTGAACAATTCCAAGAAGAAAAAAACCACAGTCTGGGGAACTTCACTGTATCAGCTAGGTAAAAAAAACAACTAACTACAAAGCAAAGGAGAGCTCTTTCCTGCTGTCTGCCTGTGCTGCAGACAGCAGAGTCCAGGAGAGAAAAATGCTGAAGGTCTCTGTCTCTGTGTTTAGAAAACAACCACCTCAGACATTTCACTGCTTCTTCTTCTTCTTCCCCCCCTTGCCCCTCCCTGGCCCTGTCACTCTCAGATCTAGTTTTAAAGGTGCAAAACTTATTTCTGGGCTAAACAGAGAAATGGGGATACAATTCAGCATCATAAAGTAACCCTAGACAGACACAATGCTGTGTGAGCACACAGGCAATCACCCAGCATCTGCAGTATTGGCACCTAATAATTGCTTTCCTTTTTCGTGTTCCTTTCTTGTATTCTTGAGAACTTCAGCAGTGCAAATCCAGATTTGGTTTTTTAAACACCTCTTTCAATAAATAGGTCTAATTAATCTCTCTTCAGCATCACATTGATTTCACTGCTTGAAAATGATATATTTTCTGTTTTGGCTTTTAGATGAACAAGAGGGGGTTGCTACCAGTGTGTAAATTTGCATATCTGCATTCTTTGAATATTTTTAAATAATTTGCCTAGGAAATCAGTGTGGTTTCACCTGGGTAATGTGCTGATTTGAGCTGGGATAGAGTTAATTTCTTCCTAGTAGATAGTATGGGCTATGTTTTGGATTTGTGCTGGAAATTGTTGGTAACACAGAGTTGTTCTAGCTGTGGCTGAGCGGTTCTGACAAGGCCTTTTCTGCCCTCACCAGACCCCACCAGTGAAGGGCCTTTTGGGAGCACAAGGAGTTGAAAATAGCTTGACTGCTGCTACTGCACTGGGTCTGCTTTTCACAGAGGTGTCCTGGAGCTTTAAACAATTTATTGTTTTCAAGAGGTTGCCAGATGCCATTCTGTGTTATCATCTGATGGAAATGTAAGCCTGCCCAATTACTTGGAGCTGATCAGAGGAAAGTGGGCAGGTGCTGTTCATGGGCAGCAGGGAGGTTTCTGGAATGTACCAAGAAGAGAGGCTTGGCCCCAGGGTATCTGGAGGACTGTGGTATGTGGAAGAGGGGGAGATCTTGTCCATTCACCTCGGCTTTATGTATTATTTATTCTTCTTGCCAGCCTCGGCAGGTGGATGCCTTGGGTTGGTGACAGACGTGCAGTGGAGTGACCGGCCACTCGGTGGAGTAAGGAGACCTCGGAATGCCAGGGGAACACGCTGGCCTTGGCATCTGCACCCCTGCTGCTGTCCCTGGAAACACCAGAGAATATTTGTTTGATCCTATGAATTCAGTGTGGAATCAGCTTTATGGGAACTGCGACAGAGGATTGTTTATTTTAGCAGTAACTTCGGGAGAACAGGTAGTTTGATCTTTGTGTAGTATGTGTGTTGTAAGAAGAAACAAATAAGGCATTAGTGTGTTTGAATTTAGTGCAGTTGCTCTCTAGCTGGGCTCATCTGACAGAGTTTTGCTCATGCCTAATTCATAATCTGGTAAGAATGCTGTTGAAATCAAGCAAGAGCATTCATACAGTGTAAAATTAAACCAGTAAAACTTCTACACAGTTAGGTCCTATAGCATCTAGAAAATTCCAAAGGAAGATCCTGTCATATATTTGCTGGACATATTCAGCTGTCTGTAATGACAGCTTCTACAACCTCTCCAGCTCTTGTATCAGCTTCATTCCAGTGCTTGCTGGCACTCAGGCTGTGACAGTTCTTGGACTTCAACACTAATTCCCCAAACCACAGTGTCTAACCCCAAATCTTCTTCCCCTGCATTCACCCCTTCCAAATTAGTGCAAGATTGACACAGATTTTAATGCTGACACTTTTGGTCTAAATCCATGGTGCCCCTTACTTGCATATCTAGACTAAGTCCCTTCACCTTCAGCAGAAGATAAAGGAGAGTCAGTGGAAATCAACTGGATTTCATGAAACTGAGCACAACCCATCTGAGGTGTGGGAACTCTTTCTCTGGTCATGACAAACGGGAATATTCCTTTTGTGGTTTTTTTCCTACCACAATATTTATTGTGACTCCACTTCCCAGTCTGGGACTTCACAGCTACTCACCTGCACACAGAGAGGGGAGTCAGAGCAAGGAGTCACTGAGACAGTCTCAGCAAATGAGATGGGACAGTGATACAGATGTGCTCTGAGCCTTTGAAGATGTTGAGCTCACTTCAGAGCAGTCAGACTAACAAGAGCTGATTCCACACAGGTGTCTTCCCACAACTCCAAGGGCTACCAGCTCAGATTTTTGAATAGGTGTCCCCAAGGGGTGTGCTGAGCTCCATCCTCATATAACCTGGAGAGTTCAAGGGTCTCAAGATAAAAGCTAAACATCCCCACTTTTCAAGAATCCTGCTCTAACTAGACAGCTTCAGAGAAGACTGCTGATCAAATATTCTGCTCCCCTTTTCCCTTTCACATCTCCTCATATCTCTTCAGAAATTCTTTGCTTCCCAAGGTTCATATCTGATCTCTGCACTTTGATTTTTTTTTTTTCCCAGACTGGAAAGACCGTTTAGAACATCAGTGAGGCAAAGGAGAACTCTTCTATGGCTTTTTTGTAAAAAATAAAGGAAGATCAAAGTGGCAGAGGCTCTGGAATCAGCTCCTTATCTCTCTGAGGGTGGATATGTGGGGAATTGTATTGCTGTCACTGTGTTGTTGACTGACAACTGACTTACAGGCTACAGACCTGTCAAGCCAGCCTTTTTCCAAACCCTGAAATTGCACATAAAAGGGTTGAGAGACTCATGCTCAAATAAATAAAACTTCCTGAGAACACACTGGTTTCTACAAAAGAGACAAATTTGAGCAGCTTGCTTTAATCATGAAATTTTCAGGGTTGTTAAGGGCCATATGGACCTCTCTTACTGCAAGAAAAAAATGAATGGATACTGTCTCGATTCAAAACCTGCTCCACTTACATGGTCATTTTAGTTGGACAGCTTTATCAATCACCTACAGGCTGTCACTCAGTGATTGATGGTCACCTGCACTCAGCATGTACAGCAGGAAAGGAGTGCTGGCAGAGGCATTGAGTACCTCAGCCTGGCTCAGCCAGAGCTCCTTCCTCCCCAAGAGCTGGACTCATCATCCCGGTCTGAGGCGCAGTGCAGAAACCAGAACCATCCCCGGCCTCCCCTCTGGCAGCTCACAGCCGTGGGCTTCAAAGGCAGTCCAAAACACTCTTGAGAGAAAGAAGAGGGGCAGAGCAGAGAGATCAAACATGGAGCACAGCAGTTGCAGGTGGCTTTAGCGAGGAATCCTGCGAAGGCAGGCACATCCTTTCATTACCCGCTCTGTCAGGTAAAAGCGGGGGTGGGTAGTGCCAGTGCCCGGCCGAGCCCTGCCATGAGGGAATCCTTCCTTCCCATGGCTCTGCCTGCTCGCTTCAGTGCGACGGGGCGCGGGGGGCTCCGCTTGTCCTGCTTTGCTTTAATTACCCCTTAACTCTCTACACTCGGCTTTTCCCCTCTAGCCTGGAACTGTTCAGACCGGGCTTTTTCTAAGAAAAAATATTGCAGAGTGACCGGTGCTTTATTTGGGGCGTCGGGCTGAGCTGTGGAGCAGTGAAGGGGCTGCAAACGGGTCCGTGCGCTGCCGCAGAGCCCAGGGGATGCCAGGCCAGCTGCGTCCCGGGCTGCTGCTGCCGTTCTCCTGTCCATCCTGCCTGGCTCCCTGCCCGTTCCCTCGCTCCTAGGGCGATTTTCCTGCCATGGCCGCTGTCCCCCCACGCCCTCCCGCTGTCCCCGGTCTCGGTGTCCTCGTCCCGCCCGGCCCCGCCGGGGCCTCCCTGCTGCCCGCGGCGCCCCCTGGCGACGGCCACGCCTCCCTCAGCGCCATCCTCCTCCAGCTCTGCCCTATTGTTCTCCCGCCCGTCGCTCCCTCCCTCCCTGCGCCGGGGCTCGCGTCCTCCCTCCGCTCTCCTCCATCCTTCCCTCCTCCTTCTCGCCGTCGCTCCCGCCCCGCTCCCCGGAGCTGATGTCACGCACCCGCTGAAGGCGCGGGCGATCATGGCTGCTGCGGCCGCGGCCGTGCCGCCGGCCTCCACCTAATGCCCGCGATGGAGCCGGCCAGCCTGCTGCGGTTTCTGCGGAAGCTCAAGGAGGTGTTCGATGTGTGCGATGAGGATGCGGACGGGTTCATCCGAGTGGAGCACTTCGTCGCCTTGGGGCTGCAGTTCGGCCAAGGGGATGAGGTGAGTGC
This sequence comes from Dicaeum eximium, assembly GCA_013396995.1. Taxonomy (NCBI): domain Eukaryota; kingdom Metazoa; phylum Chordata; class Aves; order Passeriformes; family Dicaeidae; genus Dicaeum; species Dicaeum eximium. The sequence goes on from VWZP01002787.1 coordinate 1,410,189, forward strand.
GGCGACTCCCGGCGCCCGCGCAACTTTCACCTGCTGTGTCTGGCCAGACGCCGCCCGGGCCGCCCCGTCACCCACCTGTCCTCACCGCAGATCCCGTCCTTTCGGGAGCCCCGGTTCGTGCCTCAGGGCGGCCGGTCCTGCTCCTTTCGGGGTGGCTCGGGCTCCCTCCGTTCCTCGGGGGGTCCCAGAGCCCTCCCCTTGGCGGCCTGGAGCCCCCCTCCCTCAGGGCCATCAGCCGCCTTCCCCCGTTCCCATGGAGCCCTCCCCAGAGACACTCCGGCTCCCTATTTCCCCAGGGGGTCCCGGAGCATCTCCTGTCCCTCGGGGCAGCCCAGACCCCTCGGGTACAGGGACCTGTCGCGGTGCCTTTCGAGGGGTGTTTTTATTCTGGGTTTTGTCCGTCCTGGCTGAGCTGAGCTTTCGCCATGGTGCCGGGCTCGGTGGGGCACTGGGAGCGGAGCCAGCGCGGTGCCGGCAGTGTCGGATAGCCCGGGAACCCCAAAACCGCCCGGGGATGGGTCGGGAGCGAGGGCTCCATCCATCCCCGCCTCCCTCCAGCCCTTCAGTGACACAGCGTAAATCTGGAATTCCGCCACCGGTCTGGGCAGAGCCGTTGCGTCAGTGGGACCGGTGTAAATCGTGACATCAGTGTGGGTGGCAGTGGGATTCGGGCCAGAGGCACTGAGGGCATCGCCATGCGCTGGTTGGACACGGTTCCCTTCAGTGATTCAATCAAGGGCTGCAGCTCCAGCGAAATGAACCAGCAGGAAACGCTTTCCTAGGAGAACTCCTGGGATGTTGCACTTCACTGTTCAATGCTTCACGAAGCGCCCAAGCAACTCTGGGTGCCGGGGAGGAGGAGTGAAGTTGGGACTGTGATGAGGTTCAGAAAACCAGTCTCAAACAACCTTTTAAACTACAATAAAACAAATTAATGTGAGGAGCTAATAAAATCATGGTTTATAGAGGGGTGCCAAAGGAAGCAAAGCCAGAATTAATTCAAGTAATTGTTGGAGCAAATCGCTTATTTCTAGTTTGCCACTCATAATGAAACACAGCTTGTGAATTAAATCAGGAAATCAGTAGACAGAAGGCTTATTACTTACAGATTGTCACAGGTCTTCATGAGAAGCTGCAGTTTCTGGTTTTAACAAGCAAAATAAGGAAAAATGAGTAACTGCAACAAGTTTTATTGATTTGGAGTTTATTTGTCTCTTGTATAATTTTATATAAACTAATAGAAATATTTTTAAATCCTCATTGCCAGATAAACTGCATCCAAATTGCTTTTTGCACTACTGTGTTTATTTGGAGGCAGATCAGTGGCTGTCTTGTGCAGCACTGAGGAAGACTGACAAAATTCCACTGGCAATTTTGCAGCAGGATGACAGTGATGGTCATAACAATCCTTTTTGGTTTTAGAAATCTTTCAGGTTGCAAGAGTGGAGTGGGTGTTCTGTAAGATACAACAGAGGGTTCAGGTGATCTCATAAGCTTAGAGTGAATTGGAGTATATTAGTAGGAAAAATATATAAATGGAGAGACAGAGAAAACTGGAAATCCCAGTAAAGACAGCGCTAGAAAAGTACCAGTTGTCAGTGATAGTTTCAGGATGGGCTGCCTTGGGCAGGCACAGGAGAGCGTGCCAGTGTGAGAAATGCTTGCTGTGTGAATTTCATTCAGTTGTAACTGGCAATATTTTACAAGATATTTGTAAAACTGGGACAGAGAAGTCTTATCTATATCATATCTCTTTATCTATCAGTGTTATAGTATAATTTGTTCTGGTTTACTTCCCCCTGCCTGGTGTAGTTGATGTTGGAAGTCCCTTGACTTCGAAGGAGCAGCTGAGTAAATGGGATTTGTAAATCACCTGAGTAATTACTGAGTAATTCTGATACTTACCAACAGCAGCCTGGGGTCGTGTCTATGAAATCAAGAAGTATCTGTCCCTTCAGTTGTGCCTGAAGGGCACACAGATTTCCATCTCTTCTCTACCTCCTCAGAGCTACCACCATCCAAATTCAGAGTCTACAAGTTCTTAATACTAACTTCAGTAGGGTTTGTAGGGCATTTAGCCTTTTCTGGTTTTTTTTTTTTCTTTCTGTTTTCTTTTTGTTTTGTGTGTGTGGTGTGTAGTCGACATGCTGAATTTTATTATTCCTGAAAGATAACAACTCTCTGAAAACTGCCCCAAGGCAAAATCGTTGCAGCAAGGCAGCAGTTTTCCCTTTAGGTGAAGCAGTCCTTACCCACACAATCAGAATAATAAACTATAATGTTTCTGGTTAACTTTTTTCTATTTTATTTTTAATGGGCTTTTGAAACCTCTGCTTCTAATAGGTTCTAGCAAGTTTGCTTGCAAGCTTTTGCTTTGCCCTGCAAAGTGTGTGGTTCAACTAGAGTTAAAAAGGATTTGGTTGTATTGATTTGGCAGAGTCAGGAACAGAACCAGCTCTCTAAATTCCCGAATTTAGAGCAGACCTGACTGGCTGTCAAGCACTGCTTGCATATACAAACAGTTGTGGAACTCGGACTTTTAGGCAGTTGGGCATTCTGGCCTCTGTTCATCCATCTGACTGTGGGCATTTTACTGACTTGTCTCCATCAGTCTTTCTCCGTGGACATTGATGAGCAATTGGACACTCAGAGGCTGTAACAGCACCAAAGGATGAAATAAATCCCTCAGAGATGCTTCTTTGTCTCCAGGACAACAGAAACTCCTAGCTGAGACTTTGGTTCTGTGCTTGGGTCTGACTATCCTCGTGAATGGGGTGTTTGCCATTTGTGTAGAAATCTGAAGAAAGACACCAAGGGCTGTTTCCAAAGCGACTTGACTGGATGGCATGTGCTCACTAGCTAAAGAAACACTTCACATAACACTGAGAAATGCCAAGAGTCGCTCACCATCTGGTTCCCTTTCACTGGAAAAAGAGTTGCAGTACAGCCAAGTGTCTGGGAGCATTGTGAGTGACACGTTCAGCAAGCCCCAGTTCTGGCAGTGGATTGTGTGAATGTGTATTGCAGGGTAGTGCCAGTTGATGTTTCGTTATGCCAGATTCTACTTAAACTCCACACTCAGTTTTCAGCAACAAGTGAAGTAAGCTGAGCATGTGACAGCTTCTTTCTGAGGCAGATAAACACCTTTTGGAGGTGCAAACCATGCAGGTGCTCACACAGTGTCACAATTGAAAAGGAGCTTCAGCAGCTAATGACATGTATAGGCCAATATCAATTATCCACGTGAGTGGACAGTAATTCACTTAAAGCCAGTGGTTTACTAGTGGTGCAGAACAGAAATAGCTAAAAATGAGTTAAGGTATTTCTCATGAATAGGTGAAAATTTCTGGCCAAAAAAAAAGTTATAGGGAGATGTTTGTTGCTAATTTCAATCATCAGCCCCATTCAGGGCTGAAGTTAAAGGCATCAACCTCAAGTGCTGCCCCAGCAGTGGATTGTGGCTGTGGCTGGGTTTAATGGCACTCCTAGTGCTTCATTCTGACTTCCTGTCAGATGTGGCCCTGGAGCTGGGGTTGTCATACTCCAAACAGCCCTTCTGTTGTAACCACTCCAGAAGTAGCTGCTCCTGTCATTTCAGGACTGTGGTTTCACTGCCTGACAATCTGGAGTCTTTCTGAGGAGTCTGGGTGAATCTCAGGCTCCTGGCTGTAGTGTTGCAGCTCAGAGGTGCACCCAGAAATTAAAAGAACCAAAATTCCTGTCATGATAGAGTAGCTCATACCTTCTTGGTAACATGAGTCTGCAGCCATGAGAAAAGGAGACTTTGGCACTGAAACATGGAAACAAAAGGGTGTTACCAAGTGATACTGCCATTCTTATAAGGGCATACTTCTTCTTTGCTTTTCCAGGAAACAATTATTGAAAGGAAAATATTTGTCTAGACAGTATCAAAGATACAAAGAGCAGTCCCACATGACAGTGGCAAGGCTGCCACACATTCAGATTCCTTAAAACTCTATTTGCTAATGACCCAGATGTTTAATATCATTTACAATGACTGGAAAAAAAATAGAGTTCTGAAGTGGAACAGTGGGGTACTCAGTCTATGGATTAGTCAAGGTACTGTAGCCTCCCTAATTCAACACGAACTAGCAGTGAATATGTTTAAAATAACCTTTTGGTAAAAGCTGAAACTAAGCATGTATTTCTAAACAGCTGACACAAAGCAAGCTTGGTACTTAGTGTTAACAAACGTTTGCCAAAGCACTGTGGTGGGGACAGGAGCTGTAGGTTTGCTGTGCACTCATGAGTTTAATTCATTATATAATGTTTGCATTTCAAAGGTAAGAGCTCTGAGGAGTACAGCTAAGAATTGATGCATGTACAGCTAAGAATTGATTATTGCTGTGTTTTGCAATACAAGTCAGTGATCTGAAACAGTAAATTCTTAACGCCTTAAGGAAAGGCAATCAATTTTGATAGCAATTCTTGATATTTAAATGACTGTTTTATTGTTGCCTCAGTGTTTGCACTTAGCACAGGTACAGTGATATTGTGTTGACATAGCATTAAATGCAAAAGTAAAAAATGCATGAATGAAACAGAGGACAGTACATTATGGAAAGTGGCATATGTAAGTGGGGTGTTAAAACATTCAGCTGCCAGGCAGGGCCAGATATTTTCTATGTAAATTTTTCTCCCTCCATCCTGATTCAGTCCATGCTGTTACATTGTAGAATTGCTGTTCTTTGTCTGTGATACACCTGCATGTTCTCCAGAAATTTGCTCTTGCAAATCCTACGGAGGATTTTGGATTTCCCACATGTATTGATTTTATGCCTCGAATATGATTAAGCTCTGAAAAGCAAATTAAACAAAATTGCTGGAAGGGAGGGTAAATCTTGGGAGGAGAACGAGCCACTGCTGTCTAGTATTGGTGGGGGTGATCCCCAATACAGAATTTTTTTTTTGGCTTCTAAATTGTACTGTTACCTGCAATTTAGCACAATTAACTCATACTCAGGAGCAGTGCTTTTGGAGCAATGAATTGGAAACAAATAAAATGCCTCATAATGTTCAATGTTTTTGTTCTCTGTGCAATTGACAGTATAGTTATAAATAGTTTCCTATTAATTTTATCTGAAATTAAGCTGATATTCACAAACCTTTTAAAATCCTTGATCTGATTTTTCCATCAGACTGTCTGCTCAGGAGTTCTAGCAGTTCAGTTCTCTGCCTAGTGGAGTTGTGTTCAGGTTGCAGTTATCCAGAGCTGTGGGGAAAATAAAGCAACAGGTAAAGCAAAACCATGAATAATGCCAAGCCATGTAAGAGACTGGACAATGTAATCTGCAGGAAAAGAAAATCAGTGAGTTTGTGCAGGAAGTAGGAACAGCTTTAAAGTGTGGTACAAGAGAATTTAGGATTGTGGTCCGTGAATGTTTGTTTGGCTGTGATTCATTTATTGCAGCCAGACATGGGGGAAACTTGTGAATTTTAGCCTCCAGCGTGAAGAGTGAATTGTGTGTTTCATTCCTCAGTTCTCTCTGGGATTGCTTGAAAATAAAGAATTGAGGAGTGCTTTGGGACACATCTTCAAAGGAGCTTTGATAATGTCAGTTTTGCTTTTCCTGCTGAGCAATTACAAGTCCTGGAAGTTTCCACTGAGGAAAACTGCATCTTGCCTCCTCACCTGGGAATTGAGTGCTCTTTGCCAAGCACAAACTCCTCTGCACGGTCGGCTGCATTTCACTGGGAAGTGCTGTGATATTTGCTTCCAATCAGACAGTCCAGTGTGGCGTGTTTAGAGAGAGAATGGAATTGGTTTGAGCAGTCTGCTGTTGACAGCTGTCATTTGGGAAGGCCTAAATTTGAAGGTCAATGCATCTGTAACTGCCAGTGTCACTTTGGGGGTGGCAGATCATGATCTTTATCAATAACTTACCACCTCTCTTGTGCCCTGTAGTCACCTTGACTGATGACTCTGCTGGTACTCGAGAGGATTTCTGGACATCTGTCAGCCAGATTGGAAGCTTTGGCTCTAACCAAGCTCACAATGTCTTTCCAATGGGTGAAAAGACAATTTGCTATGTACAGAGAATCTGGCACAGGTCAAGTTACTGTGCAAATGCTGGCAGATGCAGATCATTTGTTTCTTGATTTAAATAGTCACCCAAATAACCTCTGGAAACGGTCAAATATTCATAAATTACTTGTGTTTTGCCAGAGGTTGTGGCTTTTTCTGTGTGCATAGGCCCATGTGATTTCTCTTACTGTATTTTTCTTGTACACTTGGCCTCACTGCTGTGAATTGCACTTCTTTTCCTGGAAATAATTTTCTTTCCCCTGTGGCATTCTAGATACGTTTTCAGAAGCCTGATGACCCTGGTGTGTGGAAGCATTCTCATGGTACTCCTGTCTGGTTCTCCCTGAGTGGGTGGTGGAGGTTGGTGATGCTGTGTCAGCTGTTTCTTTGGGGTGGGCACTGAATATTCGGTGCCTTGGCATGAGCAGGGCCAAATTGCTGCTCTCAGTCTGTTGCCTGGGGCCACAGAATGGTTTGAGGAGGAGGGCACCAGCAGCAGGGATGTTTAATGCAGGAGGATCGATGGTGCCTCAAGGGGAGCATCATGAACAGACTGCAATCCTCACTGTCACTCTGCAGCTTCACAGCTCTGCCTGGGCACTGCTTTTCCTGGGCATGTCTGAAGTATTGCTGATGTTCTGAACTCACTGCGGCTTGTGCTTTTTGGTGGGTGCTCCTGTTTAAGTGAGGGTGATTGTTAAGCTCTGGTTGTGTTATAGCAAAGTAGCACTGGTTTGGAAGGGAAGGGAGCTTGGAGGGATTGGTCTAAGTGTCATAAACACAAATGATTTACACAACATTTCAGGTGAAAAGCTTGCTTGATTGAATTGGTGGGATAATGTGGCTGTAAATTACCTTTGGGTTTATTGCAGTTGGCTGCTGCAGTTGGTCTTTAGCAATACATTCTGTTTGGTGGCACTGCTCCTGATTCAGTGCCTGACACTGCTTGCATTTTGTAGATGTTGCACTATTCTGTAGAGCTGCTTCCCTGGATTTGTGGTACAGGGTGGAGAGAGTAGGAGAGTAGACTCCTCCCATAACAAGAAATTGCTGACGTGTCTATTTTAGGGAAGAAGTGTAATGAGGCACATTTGAAATACCTTTTTACAGGGGGAAGGGGTGCCGTGGATAACAGCTGTGAAACATTAGGTCTGATTTTACACCACACCACACCTGCCACCCTCTGCCCCGTTTGACTTTGCTCTGGAAGCACCATGAGCATCAGGTTCATCTGCCAGACTCTGGATGGCACAGGATGGCTGAAGAGACACTGGCAGTTACCCTTGTGAGCTTCCAGAGATGTTTCCTGAGCCCACAAGGACAACAGGCTGAGCACCCTCTGCAGAGCAAAGCAGCAGGACCGGCCTTTTGGGAGCAGTGATTTTGGATAAAGAGACGTGTTCGGAGTCTTTTGAAGTGCCAGTGAAGTGGAACCTCACTGAGCCCGTACCTGCCTTCCCTTTTCACACAGTGTGACTGCTTACAGCTCACACTGCCTTAGAAGGTTGTGTCATTCACTGAATAACACGTGTGCCAGTCACAGAAGGTACTTCTTTAATTAACCAATTACTATTTCAACTTTAATTTCTCTTCTTTTTCCCCTGTGTTTTCTCCCCCACTCTTGCTGCTGATAGAAACGTACCCATTTTACAATCAGTCTGTTAGTCAGCACTCCTGCTTAACCTTGGTGAGCCTGCTGGTCAGTGGCACTGTGCCACCATCAGCTCCAACCTGGGCTTTCTCTAAATCAGTTGGGCAGAAGGATCTCGGTGGGAAGGGGGAAGAAGGATGTTCCCTTCAAAAGGATTGCAAACATATGGACAGCAGTGAATGAATGCAAAGGAAATAGTGGTGAAGTGTACCCTGTGAAATTAAGGTACCTCTGTGTACCTTAATACCCACATGCAAGAATTGATTTCTAGGAGTAAACTGCCAGCCTGGAATGGAAATGGATTTTAAGACTCAAAGCATGTGCTCAGTGCACACTGTAATTAGATTGTGATTGCAATTTCAGCACAGTGCTGAACTTCAACCTTTTAAAAACTCAATCTTTCTTCAGGAGCTTATGGGGCTATTTATGATATCAGCGGAGGACTCAAGGAATATCAGGGCTATCAAATAGGGAGGAAAGGAGAGGCTGTCAAAAGATATTTTGATGGCATTTTAAATGTTATCCCCTACACTATTGTGTTAAATACACACTGTATTTAATGATTCTCTAGTTCTGCTAAAAGTCAGTGGCTCTAAAATACTCCAGTCATTTTTGAAAATGTGATTTTATTTCCCCAAGTACAGCAGAGACAGTAAAATTTTGCTTTGGCCCTAGGAAGGTGCTAGATACAATAACACATTGCTCTCCACAGAGTAATTTTCCCCTGTCAGAACTGGCTGTTGTGCTTTCTGTTATTAATGAGGGAGTTATAGTTCTCTTTAGGAGAGGTTTCCATGTTATCTGCTGCTCGGCACTTCAGAGGCTCTTACTAAAGAGCTGATGTGATTCCCATGAAGATTTTGTGCGCTCTCTGTTAAATGGGTCACTCCATGCCAGATAACACGAGCAATATCTGCACCACTTCTTGGGACCAGCAAGGAAAGCAGGCTTAGTACAGGCTGTGTGTCAGCACTGCTTGATAGGAAAACCCCACACCATTTTAAAATATTCGTCTTTGCTCAACTAATATTACCAAAATAAAATAATAAAATAGACTGGGTTTTTTTGGTGCCAGATTAATAGATTTAGGTCACAGACTGTAAATGAGTGTGACTCAGCTGTGTGAATAAATCAGTTCACTTGATTGTGGGATGAATTTACACTTTCAAAGCTTTTAATAGGTAATGAATATTCAGGGTCTACCACATGGTAGGAGATCTGAAATGAAGGCTTGGATTCCAGCAGCCCTGGCTCTCAGTGAGCAAGTATTACAAAAAGAGTGTCTTGGAGTGGTAGAGAGCAGTGCTGCTTTATCCCTGTTTTTTTTCCTCTTTGCTGTTGCTGATAGGAATGCAACAATGTGATACACCAAATGTGCTACTGGTGGCTTTAGAAGACAGGTTGTACCATGCTGTATGGATGCTCAGAGGTTGTTGTCCTGTTACCACCATTTGTGGAGATCAGATGGAGTTAAATGGGTGTTAGACGGGCATTTGGAATCTCCCAGTAGCTTGCAGAGCAGTCTGGGAGCAGTTGCTCACCCCAGCCATGAAGGCAGGGAGGCAGCACCAGGCTCTGTTTTTAATTTAGGGTAAAAGGCTCAAATCTGAGCAGTAACAGGAAGTATTTGATGGAGCACTTTTCAACTAAGTTCGTGCTGAAGAAGGTGGCTCCCCTGGGTTATTCTGAACTGACACAAGGTTTGAGATAGTAAAAGCCTGTTTAAGTGAGAATCATGACATTGATTGGCACTGTAGAGCCTGTGCTCATGCAGGAACAGACAAGAAATGCATGACTTTCCTGGGCCCTCTTGAGAAACTCAGCATCCTGTAATAATTCCTATTTTCTTAGTAGTTACCCAAGTTAAGAATAGCCTGCAACATGACTGAAGTGTTTTAAGTTCGGTATTTTTGCTTGCAATAGAGATTTCTTGCCAGAGCTCTCTGTGGAATTAGTTTAAAAATCTGAGTTCAAGATAGCTGAATAAGAAAAAAGGATTTGGCAGTTCTGTGAAAATCTTTAATCAGTCTATAGAGCACCTCAGCAAAGTTTTCCTGGGTACAGCTTTTCACTGCTTTGCATGTGCCAAGACTGAATCACAGCTGATGACCGAAGTGGGAGCTGTGACAGGGCTGATCTGGAATGTGTCTGCTTTAGGTGTAGTGTGTATTAACCTGCCACAGGAACTTTGTGTATGGGCAGCCTGGGGATGGTCAGCACTTGGGATGGTGTGAAGATAAAAGCATTGATGGTTTCTGTTGAATAGGAGTGGGGTTGAGTCAAAGGCTCAAACTGAATGCATATAGTTGTGATTTGTTGAACTTAAACCATATTTCTTTCCCCTCAAAAAGTCCTGTATGATTTGGGGCATCTGTTTTAACAGGATTGACTGGAAATTATTCTGAAAGCATGAGGGATGTAAAAATTGACAGTTTTCTAGGGTTTTAACCATACTATAGAATTCTACAGCAAAAGCACATTTCATTCTTAACTTCTACAAGCAGAGTAAAAATCTGCCATTTCCATTCACTACCACAGGTTTTCTTCGATAGGGCAGTTAATTTATTGTTTGATTCTGTTATCTGTAAGAGCTAAGGAATGGAAGAAGCTACTGAGACTAGGTGTAAAATGTTTAAGGTATTTGAGGGAAATGCCAGGATATTATTGAACCAGTCCTCCCAAGCTACAGCATAATATTCCTGATGAGACAAGAGCCACATCTTTGAGAGACAGCTCTAAGGGTATAAGGCTAGCAAACAGAAAACAGAGAGTCAGGAAGGTTTTTTTGACAGACAGAGAGTTTGAACCTGCAGAATTCTGAACTGGCAGTGCAGCTTTGTAGTTGTGCTGAATTGGGGTTATGTGCTCAGCATTCTTGTAAGGTGGGAGTCTTGAGTAGCACAGCAGGGCTGGGAAGGAAAGGAGCTTGCTGATCAAGATGTTCCAAAGTGCATCTCCAAGACAGGTCTGAGTCAACACTTTGAGATAATGCTGTCAGACTAGATGATAACACAAAATATTCTGACAACCTACTTGGTCTGGGAGCAAACACTGTCTGTTCCTTTGCAGTGATTTCTGATTAAACTGGGAATCTAGTTGCCAACAGCCCAGTGCTAGCTGCTGTAACTCAAGCCATTCACTCCTTCTGTTTGGCATAAAATATTCAAATATTTAAATAAAATCGTGTGAATTTTAAGAATCATCTTTTTATTTGGAAAATTAAACTGCTCTATCACTTTATTAAGGCTCTCTGAGCTCTACCTGAGGCACAGGCAGCAATGAGGAAGCTCACATACACACGCCAAAAAATAAAATGCTCAAGAGAAGGTTTTTGATATAGGCACCCTCCCCATCTATATTTCGCAATTGTATCTGACGTTTTAAAATAATCCGGGTGCAGAAAACATGCTGGGATACATCACACCTAAGGTGAGCTTCAAATACACTTCCTGGTTTCCAGAGAGCCCTGCTCTTTGCAGTGAGGAGCAATCAGGTTAGTCAGAATAACTGAGAAACAAGAAGTGATATGCAGGAGATTCTCCAAGAGTACAGAATGTATGCACTACCTATGGAGTAAAGTCTGCATCTTGGGTAATCTGTGCACTGGGAACAAAAGGACTTATGCAAGTCCAAGAAGCTGTTTTACAGCAGGAGGATTAACAATAAAATAAGCAGGTTCCTCTTCACTAGGGAAGGTTTGTTGACACATTGTGACAGTTTGGTGCATTAGTCAGCACAGCAGACATCATGTGAAAGTGTCAGTCTGTATCGGTCAGGAAATCGGCCAAATTATTCATAATTCTCAGGACTCTTGTTGTCTCTAAATGGCTTTTTCCTTATATGAATTTTCTCCATCCCATCTTCTTCCTGAATCAATGGTGGGGTGTTGTCAGAAGGTACCACCTGAAACGTGGCATCTCACTTTCTCCTGGTGTAAAAAGACCCAATGTGCATTGATGAAGTGGACATAAGCTGCTTTTCCATTTCACTCTGTGCCATGAGTTTTCATGACCAGAGCTTGAGCAACGGCCTGGAAAGCAATCTGTAAAGTTAGAAAAAGATGCTGTGGTCATCTGCCACAGTCCTTGTGGAGCTCCTCTGACTTTAGGAGGGTTCCCTGTGTCCACAGAGGGTGGCCAGAGCAGAGCTTAATCTGTTTGTCACAAGTGCCTTGAAGAGAAGGGGAAGAGGATCAGCCATGTATTTAGAAGAGCATCATTTACCAAGGACCGTGGTGGTTAGGACAGAGCCAAAAATAGATTGAAGGAAAATTAGTAAGTGTCAGAATCATTGAGACAGAGTGGAAGAGAATAAGGCTCCTTTCCTGGTGCCTGTTCAGTATGTTTAAATCGTGCTTGGATTTTAAAATTATGGGACAGACTCAGCAAACAATCAGTCCTGGCATTTTCAAATCAACTAAAGGGCACTCAGCAGAAATGTTAATGGATGAGCTGTAGTGAATGCAGAAGGGAGAAGGATGGAAATAGTCTCAAAGGGTATCAGCAGATTTCTCTGCATTGCTAAATGCAAAAGACTGAAGAGCAGTGGCTGAACACTTTGACCACTGCTTTTACTGTACATGTCCTTCTGCAGTGTTTACTTTTTCTTACCAGTGACAGCTGTGATCTGGAGCCTCTACCGACTGCTTAAAGACAGGTCTTGTTCCTCACTTAATTTCTTGCTCAGGAAGAACAAAAACTTACACCTAGCTCAAGTCTGCATTTTTACAGACAGGTTTGCTCTGTCTGTGGCAGTGAAGGAAGGTACAGTTCTGATTGTATGCAAGATTCATAATTTTGTCTGAACTGGGCTTAGCCAAACCTGGGCCTTTGAATTAAAAGTTTTCAATGTAAGCAGAGCACTTGTTTAAGTGTTTTCCATGTCTTTGTCCTTGTGGTAAGATTGATCTTTTCAAACAAGAACAAAGGTGTTTCATCTTAGCCTGACTATCTTTGGTCTTTGCTGCTGGAAACCACAGAAGCCTCATACTGTGTTTTTTACTGGCATGAAAGAGGTAACAAGAGGGAGAGCCTGTGTGTCCTCTGTCACTCTTTAAAACACTGGAACACGAACAAAAGAAAACAGAGGCTTTAGTGACCTCATGGAAAACCACCTAGGAAAAAAAAATTCTTCTTTCCTGTTAATAGATGAGTTAATTCTCTTTAGGAATTTTATTCTTTCAGATTGAAGGACATTTCAAGGGTCTAACTCTGTTCTCCATTACTTCAGCATTGGTGTAAATGAGCATTAATAAAATGCTGATTGATGGAATCAGACTTGTAATGATTCTCTTACAAAAACAGCAGCTGTACCAGTCTATACTTAAAACTCAGGAGTCCTATTCCCAAAGCAGTTAAGTAGCATTTATACAGAAGAAACAAGGAAGTGATTAATAAATGCTGTTTTAAATATTTACAGGTCTCTTTGTCTTGCTTCTTAGAGATGTGGTATGAACAGCTGTTGTGGGAAAACTGCCCAATCTCTCTGCCTGACCAGGATTTTCCCTCTTTTTGTGCAAAGGATGCAGTGAAAGGGGTAGGTGCCAGCCCAGCAGTGCTGTGCAGGAGTCCTTCACCATCTGGCCCCAGCCCCACAGCCCTGCACAGGGGAAAGCTGTGTCTGTGTCAGTCATCCTTTGGAGATCTGCAGTTCCCTGTTGTTTTGGTCACATCCTGGCCTACCTCCTCCCTAACTGGGAGTTTTACTTCACTCACACTCTTGCTTTTCTGGCTGCTCATGAAAATATCAGCTCCAGGGAATTTCTTTCCAGGTATGGTCAGAGTGGTTCCTGCCGTTGTTTGTGATCTCCACCCCTTGCTACTAACAAGGGGTTAGGGCTCCATGCCAGGGGTGGGAGGCTGATGAGCTCCCACTCTAGCATCACTTCTGACAGACCTTTTCCATGCACATTGCAGCTCCCTGGCTGCTCACAGGCTTCTAGACTTGGATATCTTAGTATGCTTCTCAGCACTGCAGTGGAGAGGGGGGTGCTGGTGGGATCAGCTCTTCTGGTGGATGAGCAGGAGCAGAAACATTTCCATAAAGGACAGTGGCAGGCAGGTGTGGTCTGCCCTTGCTCGCTCAGTATTCAGATGTATCAGCAATCCAGAGCTTTAGAAATATACAGCACTTTCAGAGCTCTATTTGTAATGTTTTTCCACTTCTGAGAGAAAGTACTTTAGATTAGTTCCATGATTTTAGTGTCACTGATCCCTGTTTGTGCTTGACTTCAGCAGCTCCTCCTTAAAGTGTTTTCCCTCATTCCAAATCTTTATTGGTGAGTTATTTGCACAGGATTTGCTGCTGTCTTTTTTCTGCTGTTGGAATTTGAGCTCGCTGTCTGTGTGCTGGATGGTGATTTCTTTGGCACATTTCCTTTCTTCTTTTGGCTGGTCCTGAGTTTATTCCATTATATTTATGAAGCGAAAAATGCCGAGCAGAATTTTCAGTGACTTTCACTTTTATTTAATTAGTGCTTTATCTTGACATTGTCTAGTGTGTAAATCCTGCCCTTTTGAAGACCAGGAGCAGTTCATGTATGGTGGTTTTGGTGCTGGCTGCAGATACCTCTCTGCTCAGGAATTGGTGTGTGACACGAGCTTATTTCTGGGGTGGGCAGGTGGAACCACTGTTGCAGTTTACTGAGAGTATCTGATAAAGTGTTCTGTTCAATAGTAATGGAGAATGTGATATTTTATTGCTGCCACATGACCCTCTGAATATTCCATTCTCCTCGGTTTCTTACATTGCACCCCTCATTACTTGCTCTAAACAGGCCATGAGTTTGCAATATCCTGTGCCTCTGCTTCCCTCTCTTAATTCCAAAAGCTGTAAAGGACAAAATCCACACCAGTGCTGAGCCCATATTCAGGGCAGTCCGGACACTGCCTATGGATGTTGGTCTAATGTTTTGGATAAATGTGGAGCATTAATCTGCCATGCAGTGAGATACTCTGGAGAGCACTAAGTAACATCTAAGCCCAAGGGGCCTTTTCAGGAGCCCATGAAATGACAGCACAGATCTGATCAGCTGCAGCAGCAGAGATTGTGTTTGTTATATCAAATAAGCCAAATTATGTTCGTTGTACGCTGTGGTAAGGTGAGGTTAAACCAAATTCTGTAATGCCAGCATGTTTGACTGCAGGATTCCAAGCTTTTCTGTGCACTTGAAAATGTTTCTTCTTGTCAATGGAGTGCTGCAGACCTGTGAGTCTGACTGCACCTTGCACACGTTGGATATGGGAGAAGCAGTTTACCTGCAAGACTTGGGCTGAAATGTGTGGAAATGCCATCCACAGAGGCAGGACACAGAGCTGCAGCACTAACCACAGTCTGAGGCTGTGGGATAACAACTGATTTTCCATACAAATCAGTGACAGTGCAGTGAAGGACTGAGACTAATACTGAGGTAAAAACAGTTGGAGCCATTCCCAGGCTTGAACTGGGAGCACAGTTTTGTCATGTGTTTGCTGGGAGAAACAAGAGCTTCCAAGCCCTCTCACTCATGCAGTGCCCTTGCTAAAGAAGAACAAATTAATTGTACATCTGA
The DNA here is from genome assembly GCA_013396995.1 of Dicaeum eximium. Taxonomy (NCBI): domain Eukaryota; kingdom Metazoa; phylum Chordata; class Aves; order Passeriformes; family Dicaeidae; genus Dicaeum; species Dicaeum eximium. Next base: position 1,425,435 of record VWZP01002787.1, read on the forward strand.
TGCAGCAGGGGCCTTCCTGGGTGTCTTTCAGATGAGCTGACAACTGATAATTATATGAGAACTACAGGCTGTCTGTCCTCTGTTACTTTCACTAGGGGAAAGCAGCACAAGGAATGCGAGAAAACCTTTGATTATAGGGAGAGAAGTAAGATTTGTTCTTGTTGCTTACTCTTATTATCTCCAACCAATCTTAAATCTTACAGCTAGTACAATTGTACAGTGTTGGGCATGTTGCTGTTGTGTTTCAGATTTTACTCTAGTGGGTGGCTGGGGAAGATCTGCACATCTAGGCAGACTTCTCTCTCTGATTTTAGCTCTATCAGGACACCCTTCCAGTTTGCAGGGGCAGAATTTGGGATGCAGCACATCTGTGCCAGCTTTACTGAGATCTCATGCCTAATCTCCTGCTCTCACCATATCTGCCCATCTCTCAGTAGTAACCTGAGAATGTTTTAGAACCAGATGAGAAAGGCTAGAGATAACCCTGAAAGATCAAGAATGAAAAACTTATTTACAGGTATAGTGCAGAAAGGAAATGTCCTCGAAAAAGAGTATCCCATGTTATGGGGAAAGTTTTTTCCACTGCCAAGAGAAACAACAGAAAACCATGAACAGAGAAACAATTTTCTAGGAGTCTGACACTTGCAGTTTGCAGCTTCTTCCTGACACACTTCTGGCAGAGCTCCAAAAAGCTGCTGATCTCTGTCAAATCCCATAAGTCTCACTTCTCCTGCTGAGTGCTGCTCTTGTGAGAAGTTTGACCAAGGGTGAGAAGGACTTGCTGGTAATTGTCTTCTCCTCTCTGCCAGTTCTGCACCCTGACCGGGAGGTGTTCAGGTCAGTGGAAAGGATCCTGTGCACTCTGAGCTTTGGCCACACACCACAGCTGGCCCACTCAGGGTTACACTTGTGTTACTGTGCCTCTGTCCTGGCTGTTGGCCTCTCATAATGTCTCAGGGCTGTCCCTGAAACATGCCCTGTCTGCTGTAGAACCCCTCAGCAAGGTGGTCAAGGCTCAGTGGGGATCTGAGCCCACAGGAGGTTTGGCCACCTGACACCAGAACACTGCTGAGGTGGGCAGCACCTCCTGTGTTTCAACCAGTGCCAACCTCCCCAGTGAGCTCTTGTGCAGCTTTAGGCTGAGCTCTGTTGGTGGGAAGTGTTCAGGGTAAAACTCTGCAGCTTCCCCTGAGCTCAGCACTTGCTGTTCACCTTCCCAATCCTTTGGACAGCCACATTCCATAAAATTGACAGCAACAAGGACAGAAACATCACCTCCTGATATTTCATCCCTTTGTAGGAGAGTTGCCTTCTGTTTCCTTGGCAGACTGACCTCTTGCTGGAGCTGATGCTGCCATTCCCTGGTGCACCATTCTTAGATTCTTTTGTTTAATTATTATTATTTATTCATTTTCATCCCAGACAAAGCATGTGCAGCCTTTATAAGGCCTTGCCATTGTTATCTGCAAGTGCAGCAGTAATTCAGTTATTGTACCTTTCCCTAATTCTCAGCAGTGCAGCAGTGTAAATACACACCGAGCAGAGAGACACATGGTGGGAGCCAGAAGCAATTTAGCCACAAGAGTTTATCATCAAGATACAAAGCACCCTGGAGCAGGGAAATTGCCTCCTTTGCCAGCTCCTGGCCTGACTGTTGGCCAAATACATGGTGCTCCTTTTTTTATCACTGGCAAAATGTTCCTTTTTGTGGAGCCTTGGTGCTTTCCCTGATCTCACTGCTGGATGCAAACTACATGAAAGAGCTGTTCTGTGCTGCTCAAAGAGACGTGGAACCTCCCTATAGGCTCCATTCAATAAGAGACCAAGGATATCTGCACAGAGCTTCATTGGGCAGGCTCTGGTATAGTGGCAGTGTTTTGAGGCATTTGGAAGGCTTTCCTGGTGGTCCCTTTCAATAGGTTTTCCTATTACAGTGAAGAGAAAAACTATTTTGTAAACTCTGGGCAAGAAGTAATGTATTCTGTTCTGTGGTTCTTCACCTCACTGAAATCTGCAAAGCAGTGGAAGTGATGAATTCCCCACAGGAGACATGTGGAAAGTTACCCTTTGTATGCAGGTTTGGAACAAGCCTCTGTACCAGCATTTCTGAACTAGATGGTGATAGAGAGCCCAACCCCAAGAGTGCACTGGCCAAAAACCCACAGCTGCTGAGACCAGCAGGTATGAAAGTTCAAAACTGTTTGTAATCCTCAACATGTCACATTTGCACTGATCCTGCCTAATGAGGCTTTTACAGAGCTGGTTAGGAAGAGATTTGTTCTGGAGCAGTGAAGGTGGAGGATGTCCTGTGCTGTAGGGAGTCCTGACTGCTGGACCATTTGAGTGATGATGGCTGCTAGAAAGGGACATCCATCTGGACATGGTCAAAGTCTGGGTCTGAGATGAGTCTGATTTAAATCCACATCATAATGATGCCTTCCAGCATCTCTCAAATAAGGGGGTAAAGTGTTGTTTGCCAAGGTTTAGAAATTTATTGCAAAAGCGCTTTTTAGAGTTAAAAATCTCCCTGTGGTTTTGGTGATTTATAGATTTTACGGCCATTAAGTTCTTCTAGCATGACTTTCATTGTATAATACAGTACCAGTGGTTCCTGCATTGAGTTCCTTGCTTCTGGCTTTGCTCAAGGTCAGGTTTAGAATGGTGCTGAGGGATTTGTTTCCCACTCCTGTCTCCTTCCCTCCTCTTGTGAACCCTGTCCTGTGAGCTTTTGATGATGTGATGGTTCTTTGGCTGCCTCACTGCCTCCATACCCACCTCACTGCTTCTCTGTCTGGGCAGGGCTTGGTCATTTAATAAAAATGCATTGACCTTTATTGTGAGAAATGTGAATGCACACCTGGAAGGAACAGCAAGGACGAGCTGTCATCAGGTGTAACATTTCACTGTAACTCAGCTTAGATGTGTGCATTTGAATGGCAATTGCCCTGTTCCAGATCACATTCATCCAGATGACTCCCAGAGTGTGACAAAGCATCTTCAGGACCACTTCCACCTTCTCCATCCTTGGGAGGGCATGCAGTCCAGCCCACTGCAGTCACACAGGGACCTGCAGAGAGCTGTCCAGCTGAGAGGGACATAGTGCCATCCAGCCAGGACATTGTATTTGTCTCTGCTCCATCCCAGAGCTGCTGTTGGCAGGGTGCCCATCTCTATAATAGCTGTACACTTTGCCCACGAGGTTGTTATTCCTAATCTTACAGGAAGTGCATGGATCCTGTCCAAAGCAGGATGATTAAAAGATAAGGGAGCTGCTGGCTCTTCAGGGTGAACAGGGTGTGGTTTGCAGTGGGGAGGGAGCATCTCTCTGCTGCTCCTGAGACACCTGCATTTTGTTCTGCACCAGCTCATTTGTCCTCAGCATTTCCCCCTATGCAGTGACTGGGCTGTAGCCCTGAGGTTCACCTCCTCCCACAGGTAGACTCTTCATAGAGAGATTTTAAGAAAACATGGACAAAAAGGCACCTGGTCCATGAACACATCAGGCAGACTCATTCCTCTCTGTGGGGCTCTGTGTGGAGCCCTCCATGCTGAGACCGCAGTCAGCAGTGGCAGAGAGACACATGTAAAAATGTCAGTTCAACTGAAGATGGTTACAAGCCATGAAACTGCTTTAGTCCATGGTGAGGAAGCCTCACCGTGCCCAGAGAGAATTCCTTTGTTGAACTGGTCCAGTGAAAGGTGCTGTCAGAAGGGTCCTTTTGTTATATCAGGCTCTCAGCATTCCACCTCATGTTTCATACATGTGCCTCTGCTACAGAGCTTTGCTGAGCCTTATCACTGAAGGGTAAATGGCATCCTTGTAACTGTACCAGGTGTGTTCTGAGCAGGTAACACACAGCAGAGACTGGAAAAGCACAAGAACCTGTGGTTTTTTGGGGCTGGTACATGTTCAGCTATTAGCAGTGAACTGGCTTCTCCAATCCAGCACTGCAGTGAAATGCAGCTGGGTGAGGGCCTTGCAGTATAAATCTGTTGTGATTTCTGCATGCTCTCACCTCTTGATTGTAACTCCTACAAGGCACCTTTATGTTAGAGGAAAATAGATGCAAGCACAGTTTTGGCAGGCTGGGAGAAGGCAGCAGCAGCAGAAGCTCTGAGTATTTGAGAGAAGTTGCACTGTGGAAGGTCTGGCAAACACACAGTAATCAGTTTTTACCTATTTAGGGATTTCACAGGCAATCAATAAATTGTCAAGAGTGTTTCAACTGGTAACTGAAGTGAAAAAGAGCCTGTGAACTGAAAGGACAAGACTGGGGTCAAAGTACCTTATCTGACTTTTAAAGGGAATCAGCTGGCTTAGAAATAGTATTTTATTCTATATGTTGTACCTGGAATTGGGGTGAGGTACAATGGGAAGTCCACTCACCTCTTGTATAGATCCTCCAAAGCAGAACTGCACATAATCTGACTTGCATTTGTAGGGGATGTTCTACACCAGAGGTAATAATTTGAGCTCCAGTGACCATTTCTTACCTTATTTCTAGGGTCCATCTAGGAAAGCTCTCCTGATTCCCTTAAACAGTGCCTGTTTGTTTTTATACTGAAATGTTGGTTGGTTTTCCTTTCCAAGCAATTCATTTTCACCATCTATGACACTGTGGTGACATGTTGTCATAATAACTACAGGGAACTTATATTTGCTGGAAAAATCAAAATGACAATTTTCTTGGTCAGGCTGTTCGGTGTAGGAAAAATGAATTCACCTCCTGATACACAAAGCATCAACAGATATCAAAAATAAATCAGCATATACCACTGGGAGTTGATAAATATACACATGTTGACAGAAAAGGCAAGCTACATCCCTACTAAAAGGCAGTTAGAAAAGGCAGCTGTAGAAATGAGCAAGATCAAAACAGTAACTTCTTAAAAGGCTTTAGAAGGAAACAATTTCACAGAACAGGAACAGCCCTGTGGACCTCTGTGCTGTACATACAGGCACAAACAGTCCAGTCCCACACACAGGTGAACAGAAATGCCTCTCAAGTGACTGTTATCCTGAGTGGCAGCTGGACTGGGAACAGTGACCTGCTTACCTGAGCCTGAGAGAGGTGATTTTCCAGCTGATGGAAGTCACCACATCATTACCCAAATCTCTTTTTCAAAATCTGCCTTTTCCTACTTAGTCCCCAAGCCCAGCACACTTTGTAGTCCATCTGTTTCTGGATAAGAAGAGAAGGTGAAATCACCTGTCAGTTGAGAAAATTATCTTTGTGTCAGATATTATCTTTCCAATAGTGTGTACAGTGAGCCAAGAATGCTGGGTCCAGTCCCTCACTGAGCTTCTTGCAATACCAAGAATAATTGATAGCAGATTCATTGGGCACACTGCTGAAACACAAAAGCACAGTCCCACTGTAGCTATACACCTTCATCCCTTTTTGGGGTTTTTGTATTGCATTTTGGATCTTTCTTCCATTCAGCCTTTTAACCATTCAGAAGTACTAATGCTGACCAGGCTGTGATGGCTAATGAGGATGCACAGTGCAGGCAGTCCTGTAACATGAAGCACCCTTGTACAACTTCTAAGGCTGTAAAGAGCATTTATTTTCTGTGCATTCAGGTATTTGTATTTCTGTCCCTTTCCACACAAAAATGCTGGCTGATTACCATTCCCTGTAATAGCTTTCCCCGGTGTAGATCAAAGAGCAATGTGGATTTCTATGTGTGATTTTATACAGAGTTTCCTCCACTGCAGTTTGAATGACACGTTTCTCTATAGGAGGATTGCTCATGACATGGAACGTGAGGTCTGAGGGGGCTTCTGGGCTGTTGCATTGCCTGGAGCTGGCAGCTGCAGCAAGGCACAGGGGGGAATTGGGACAGATTAACACGGTGTGAGTGCTCTGCTCAGGAATCTGGCTGCTTGTGCAGGACTGAGCTCAGGAAGGGCTCAGGAAGGGCTCCCTCCTTCCCTCAGCCCCGGCTGGTTTTGCTGTTGGCTGGGGGGTTCCTGGCTACCCCCTCTCAGCACTGCCAGTCCCACTCATCCCCTGCTGTCACAGCCTGCTCATCCCCGCTTCCCCTGGCTTAACGTCAGAGCAGTCAGCTGCTCTTCAAACCTCTCACCCTCATTCCAGACTTGGTAATTATCCCACCATAATGAGTGCCACTTACTGCTCATTTCCTTCTCTGCTCCTCGGGGAAGGACGGGGAAGGACTTTATCTCCCAGCCACACTTTCCTAAAGGTTAAGATCTTTCCCTCCAGCTAAATGGAATATTGTTCCTTTAATCATACCTTTCTGCCTGATGTTTGTCATCTTAACTAATGTGTGTTTCCCTGAGCTGGTTTCATCCCATACTCATTCCTCCCATACTCATTTTTGTGTCAAGGCATTAATTTGCTGTGAAATTTCTTTCATTCAGTTTAATTTCAGGACTGCTGCTCAGGCTGTTTCATTTGAGATCAGATCTAAAGGCCTACATTTCACGCTCTGTATCTGTGAGCATGCCAAAAGCCACATTCCCTTTTAACAGCTGGGTTCAAAACTGATTTCAGGAGACCAGGCTGAGAGACTGGAGGATGCTCAAATTATGCTGCTCTGGGCAGGCCTCCGGCTGGCTCTCAGACCAAAATCTGAATTTCTTCTGACAGTAGATGTGTGTGAAGCATAGTGCTGTGTGCTGGTTGCATATTGCTGGGTTAGCTGTGTGCGTTAAGGAGAGAATATAACAATCACTCACACGGTCAAGAGAAGTGGCTGTGTGAAGAGTAACACTTGCTTTGTAACTTTGAGGCTAGAAATCCAGCCTTGTGAGGGTTTGTTGACAAAACTGGGTGATAAAATACCGTGTGAATGCTGTTGCACTTAGTCGTGGTTTTGACCTGTGGATCAGAGATGAACAAGTGAAGTGCCATCGCGGGGCTGGCACAAAAGTGCCTTGTTGTGATTCTGTGTCAGCCGTGCAGTCTGGAGCTACTGCCTGGATTTCAGCACTGGCTTTCGGCTCTGCTTTGGTGAATTTTCTGAAGCTCCTGTTTGGCTCTGAGCGCTGTGTTTTCACTGGTGTATCTCTGGAGCTGCTCCCTCACCAACCCACCTGACTTGCTGTGCTCTCCCCACCCTCTCCAGCTCCTTCCTGAGGGCCTTTGGTATTTTGTTTGTTGTCTGCAAACCATAACACCTCAATAAAGTGCAGATGTGTCAGCCAAGAAGGCACCAACAAAGTGTTTTCTGGCACTATGGCCCCACCTCTCACTCCAGTTTTACCACAAAACATGATAATTATTCTGAATAGATCCTGTTTGGCTGATGTCTCACAACTGAAAGCCATGAAAAACATTATTCTTTGTAAGTTCCCTTTATGTGCTGATGAGAACGATCACACATCAGAAGCTGCAGAGAGGAGGAATATTTTCACTGAAAATCAATCCATGCTGCAGCACTTGCAGATAAGGCTGATGTTATGCAAACATTTTCCTGCTCCTTGTTTAAAGGAAAACATGCTGCACTCACATGACCAATTGCCTCATGTGTCTCTTGTGATCTGACTGTTTTCTGCTGTATTTGACTTGGGCTAATGGAGACGAAAATGGGCTGTGCCTCGTTTCAGGTTGTCACAGCTCTTGCTCACAGCCTTGTTTTCCCGGGCAGCCTTGGCTTCAATTCTGACAGCTGTGGAGGAGAAAGTGTTAATGCAGCCCTGCTTATTTTAGCAAGTGAGTGAATCAGTGGTTTTAGGAAATCAGTTCACACATTAACCCTTCCCTTCCCGAGCAACACAAAATAATCACTGCAGACTGAACAGATGGCTCGGCATATTTTTAGCCTTGCTCTCTGTTCCCATGGTACTCCAGACTGTGTGGGATTCCCTATAGACTGTTGTAAGATTGGTGGGCCCAGCCAAATGTCTTGTTTTGCAACACAGCATCAGAGCGAAGGAGGGAAATGGAATCCTGTTTAAATCAGCTGTTTAAATAACTAAATGAAAGGTTCTCAGTTCTCACAGATCCACAGATCGTGGGGGAAACTAGAGAGAGAGGTTGGTCTTACGATTCTGGCACTTGCTCATTGCCAGCTGCTACGTTGCATTAGGAGGGATAAAATAAATGTAAATTACTCTTCTAGGGCTGTTGTGTGTATAAACAATTGATATATCCAAAGGTGTAGATTGCTAGAGGAAAAGCTCACCAGGATTTTGCTGGTTTCTGGCCTGAAGATAAAATGGGAGAAGGTAGTTTTTGTACCTGTGAACTGTCTCTTTGGGATGTGTACTCTGAGGAAGTTCTGAGAACTTCTTAATTCCAACAAATGATCCTTTCTCAAGTGAGGTCAGATTCTGAGCTATTCACATGCAGTCTGTTTCAAACTTTATTGGTGATTCTTTGTGGTTGTAAAACGTTTTGTTGTGTAAATGGAGAGGTTTACCAGTAAGGTATATGGTGTGAGAGAAGGGGTTCCTTCAGACTAATGACTTTTGGATCTCAGCTATGGTTAGACATTCTAACTGTAAGGATGATACCTAGAAAACTGGGGTGTGTATGGGGTATGTATTTGTTGTTTTCCCAAATTAGGTTTGTGTCATTGTGTATTAAAGACTGTGAGTGATTTCTCAATGTGGAACAGAAATCATAGCATCAATTTTCCTAACACTGCCTGTATTTCTGTTATACACAAACATTTATTGAGGTTCATGGAGTATTATGTACTCTTAATAGCTCATTTGCATATTGGAATGTTTTGAACAAATCCATCCCTAATGTGTTCTCTCAGCAATACTGTGTGGCTCAGTCTTTTACCATCAGAAGATAATAAAGTGCTATTAATCTAACAAAACACTGAAAACAAGATGATCATAAGGGTCTGCCCAGTGGGGCAGATTTCATTGCAGCAGAGCACAGTTCAGAAATACCTGTGTATTTTGTCAGATCATCAGCATGCCTGGTGTTCCATGTCCAGTTGAGCAGATGTATTCATCAACCTGTGAGCAAGTGAGACAGGGTAAGAAACGCAGCAAGCTACAGCATGGACCAGCTCCAGGCAGGTTTCACTGCTGTCTGCAGCATCCCTGCCTTTATGGTGCATGCTGAGGGTGGTGTTAGTATTGCCATCACCATTTTAAAGAAGGGGAAGCCAAGGCAGATGAAATAATTTGCTGGTAACATCATGCTACTGGAAGACTTGCTGGTCTGCCCCCCATGCCACAGCCCTGTGGCCACTGGATACAATTCCTTCCCCCACAGCAGGGATCTCCCAGTCAAGATAAGCCCTCCTGCCCTGGGGGCCATGATGTGGATCCTACAGCTCCTGCCCTCCACCCTCCAGAAGCTGAGAGGGGCAGTTCTTGCCCTCCTGTGCTCCCTGTCCCTCTGTGCAGCACTGCCCAGCCCAGCTCAGCAGATTGGAGCTGTGTCCCTCCTTTGAGGACAGCCCTGCCCTGCCGTGTGTGCTGCAGATCCGCAGTGCTCCACCATTCCAGCAGCTCCCTGTGCTCGCCATCTGCTGCCCACCTGAGCCCAGGTGATGCCTGCACAGAGCATTAACAATGTGCCTTTGTGATTCACTGATACATTGCACATCCTCTGCATGGTGGATGTTTGCTCCATCTGGATAACTGGTGGATATTTTTCTTCCCTTGGACCCAGGTCATATTTGGAAGAAGATGCAATTCCATGTGTTGATGCTAAACCCAGGGAAGACAAGTGAATGGACTCCCTTGAATTTGATGTTTTGCATTGCAGCTATTAGTAAATGATGGATTTGACAGATTTAGGAATTTGCTCAAAGTTGAGGCCAAGATTACTCAACAGGTTTGCTTATGCCATTTAGGACACAATCCCAAGGTCTGCCTTCTAGCTGGTAAATTGAGTGTGCAGAGTTAAAGCAGAAACTGAAACAATCATTTCTGTTTACAGAGAGCTCACAGAGAAACCAACTTTCAGGCTTGAACCCTGCAGATAAAGAGGCAATGAGTGATGCTTGAAATCGAAATTCATAGCAAATTCAAAGCCATTGTTTCCAGCAATGATGTATGTCCTTGCATGCTTTGGGATCAGACAGCAGCTGATGGAAATTCATGATGCTGTTTGCAGTGGTATGAATTATTTATGGGGCACAGTCTGCCAGGACTGAGTGGGCAGGCAGTTTGTTGGACTCGTGACTCTGAAATGCTGGCCTTCCACTCCTCACATGTGTGACTGGGGACATGGTCCTGTGTGCTGTAGGGTTAGGCTCAGGAAGAGCATCAGGTCATCTCATGTGACATCCTGAAATGGTGACAGCTCAGATTGTAACCCACTTATTCTAGGCTAGGGGAATCTTCTAGGTGTGTCTCACCTTCTCAAAAGGCCTCAGATGAGGGACTCCAGTTGATTTTATGGTTCCAGACCCTTCCTGATTTATAGTTCTGGGGGATAAACAATTGTGCTGATAAAACAGTTGTGCTTTGCTTTTAATTGGAGTCTGTTCAGTTTTATTTTCAGATAATGGTTCTTTATGTCTTTCCTCTGCAACAATCTTTTTGAACCTTCAGTTCCCTGCTTGCAGAAGTCTTTATACCTAGTAACAAATTATCACTTGAGCTCCCTTTTGCCAAATTAAACAGAAGAAAACTCTCGTTTTTTGGTTGCATAAGATGTTTTAATTGTATGTCAGTTCTCTGCAACATGTGTGTTTTCAGCATCTCATATGACAGCAGGTACCACAATTGTGTGTGTGCTAGTTTCTCCAGTGCAATGTAAAATAATATCCCTCTTCTTGTGTTGCTTCCCTGAAATGCCACAATATCACAGAAGAATCTCACTTCTTTCCCCTCCATCTATAAATCCCAGCTCATCAAAAGACAACCCTTCTGACTGAAGAGCTCCAACATCTGGGCCCACATCAGTGCTAAGAACACCTGAAACAGGGCTGGTGAAAAGGACAGGGGTGGGTCTCACACACGTGGTGGTCTCATTGCCCAGCCCTGCAGCCAGAGCAGCATTTCAGGCTGTTGAGGTGTAAACTTAGTCCCTTTCCAAATGTGGGAAAGGCCAGTCTGTTGAAACCAGGGCAAGTGCAGTTCTGCTGCTCCTTTTATAAATCGTGGGAAGCTCTCTAATTCCACCCTGCGGCATTTACATGTTTAATCTCCTTTTGCTGTTTTTTTGAGGTTTCTCACAAATGCTTCTGCCTCAGGAGATCCTGCCCAAATGTCGCTGCTGCAGCACAGCCTGACCTTTTCCTGCAAGTGCTGGTGTTGCCTTTGTCACAGCTCCCAGGTGTTCCCTGCTCGCACTTCAGGGTGAGACGTGCTCACAGACTCCTGCAGTATGAAGGCAAATTGCTGAGACAAGTTGTTTATTTCAAGTGGCATCTTCTGGCTGTGATTTGGATCCTCCTGCAAGATTTCAGTGGATGGAGCTGATGTGGGGTCCCTCCGAACTCAATTACATCTAAATCTTACAAATGTATTTTGTGTTAACAAAATCTCTTCTTTTTTTAAGAAAATTCAGTCAATAGAGGTCAATAGAGGTCTGAGTTTCTTCTTGCCTGCAGATGGAAGCAGGATTCAGTTCCAGTCAGAAAATCTTTGCTGGAGAAAGTACTGTTGCTGTCTTGGCAGTTTCAGTACAAGAGCTGGCCATGGATCCAGAGAGGGTTCCTTGGCTGTTCAGTACAGGTGCCCCTGTATTGAACTCACTTGCAAGAAAAGATCAGTTTCAATAAATCTCTTCTGAGGTCTGTCAGTGATTTGCCCTCTTTTCTCTCCTTCCTCCACTCCCTCTGTCACAAACATCCTTTCCATTCTGCTTTTTCAAGTGTTCCCAGCCTCTTCTTACGTGTCAGAAAGCAGCACAGGGCAAACACCTCTGCAGGGCAGTCAGGATGGCTGGGAAACACAAGTGGCAGTAGGCAAACACCTTGGCTGAAGTGAGCAGTTATTATTGAAAGGGTAATCATCCATTCATCCAGGCAAGTTGAACAATAGGGACAGAGGTTTGGTTTTCTCCAGTTGTTTCCCAAAGAAAAGTAATTTATTTCTTCTCTCTGAAATTTATGTCTTCTCTCTGACTATTGGACGCCTACTGAAGGGTTCATTAGAGACACCCTTGCAGCTGCCAAAAGAACCAGCTGGATTATTGAGCCTGCAGCTCATTTTTTCTGCCCTTGTTCACTTCCTACAGTGAAGAATTAGTTTGCAGTCCTTGTTTGTGCTGTCTATCCCACATGGTGGGGGAGTGTCTGTCCCCAGCCCAAACACTGCCCCTACTCATTGTGAGGCTTCAGGTGTTCAACTCTGGAGCACACAGGGCTCCCTGTGCTGCCTGTAGGTATCACAACAATCACACACTCATTTCACACTGAATTTTGGCAGCAGTTAGTTTTGTGATCCTGTGTCCCTGGCCAGGGGATCAGCAGAGCTCAGCACAGCCCAGAGATGTGTGGCCCAGGAGTCTGAGTGTGCCCAGCCCTGGCACATCCTGCGTGTTCCATGTGTGCAGAACTGGGCTGTGCCACCTGTGCCATTATCAAGGACAGAGCTGCTCTTCCCTCATTTCCTGGCAGAGGCTGTGGACTCCTGCAGTCCCAGGGGGTTGGTGGCTGCAAAAAAGGCTTCAGTGTCACCCAGCCTGCCAGGTAGGCTGACAAATCCATAAGTTTCCCAAGGCAATGAATAAATAAAACAACTTTTGATTCATTGTGGGGAGCCAACCCTTTCTGAGAAGGAGGAGGAGAGAACTTAGTTTCTTTACAAAGTGAAGCAGAAGGGTGGTTTATACAGTGTGGACACCAGAGTAGATTCAGAGGTAGCTGTACTTTATTTGGCCACAGATTGAGATTTAACTTAAAGCAATACCTTCAGTCTGGAATTAACTAGGAAGAGCTTCTCGCCTTATTCCAGAAAGCTGCTGGTAAAAATGCATGATCAAATACACTACAGGCTCTTGAAAACTGTGTGCAAATATGCAGGGATTTATGTACCAAATATGTGTGTATAATAATGTACAAACCCTATGCAAGTATCCACCCAAACACAGGCACCGGTGATCAAAATCCTTTTATCCCCTGACCTGCGATGGGAGCTGTGTTTATTCCTGGCTGAAGATGTGAGCACTGCTGGCATTAATTCCATCAGGCTGTTCTGGAAATTCTTCATCATCTCCTGCATGGATGTCAGTTATTTGCATTGTAATATCCAACTGAAAACCTGCAAATTAGATTTAGGGGAAATTGGACTCTGAAGCACTTTGCTCAGGTGATAATTTCATTTACTCTTAAGATATTGCTTAGACCTAAATGTGAACATATCCTCTGTTCCCCCATAATACATACTCCCAGGCACATAACATCTCATTTAATTTGATTTTAAAAGTGTAATTTTAAATGTCTGAGCAACTGGTAGACTAAAAACATTGGATCGACTTTGAGAAATAAAGTGCCAGATTCACTGGGAACACCCAGTGACACCACTGTGTTACAGAACAATATTAAACAGACTAGAGGCTTCCCAGCTGGCTGCAGGAATCTGTGCATTAAAATTGAAAACACATTTGTGGTTTGTGAAGGTGACAGGGATAACACCGACCTGGATTTTCCGTATCAAGCACGTCTCTACTTAATTGGTTTCAGTCAGGATTTTCAGCTAGTCTGGTGTGCATTAACCACACACGGTGGTTTCTAGTGAAGCAGCTTTTTTTTTTTTCTGAAATGCAGATTTTTGTTCTGGTGCTCTAGATTAGTGGGGTTACAGTAATTCCTTGTGATGCCAGGGTGGGAATTTGATCATGAGTCACACCATAGTTGACTTCTGGGCTCCACTGCCCAGCTGGCAGGACTGGAGCAGTGAAAGCCTTCTGCAATATGAAAGTTTTAAGAAAATGTTTAACTTGTCATGGGCTCTGAACTCATCATATAGCTCCTTACTTGCCCTGCCTATATGAGCTGATTTTTTATTTTCCCTAAGAAAAGGAGAGGGGAAAGGATTCAATTTAAGGATCAAATTGTGCCTTTCTCATTCCACATAGAATTTTGCATATGAGTAAAATTTTTTTCATTTTCTTCATCCAGATTTGCTTGTTCTAAATGAGCCCTTTGGTTTATCATGGCAGTTATTAGTACAGAAGGAATTTACAGGCTGAGAAGTGCCTGTAAGAAGAACTGTCATGCACACACATTACTGCATTATCTGCAGGGCTTTGGGAAACTGCTGGGGTTTTGCTAGCACGTGGGAAAAAGCCACACCAGAAAATTGAGAAACTGGGTCATCTGGATTCATTTGCTGCATCTTTCCAGCTGGGCTTTTGTTGCTGCTCAGACTGACATATCTGAGCTCACACAGATCGTGCTGCAGCAGGATTCTGTGCCATTCTCCACGCCTGCTGTCCCTGCACCCAGCTTGGTCATTCTCCTGGGTGTCTGGAGGGCCCAGGCCAAGGGCAGGATTGTGCAGAGCTGGCTGTGAGCTCTTATGAGCAGTAAGATGTGGATATTCTCTGTCACTGGTAACAGAGAGAAACAGATACTCCCCCAGGCTCATCCTGGGGGAGCTCAGAGAAAGAAGTAAAACAATTATTATCTCATCCTCTGCACCTGCTGTTTATGGAAAGACATTTTCAAGTAGGTGGTGTTCCTTTGACCAGTGGTGTGAGAAGTGCTGCTGAAGACCAATCAGGTCTTAGCTCCACGATGCTGTCTGTAAGAAGTGTGATTTTCTATTAATAAAACAATCTTTGCCTTCTGAAATCATGGGGTCAACATGTCACCTTCTTTCCTGTCCCCTGTCTCATTGGTGACAGTAAGAGGCTGCCTCTGCCTCAGTGAGGGTCCCTGCAAGGTGCTGAAGGGAAAGGCACTGGCACACAAGGGGATGTACCCAAGCTTCTGCAGTGGTTGTCAGAAAGAGCAGCCAGCTGTGGGTCCAGGTGTGCACTCACCTCCCTGGGCTGTTCTGCCTCTCATCTTATTCTTCTTCAGCTACTTGTTCCTTCATTCCTTTTTTTCTAGACAGCACAAGAGCCTCTCCACTCTAGGCTGCTTTTCTTCCTCTATCCCAAAACCCTCCTGAAAAATTTGCCAGACCCTTTTTGGAGTAAGTGCTAATTTGGTGGCTATGTTTAAATTCAGTATAATCTCATGCTATTGGTGAATAATGATCAGAAAGACTATCCTGTGAAGCTGAGGTTATAAGGAGTAAGTACATTGCTTGTTTGCACAGTGTACTGGACAGAACCATTCTCTCATCACATGAATATATTTTCATACTGTTGATTTTCCTATATAAAAATTATTTCTCTGCTGTGTCAAGGAAGTTTGGTTTCATTCCAAGTGCCCAATGGGTTTTCTCTCCTATAATCTAGATTATTCAGGAAATGAGACTGCTATGGGCTGTGCACATCTTTGTCTGTCCTTTCTCCTTCCCTGAGAAGGACTTGTGAGAAGAGAGGTGGAGAACCACTACGGTTTTAAGTTCTTCTGAGCTGAATGCATGGCAAGAGCTCCCAGAGAAGGAGATTGTGTTAGCACCCTGCTCTGTGGTGAGAGGATAAGCTCCCTTATTGAGCTCTTGATGTCCCCATGGGACAGGATTGACATGTCCCAGCTGAAGAAGTTTTGGTCAGAGGACATGCCTTAGTCAGCACCAATGTCATACAAGACATGATTTCTCCTTGCAGAGCCATTTATTGGCTGGTTCAAGTGAACAGTGTGAGTATTCTTCAACTTGTAGTCTTCTGTAGAAGATACAGACTGTATCAGAGCAACAGACCATACACCAAGCTCAACACATATTTTGTCATCTTTTATTTTAGGTGGAAAAACTGGCAAAGTACTTGGACCCGAATGATTTGGGAAGAATCAATTTTAAGGACTTCTGTCACGGAGTTTTTGCTATCAAAGGTATGTGCATATTTCTTAAAAATAATCCCGTTCAGTTCCACTAATGTTTCTCTGGTTACAGAAAATGTAATGATCAAAGACATCCTCTCTTTTAACTGTGGTTATTTGTAGTGACAGTAGAGCAGCTCTGGGAACAGAGCCAGGATATTTTTCCTTTTTGTGCATCTCATGTATTAATGGTGAGCAGTGCTAGAGTTCCTGCATCCATAGGTACTTGGGCATTGGTTTACTGCTAATTTTTGTCAAATGTGGTTTAAAGATCACATCAAATAAAATACAGCAAAAGAATAAGGAGCTTTGTGGTTAACAGGCAGGGCCCAGGTTTGATACTTCCAGATTCTGATCTTGTTCTGCTGTTGATTTACCTCAGGGAGTTAGGGAGCCCTTGGGCTTACTAGGAAATTTAAGACTATTATATTCCTCTTGAGGTATCTGCAAGGTGTAATTAATTAATGTTGTTAGGGTACTTGGGGTCATATATTGGAAGGAAATAAGTTAATTACAGGTTGCCAATGCAAACCATGAAGATGGAGATCAGGTGGATCCAACCACCTCCCTTCCAAGAAAACAGTGTTTGACAGAAGACACAGACATGGTGATGCTTTAGAGCTTAGTCTAAAGGCAACAACAACAACAAAAAAAAACAGTGAGGAGGGACTTCAGCTGATTTGCTGCTGACTGCTTTTCTAACTTCCCATAGTGAAATAATCCATCTTTTCTGGACACGTGTGTGTCCTTTCTAAGGTGTTGGAGTGATGTCATAGCCCAGAGGCTTCACTTCAGGGACAGGGTGAATGTCACAGTGATCATGGTGTGGTTCCAGGAGAAGCCTCTGGAGAGTCTGCTATGATGAGATTATTACAAAGCTGTAACGATGGAAAAACGTAAAACCACAGTACTTCTAATGAAAGTTTATGGCAGCCAAAGATGGTGTCTAATTAGGTAAAATTACAGTGAGAAGCTGCTCTCATCAATGTTCTTGGAGACACCATCCAAGGTGACCCTGATGTGTTTGAAGAGAAGGCAAGAGAAAGCCCAGGAGGAAAGTTACTACATTTGTGCAGAGACCCTAAAGTCTCTGCTTGGGGTTTCCATGGGGCAGAAAATGCTGTAGCAGAGTTCTAATTTAAGTAAGACACAAGCTCTATACATCATCTGGTGTCTTCTGTAATTCACAGTCTAAAGATTGCACAAATGCATAAAATATGATCAGGAGGAGATAGAAATTATCATCTCTTCATCATCAGAACATCTCTTCTGTGGTAACTGTGCCCTTGTCCATGTACCCTCAGTGATGGAGTGGGCAGTTGATTCTCCTTTATTGTGGGGACAGTGTGAGAATATTGAGTTATCAGAGTCAAGAGGCCTTGGGGGTTTTCATCCTTGCTCACCTTGTGGGAACTAATTCTTGTGTTCATAGCCTAAGGTTTAATCCTGCAAAGATATGACCAGATCAAAGTGTCTGGTGTACCTTGCACTCCAAGTTTATGAATAGCTTAAAGCCCAGGTGTGGGTGTTAGGATGTGTCTGAGAACAGATGCAGAGAAATCACCCAATTCTGTAGCATCACCTGGAGCTCCCTTAGCACATCATTAGCATTTCAGCACTAACACAGACTCGGTGCTAAGTGTTTATCATAGAAGTAGCAGTAGCTGTATCTATTTCTGATAAGACACTTGGCTGCATGTTTTCACAGCGACTCTTTAGAAGAGCTGCTTCTATTGCTCACCTCATAGCATAGAAATGTTATTTATTTTTGGCTACCTGCCATATTTTCCTTAAAAATTAAATTGGTTATGTTAAAGTTCAGAAAGGGCATGTCTGTCTTTCAGAATGGAAAGCCTCCACCATGTTGTTTTAGTGCAGCCACATCCCAAGGGGAGTAGCAGGCTTATTATCAAACAAAAGTAATTTGTCTTGGCAGCAACAGATTAGAAATATGATTCTTTGACATCTCAGCCTATTACAATTGCTTGGGGCAGTCAGTTTAATAGAGTAAAATGAGATGCTACTATAAATCCAGTGGGGTTTTCAGTAATAGAGCATGAAGTTGTGCTGTTCTTAGCAGTGGAAGCCAAATGTTTAAATTCAAGTTTTACAATCTTAATGCCTTACTATATTTCTTATTTATGAGACTTCAAATTTATTTGCCTTAAAGATGCATGCCTTCATAGTATTGTGATGAAATTGGTTGCTGCAGAGAGGTGATAGAGTGTCAAGGTTTTTTGGTGGTTCAGTGCCTTGAATTTATTTAAATCATGAGGTTTGAGACATCTAAGAGCAACAAATTTAAATCAGAGTTGACCTCTGATGTTGTTGGTTTGAGCATTTCATATCCAGGGTTGGATTTCTGTGAAAAGCTAAATATTGGAACTTGAAAAAATCCCAAACATCTAAGTGTTTAATGCTCTGTAACTGGTTGATAGAGAAACTCCTACCCCTGGATCTAAAATCTGCAGCTTGGCCTCTCTCTTCTATAAACCAGGGCATTGTTTACTCTTGCATGGTACAAATGAGAAGTGTTATGTTCCTCTACAAATGGACATCAAGCCTTGTTTCCTCCTCAATACTTCAGAGCTGGATAAACCTCATGACATATGGGTCAGGTACCTCTGCAGAGCTGCTGGGACTGTGGGTGGGAAGCAGTTCATTCCTTCAGCTGCTGGGTAGCAGGAGCTGGGGGTAAGGATGAGCAATCCCACTGACAGTAGGACCCTGGGAAGTGGTGGGGAGGATTTGTTCAAGTGCAGGTAAATATGTGGAAGTAAAAAAAGTGGAGGTAAATATGCTAGAGGGCAGAAGTGTGTTGAAGGAGCTCCTTCCCCTGTGTCTGTGGGGTGGAATACTAGACAGGACTAGTGCTTGCTGTTTATAGAAGGCTTTGCTTCTTTTGCTGGTCTTTTGTGGATTAAAGGACTTTGCCTCAGCTGAGTCCCTGCTGTCTAGGCTGCTTGCTCCATACAATTAGGCTCTGGCAAGCCAGGGATAGGCTTGCTATCAAAATAAAATTAAAAGCTTTGCAGCAATTTCATTGGAATGCCAGAGTATGAAGGTTTGACTTGTGCTGAAACTGCCCTCTCTATCTGCTGCCTGCAGGGCTTTAATAACTGCCTGCCTGTAGAGCAATTGCTGTGAAATAACACCTGTAGCCTCTTGCTTAAGTGCTTTGTGGCACTGCTCAGAGACACCGAGAGCAGCCAGAATATCACTCAAAGGCTGAATTCCCATTAATTTCAGCAGGGTCAGCATGGGAACCATTACTGTTTACTCAGCAGAGCCAATGGCTGTTTTTGCTGTTCTGAATTTATATTGTACTGATCCAGTAAATATTTTCTGCCACTTGTAGTACTTAAAGGCTTGAGTGGAGCTGTTAATTCCCTGTGCTCTGCAAGCTGGTGGGTTCCACAGTCAGATATGTTTGCAGGACCAGGCTCTAATTGAGTCTGACCTGTTCCTTGTATTTTAAGATTTCTGCTGTCTTTCCAATAGTCTCTTTACTTTGATATTCTGCTTAGAAGTACCCAAACCCTGACAAATAAAGGGGGAGCTCCCCCTGCTGCCCTTGGTGTTACAGCTCACAGAGATAAGAGGGTACTGTATTAACACAGATTAATACAAAGGCAGATGTATTCTGACTTTATAGCTTATTTTAACCATGAAAACAGTGCTGACTGCTGTGCAGTGTTTGGAAGATCATGGCTTTTATAACAGGAGAGACTGAGCCAAGTTAGCACAGAGCATTTCTACATTTTAGTAGAATCACTGTTTTTTCAGATGCAATCATACAGCCTGTTGTTCTTCTGGAGCAAGGGAGCCTTTTCCTCATCTTGTAGAAGTTTTAAGGACATTTTAGTTTTGCTTGGTTATGGAATTTGAAAATGGAGAGTTGTAGGAGCTCCTTCATATTCATTAACAGTGTGGAAGAAGCACAGATGTAAATTTATACCCTTCCCTGCCTGCAGCAATAGCAACCTTTGATTATTCAAAATAGTAACACAGACCATTATGTGCCTTCAAAAATCCACCTCTGTGCTTCCCTAGATCCTGAGGCATCTAATTACTGCAGCTGGTTGGAAAGCTTCTAGAAGCAGGCTATATGTAAGCACCTAAAAGTTAAAAAGTAGATACATTTCTCTGTGAGTTCCTAGCACTTTTTAATGAAAATTCCAAGAATACAAACTTACCCAAAGTTTCAAAGAAATGTTCCAAAAGGGATGTTGGCTGTTCTGCTAGCTCAGACTGTGACAGGTTATTTGGACTGTGAAATAATATGAAAATAATACAGTATGAAATTTAATGGGTTTTTTCAAAACAAAGTTTTCTAAAGCAGAATATTTCTGGCCTTCTGTTTCACTGGAGATTATTTGTTTTTAATAGCTTTTGCAGTTTCATTAGATGCTCCAAGCAAACATATTTCTCACAAAACCAGGGCCAAGTTTTGGCCATCTACTTCAACTAATTATAAAATGTAATTTGCAGTCCCATAGCTGAGAAAAGTGTTGTACCAGCTGTGCCCTGAAGATCCAGCATGGACTAAGAGATGGGTATGTTGCAGTCATATAAAAGGGAGTTAATTTGCCTATAATATCTAGGACCAGGACAGCTGCACCAGCATGGGAATTTCAGTAAGGCGCATCAGAAAACCCCAAAGTCTCCATGAACCCATTTAGGTTCGTAGCTGTAGATCTCAAACTTCAATGAGGCTGAAACTGGAGATGATCTGATGCATCTATCCATTCTAAGAATGACTTACTGACAGGGGTGGTACTTGGGATGGCTCCAGGGACAAGGACTGGCAGTGAATGTGAAGAGCTGAGCTGTCCTGCAATTAATTACCTGTAGCTGCTCAATGAACTGAAGTTGGCTACTCTTGGAAGTACTTGAGAGTTTTCCAAGACTTAACTAAATTTCACTAAATACACCCTGAAACCATAAATGAGTCTAATACACCACTAGAGATCCAAGGGCAGATAAAGTGAAAAGCTCTTGCTGTTAGAAAAAAATGCCAGAAACCAACTACATTTAATTAGGTAACCAGATTTGATTTCCTATAGTATTAAAATTGCTTAATTGCCTGTGAAAATTGTCTGATGTGTTAGGGGTAAAAGCTCCTTCTCGGAGCATTTGCAGGAAACAACTTCGCTAAAATTGAGTTTATTTGTGGCCAGAATGTCTGTTTGCAAATTGAATGTTTGTAAGAGTGGGAAAACTGTTTTTTAAATTAAACTGATTGTAAATTTGTAAAATTATCTCATAAGGGTACTTGAGCAAACTGAAAAAGTTAAAGGTTCATGCCTTCCCCTTCAGTGACTTGTAAATGACTTTCATCCTCTTTGCTTAGGACTAAAGATGCCCCTTTTCTGGTCAAATGAATTGTGTTTGCTTTTGTATTTGTAGTATTAGGATAAATATTTTTTAACTCAGATAATTTTGACAGACCAGGCTAGAGAGTGACTCAGTGCTTTGCTAAACTAGAACTCGAACACATTCATGTTTCAAGGAGTCCCTTGAGTGGACAGAGAAGCTGCTCCTGTGCTGGCTCATCAGGTGTCTTTAGCCAGGAAAGAAAATTCAGCAGCTTCTTGCTACTCTCATTTTGTGATCTGATTGTTTAGTCCTTTCTCCAGACACAAGCTTGCTGCCAATCCATGTCACAGTGATTTACACTGAGCACAGCCTTTCACAGAGTGTTTCTCCATAAGGGACACCCTTCAGTGGAGCTGCAGCAATGGGTGCACAAGGACCTGGAGCTATTCCTGGCTTACTCTTTCCTCTCTCTGCTTCCTCACTGTTATTGCAGTGCAGCTAGGTCTTCTTGCCAAGTGCTGCCCAGAAATGTAGATTAAATACTCCCAACTGCAGCAAAAGAGAGAGAACATTGAGCACATTAATATCTTATGATACAGGTAGACATCCAAATGAAAGATCTCTAATCAGCCATGTAAGCAGCTTTCAGTTCTACCTTTTCTGGGAAAATGAATTTATAGCAGTAATAGGACATCTCTAGTGCAAGAGGTCCTTAAAGAAGCCAGGAATTATTCTTTGCTTCCCCTGCTTTTTGAGTGATATCCTTGAGTAATGTCACAGCCAAATAGATTGCATTAGTGCTGGGATGGAAGAGAAGAATAACTGCTGGGCAATTGCAGCTTCCAAGGAGGATAGTGCACAACACGTGCTGAGAAGGTTTCACACAGTCTGGGCCTGAGGCTGTGAGCTGGGTGCTCTGAAATAACCTGGCCTGACATTACTGCCTTCTGCAGCTCACCCTGCCAAATGCAGTCCCTGTAATCAATGGGGAATGAGGCATTTGGTGACTTCAGTGTTTCTATATTTGTCTCAGGTTTTCAGATGAGAGAAGGACCGAGGGAAACACAGACATTGATTTTTCCAGCTCTTAATGTGATTGTTAACAAAAGCAAACACAGAAGTTTCAAATCTCTGATTGTAGTGCATAGATACTTGCTTGCCAAACACTCTGTGACAGAACTTTTTTTGAAGGGTGATCTGTGACACTTGGGCATTGTCCCTTTGTCATTCTGAGCAGAGAAAATTAGAAGCAGCTCCACTGACACTGATGTGCAGCAGTCACTAGCTCATGCCAAACCTGCAAATCCAGTGTTTGACTCCAGAGCCTGGGTTTGGTTAGAGATGGGTTTGTGCCCCACAGGGGTTTACCAGGCCAAGCAATGCTCAGCTTTAATTTCATTGCAGGCTAGTGCATCCATGCTGAGATAATTGCACTTTTCAAGTTCCACATGTTGAATGTGTGCTGGGCAGAACTCTGAAGGCGCAGTTGTGTTACACCTGTTTAAGTAAATCCCAAAGTTGCCTTCCAAGGTTTTGTGCATACAGATTGGCTACAAACCAGTGTTTCTTCCTCCATTGTCCATGTAATGGAAGATAAACTCTTGGCCTGACCATTTTCTCTTGTTTCTCTTTGCCAGGCTGTGAAGAGTTACTAAAAGATGTTCTGTCTCCTGAAAACTCTGAGCCCCAGCACTACCAGCCACAATATGTTGATTACTATTACCAGGTAAGAGAAGCACTAATTCTATCTCATGTTAGTGAGCTGAGAAAGCCTCTGGAGTGATGTGTAGTTGGATCATTGTAAATGTTGTTTTACTTGGACTATTGACTCTTCCTTCCTAGGTTCATGGCTGTTAGCAAGCCATCCATACTGTTTTAGCTGCATTTACCAATGGGTTAACTGATGGGAAAGTATTTAGCATTTAGGTAATGTTCCTCTTACACGCCTCAGTATTCACCTGGCTTTGAAGGGAGATCCCTGTACGAGCTCGCTGGCACCTCACGAGTGGAAAACACTGATTTGTATCTAATTAAATCAGTTAAACTTGGTAGGTGAACAAGTCCTCAGGGACCTTCTGCAGATAATAAACAGAAACAATACACCGTTGGAAACCTGTGACAGTATTTTGGCTGGTGGGTGTAGCATATTTTTAAACCATTAAAGTTCCTCATTTGTATCCTTAATTCGTCAGTCTGTGCAGGCTAAGAAGTAGAGCACTACTGAGTTTTTAGCATCTCTTTGTCCCTTCACTTTACTTTGGTTTTAATCACCTCCACCCATATAAAGATTAAAGGTGGAGTTAGCATTGTGCATTCAGAGAAGGATTCTGTGTCAGTGATGTTATAGACTGCAATGATACTGAAATCAACAGGAAAAAGCATTTTACCTTCACAGGTAGTGAGGTGTAAGGACAATTCTCATGTGTTGAGGAAGGATGTGGTAAGTGTGCTGGTGAGCTGGTGTTACACCACTCTGCACAGTTACACAGAATGGTTTCACTGTCCATACAAAATACAGAGACATTTTCTGTACCTCAGTGCCCATCACCACTCTGCTTGTTTCTAAAGCCCTGTTTTTTGTAACTGATGACACAAATACCCACCATGCTGTTGCTCGGTTACCTTAATAGATGCCATAAACCAAACTCCTTGGTTTGCAGTAGCTGATAGAGGCTATAAAATGAAAAGAGTCTGCACACACTCGATGTTCCCCTATTGCTGTGCAGACATTGCAGTGTTACAATGAGTAATAAGATTGTTGGCTCTCACCGTTAAGGAGTGATGTTGCTGCAGTGTGTCCTCCTCCCAGCATTGATGTAGTGCTGGTAATCCGGGCATTTGGGGAGGGGCAGGCAATACCTGACCTCCAATCAAGTTACAAAAAAGCAGCCAACACCAATGGACAGTGACCAAGAGTAAACACACAGACTTTGGGAGGGGATAGAGTTGCCTGTTGCAACACCAGGGGGTAAGAGGTGGAGCAGCCATCTT
Organism: Dicaeum eximium; assembly: GCA_013396995.1. Taxonomy (NCBI): domain Eukaryota; kingdom Metazoa; phylum Chordata; class Aves; order Passeriformes; family Dicaeidae; genus Dicaeum; species Dicaeum eximium. Next base: position 1,449,573 of record VWZP01002787.1, read on the forward strand.
GTAGATGAGCCAGCCACGTGGTAGGCAGCCACGAGGGCAGCTCCCAGGCCTGTTTTTCCTTATTTAGTCCTTTTCCTGTATTTTTGTTAAGGTTTAATCAACCTTTTAAATTTTTAAAGTGAGCGGTCGTTTCTCTCAGCAGGCTGGTTCTGACACTCTTTGAATGCAGGTGACAGCTGGGTCTGTATTCCTTAGAGATTTCATATCTGCTGTCACACAAAGCTGTGCTGGGGAGAGCTCTTGAAGACAAACTGCAAAACTCTGCAAACTGCACCTCTTCTGCCATCCATCCTTCAGGAGAGCCTGAGGGTTGGAATTGCAGTTGCTAATTCTGGTTACAGCTGCTGAGTTTCCCATTTGAGTGCTGGATTTGTGCCTCTGGAAATGGAGGGGGCAGAGGGTGACCCTCCCTGTTCAGACAGAGCTGATCTGACAGTGCTGTGCTGGAGCCTTGCTGGTCACTCCTGATGTCCACCAGCCCCCTGTATGGTCCCTGCAGGGGGTGGCCCCACTGCAGTGGGGTCCTGCAGCAGTGTTTGCCCACTTTAGGGAGCCAGTGCAGGATTTGTGCAGCCTGGGAGCAGAACCAGGTCCTTCCACACCTGTGCAGGCCAGGTGAGCTGTCATGGTGGAGAGAGGACAGGGAATGGTTTGCAGCGCTGTACATGCCGTGCTTATCCCACAGCTCCTCTGCACCGCTGCTCTCCAGAGGGGCTGGTTCCATCTCCCATCTCCAGGTCCTCAGGTGCAGTTTGGAAACTGTTCGCTAGATGTCAGCTAAAGACTGGAAAAGGCGTGAACAGCCTCTGCTCCCGCCTTAAGGATCCTCTGCTATGGCAGGATGTTGGAATTTTCAAGCTGATGAAGCAGAGGAGAACTGAGGGTCAGGTGGATTTGAGGCCATCACCGTTCATGGTGTTTGTTGCCCGTTCCCAAAGAGGAACATACAGAAAACGTATAAGCTGTCCTTGCATCTCCAGACCTTAGTGAGTGTGGATTCCTGGTGCTGTAATCAAGTTTATGGGCAGCTCCCATTGGCACAAATGGTACTTGCCTGTCTGATCTGATTCTCACCCCAGTACGCCCTTTGCATGTCTCTCTGATTCTCAGGTGCACTCAAATTCCCAGGCAGCAGAGGGACACAACTGTTGTGATGGTAAAAATACATATTTTAAAAGGGAATGCATCTTTTTTTATTCCACCCAAGGGACTGTGCTTAACAAAGGCAGGTACTGAGCTGGCTCGTTGTTATGCTGTCTCTGCACTCACAGGTGACTTGAAAGGAAATTTCCCCTGTCCTCTGCTTTCACTTTTCCTTCCCCTCCCAAGAGCCCCCTCTCTATTGTAGCTTTCTGAAGCCTAAAGGCAGCAAACTGAAGAGGTGAAGGTAATTCCAAGATGTGGGATGAAGTGGCAGGAGCCACTATGGAGCATTGAACTGATCCAGCTCTTTGCATATGTTGAGTTAAATGAGGAAGAAGAAACTGCCAAGCCTCCAGCCTTTAATTAAAACCAACCGAGTGCAATTAATTTAAAGGGATATATTAAACCCCCTGATATCAGAAGCTTGAGGCATTTCATTTGACATTTTTTAAATTATCTGATTTTACTTTTTGTTTTTCTTCAGTGTAAACAAAGAACAAAAGCCAACAAGCTTTTAATGTCTGAAACTTTGTCCCAAAAAAAAAGGCAGAAAAAAATCTATTTTGTATGCAATTCAAAATGTAAAGGCCATTCCATGGAAGGTTCTTAATGGCCTGTATTGAGAGGATGTGTGAGTGTTATCACAGGCAAATGGAGAGCTCTGCCTTTGAGCTCAAGGCTGTTAAGATGTGATATGCAGAACATAAGGAGCATAACTTGGTTACTACAGGATGTTCCACTGACTTCCATCAGCATTGATTCAGGCTGCAGAGTGTGTTTTCTCTTTGGACCAGAGACAGCTAGTCTAAAGAAACTTAGGAGGATGGGATTGCAGTTATGAGAAAGCAGTTCTAGAGCCCTTCAGCTTTGGGAGCCACAAATAAACCTTTTCTGTCTGTCCGAGTTCAGTCTGTTGATTTGGTTAAAGTCTGAATTATGCTCCATTTGAGGCACTGCTTCAGTCAAGTGCTGTTTGTTAGTATGATTTCTGTCTCTCACAGCCTTTAGAGAGGTAATAGAAATACTCAGGATTAGCCAGAAGCCAATTTGTCAATCCCAAATTCCTTTCCGAATGTTTGCTGCCGTGGCCTCAACTCTTGTTTTGGCTTCAGTTTGAAGGGAGACCAAAGTTTCCCTAGTCCAGTTTGCTTTGTGGTGGGCATCTGGTAGCACTTCAGAGCCCTGGGACAGCCTTTTGGAGATGGTAAGCAACACAAATCCCACAGCTGAAGTTTGTGTTTGAAAACCCAGGCCCAGATTGAGCCAGCTCACACAAAGCAGACTGCCTGTGTCTCGTATTTCCAACTGGCTGGCTCCAGGCCTTCCCAGGCACCCAGCCAGCTGGGAGCACTGGCCACAGGACTCCCAGGGAATTAGGCTGCCTGCATCTGCAGCTCTCTGGCCAAGATTTGCATTGCAGGCTCTGAGAAGCAGTGGTGTGGGTCTGGGTGCTCTTCTGTCTGAGCACCTAAGTTTAGGGAAACGGGAATCAGAACAGGAGCTCCTTTGTCAGCTCTTCACCTGGTGTATTTTGGCTGCTCAGATTTGAAGGGAGCCTGAATCTAGATCACCCCAGTAGATGACAGAAGAGGGGGCCGAGTGACAGATCTTAGAGCCTCTCACCATCAGCTAGCAGGGCACTTCTGAGTGCTCCTTGTGAAGGGACAGACTATTTTTACATGTGAGTTGTTGCATTTTCATCCGGATTCAACGGCCAAAAGCCACTGAATACGTGCAAACCCAGTGGAAGAGCATGTTGTAAGGTACAGTAACGGCAGGGTCCTTGTTTTAATCAAAGCTGTTTGTTTCTTATTAACTGTTGCTGTATTGAGTTGCCACGTACCTTTTTTTCTTCTGTTCCCATCTGTAAATAAGAGTGAATCTGTCTTTTACCAAAGCACAGGACGATCACTGCATATCAAAGAATGAACTGCCTTTTCAGTCCTCTGTGTGTTCCCCAGCCTGCCAAGTGATTAATTACATTGTATGAACAGCAGAAAAATTGTTGAAACATGACAAATAAATTGTGTTTGCCTCTGGGATGGAGCTGGGACTGCTGGCTGATCTGCTGCTTTGAAAATATTTTCAGTAGCAATTAGAAGTCCCTCACCAGCTTCTGAAAAAAGTTTTTTTCCCCACTAGCTGCTTGAGGATATCTGCAGACACGTGTGTCAGAGCAGAGGGGACCTTCTGCACTGTGAAAACACTGTGGTACAAATGGGTTTTTCACCAGGCTGTGGAAAAAGGTAGCAGGAGAGCCTGTAACCAGAATGTTTTTAATTTTCATCTCATATATTCTGTGTTTAGAAGCAATGACTCCACCTTGACCATCGAGTTGCCAGTGTTCTTGGGGAGAATAATTGACCTCATTTGTTAGAAGGTTTTTCTTGATAGTGTTTTTCCTAACATCAAACACAGGTGTTACCTATCTTAATGTGAAAAACATCTTTCCTTCCACCTTCTGTGGCAGCAATAGCAGAGACACTCCTATCTTAACAGAAAAAGCACACAAATGGTTAAGGTGGAAATGCCTTTTCAGCCAATGGCCAGGAGAAGAAGCCAGTCACTGTGGTAAAGACAAGTAGAATTAAATACATCAAACTGAAGATTTTCCCCCCCTTTCATATCAGCCTCCAGTTTTCTCCACCACCCACACGCTCTCAGTGTTGGCCCCTGTTGTGTTTTCAGCCCTGCAGATGCTCAGTGTCTGCCTGTGAAGATTGAGACCCCTGTGCTGGGGTGTTTCTGCCCCCCTGGGATCACAGGGTGCATGTTTGCAAATTGCTCCTCTTGCCAAGCTGCTGGGGGCTCCTGTGTCCTGCTGCCCCCATGGGACCTGTTACATCCAGAGGTCTATGTTACATCTGCTGCTCCTGAATCTGCCAGATTATCCTTCTCCTCAGCTTCTGCTGCATTCCCTGAGAAATAAGTGTGGTCAGCATCTCCAGAGATGGCCTTTTGGGAGGCCCAGCCTCAGGACTGATCCCAGCCCCTGCTGAAATGGGTAGTAACACTTCTTAGACCCTGGCAGGTGTTAGATCAACCTCTGGGGTTGTTCCCAAGGTCGTTGTCTGAATCCTTGCTGAAGGAGTAAGGTGGAAGAAAAGCTTGGTAAAGTACAGCCATGCAGTTATAGAGAGAAAAGAGTGTGTGTTCCTAGGCAGGATTTTACACGGGCAGTGTGCACTGTCTGCACCAGTGAGAAGTTTATTGTAACCTCTACAGGCAACACTCTCAGCAATTCATTTTTCCTATTTTTTTTGAGCATCAAAAAGCAACATTAACTACAACTGCTGAGAAACCCCCAGTGAGCAATTACCAAGAGCAATGAAGAGCACAGTGTGCCCCCATTTGGGATTCATTTACATGGAAATTGCCTGCTTTCACCTGGCGATATTCTGAATTTTATTTTTTAGGTTTGTGCATATGTGCAAAAATAATTGTCCTTGGTCAAAACACCTGCATCTGTCAAATAACCTGCCTCTCTGGCTGCTTAAGCTGATTCTGAAATGCTGCCCTGAAGAACTGCTGTACTGAGAATGAGCAGTTCTGCACTTGGGGCAAGGCAGGCACCTTTCAACAAAATAAATGCCAGCTCCTCCAAACACGGCCATAAAAGAGATTGAAGAGTATTTTCTTTTTTAAAACCAGCTTGCATTTTTGATTTGGTGGAACATCACACACTGGCATTTTTAAAAGGGAAATTACTTCGTCCCTGACTCATTTTTGCTCAGTTGTGGTATAAAACACACGTAAAATAACTCAAAATGAGACACTCTAACCTGGTCAAAAATAGTTCTTCTTTTTCTCAAAATGTGTTTTGGGTTTTCATTAGAGAGAATGTTATTCTTTACATGTTACATTTTTTTTACATGCTACAGTGTAGAATGTCTTTGTCTGGGTGGAGGCAGGCTTTGCCAGCATTGTCACACATCTGGGCTCACAGAAGCAATTTGTAACTGAACAGGAAGAAAAAGTAGGCCAGCCTACGAGAGAGTATCTAGGAATTACTCCTGAGGGATTCGTGCTACACTGCCTCCAGCAGCTGAAATAACAGCATGAAATTGCGATTAAAAATTAAGAAGAGATATGGGCTATTTGACCTTCTTTCAGTCAGGGACACAGAGGCCTTGTTGAGGATGGGGATGCAGAGAAATGCAGCTTCTGTTGAGCGATTACGTGCCATCAAGAGGTTCACCCTGTGCTCAGTGGAACAGGGAGAGAATTTCTTTCCTTGCAGAACCTAAACCAGTTTCAGCACTGGATAAAGTGGAGTGAAACTGTCCTTGTTCCAACAGCTACAGATGAGAAATAGGAAAAAAACTGTCAATTGTTACATTTTCTGAGTTTACAGAAATCTAGGCAAGATTAATTAGGCCCCTGAGAGGCCTTGCTAATTAGGATTTAATTTGCCAAACTTGCTATTTGGATTTGGCTCATGTTTTTACCCAGGCTGTTACCGTAAATGCCCAGCTGACTCCAGCATCAGCTGGGGAACAGGCCATGAGACAGAGCAGCCTGTTTGGGTGGATGTGTACCCTGGATCCCAGGCTTGTTTTGGAACTTGGTTATGATAAGCTGCTGGGAAGTTTAAGTTGGAATAATAATCATATAACCATGGCAGTGTTGATACAGAGCTGACGCAAATGCTGATGAGCGTTTTGGGCTGACAGCGTCAATCTGGTGGCTCAGTCTGAACCACCAGGGCTGGGAAGGGCTTGGAAAGGGAATGCACAAAGTAGAAAAGGTGTATCAAAAAGGGTGATTCCTTGGAGCTTGTGCCAGCCTGTGTAAATAAGACTGTGATAACAAACTGTTTGACTTAGCAAGAGGTTTTGATTTCCCCTGAGCCACGGAGCCTGAGAGTCGGTGAGGAGACAGCCCTGGTGTGAATCCTGCTTGTTTGTTACCTTGGGGCATCAGTCTCTGGTCTCTCCATGTATTGTTTGGGGAAAAGGCTTTCTCAGTGTGTTTGTGCAGCACCACTTAGAACCAAGCAGGATAATGACTGAAGGAAAGTTTGCAGGCTCTGCACCCTTTGATAGGTACAGCAAATACATAAATATGGTATAAATACATCATAGAGTTTTGGCTACCTGTCTGTATAGAATAGTGCAATACTCTGGTAAATGGTCTTGCCCATGGTAGAAATTTATTCATAGCACTCTAACAAAGCCTGACCTCATTTAAAATGGGGGGAACTTCTCTACTGACTTGACTGTGCTGCCACCTTCTTCAACTGCCAGAGAGGATGTTTGTCTTGTTTTGGTGGCAGAATGACAGACAGAACCTTGTGTATTTTTGTATATTCTCCACAAGAAGTTTCCTATATCTGTAACTGTTCTGCATTTATTACTGCCGTATGCATGTTGAAAAAGTTATTGGTGTTTGTTGCTTCAATGAGTTCTTAATTATTGTGTCCTTGAAGGCTAATGACATTGGGGAACATTTTTGTGGGTAACTGGGGCATGTGTCTTTCATCAGGAGATGGACCACATGGTTACAATGCCCAAGGCACAGTCATGGAAAGATTTAGTGCATGGAAGGTGGGAACCTGCCCAGAATGGAGAGGGGTATTGAAGAACCATGAAGAACTGTTTGTCAGATTCTTAGATGATAAAAATCAGTTTAAGAACATGAGAGAAACAAGTTTATTTTCCTGCTGAGCTGGTTGGGAGTTTTTTTCCCCACCTTGTAAGCTTTTGAGCCTGTTACAGTAGGAGCTTTACCATATTATATCCCTCCTTCCAACTCTTACAGCTTCACCTTAGACAGGGTTCTCTTTGGGTTTTCAGAGTTTCAGAATTTAAAATGACTTGTCACTCCTCAGAATATTTCACAGACTAGTTATTATTTTGAAAAAGTGAGGAGACCTGAATAATGAATGAAGTCAGTATTTCACTACACCTCTGAGATCTGATTTTTATGGAAATCAGTAATGCAGAGTATTTTGTGAGACTAAAAGATAAATATTGCCTTTCACAGATATTTGTTTTCCTCTGAACAGTTCAGCACGAGGATCAACAACCATCCAACTCTGAATCCCACTTTGCAGGGTTATCTGGCTGTGGGAGCTGCCACAGGTTTGTCACCTGGGAGCCTGTCAGTCAAGTGGCAGAGTAAATCATCAGGTTTCTGCTTGTCTCACTGCCAAGCCAGTGGTGAGATATTATGGGGAATTATAAAAGGGAGTGTTGTGCAGTAAATTCAGAGTTCAGCTGTACAATTCCTTGTCTGTAAAGAAACTCTGAGGGAGCCTTCTCAGATTACTGCACCCTGACAAAACACTGCCATCAGGAGATATCCTGTGTCATGTCGTGGTTCTCAAATCAAAGGGGAAGGAGTTTGTGCTCAGATATTGCAGAAGGTGCCTGCCAAGAGTGACTGATACCCTGCTGGTTTACAAAGAAAGTTTTAGCAGCGAAATGTACTGAATAATACTGCCCCGTGTGCTTCATGAGGCAAGGTCCTAGGGCTGGGGAAAGTCCTGGAGCACTTTCTCTGCACTTATTGAAGGTCATTAATTTTCTCCCATAAACAAAATCATCAGATGTTTCCTGACTTAGAGCCAGGGCATTATTTGCTGTACTGTTGAGGGACATGCTTTTCCTCTAGCTTGTGTGTAGTCTTACTACATCAAAAACCTTCACAGGAAGAGACAATCTCTCTTGACTGTATTTTTATAGTGCCTGTCATGTGTTCCTTTGCCTCTCTCCTGGGAGGAAAGGATCACTTCGTTTTAGAAGGAAGACATTGGAAAGAGAAGAAACCAGCACTAGCAGGAGTATTTCAAGACTTACTGAATGAAATGGTCATATTTAGTTTGACTTAGATACTTGCACTGTGCATGGACTCACCTTCCTATGCAACATCTTCTTTCCTGTGAGGGAAATGATACCAAAGAGAGGAAGGACTCTCCTGAATACACCAACAGGAGTTCAGAGTCTGTCAGAACATCCCCTCTTACCTCTGTTAGATGGCTCCCTGGGGCTGGCATGTGCAGGTCTGCTTGGGGAGACACCACATCCCACTTTCCAGGAGGCTGGGGCTGCCTTGGCGCTCCTGACACTTCCCTGAGAGCCCGTGGGTAACAAGAACCACATGGACCACACGCCTTTGTGCCTCCTGAGGCACTTCACCATCTGTAACTGCTTCTCTCATGACTCAGGGGGTCTCAGTTTCCCCTGTGCTGACAGCTCACTGCCTCTATTCTCATGGCATCCAAACACTTCCATACTGAACGTGATTAATTAGAAGGGAGAGGTGAGTGTCCAGGGCAGGGATCGGTGTTTAAGAGTAGTTCAGTGTTTTAATTTGAGCAGATTATGCGAATAGAATGTGAAAGGTAACTAGAGGTATTTTGCTCCCTGCTGAAATGGTAAAGAAAGATCATATTTAGCACAGGGAGGGCCCCTTCCATGACCTATTCTTTACAGAACATGGGGCCCTGCAAGCCCTTGGCTGGACTCACCCCAAAATCATGGGGAATTAGCATAAAAACTATTTACAATACTTATTCCATTATTATGCTATCAAAGTGCTTCACAGGCTCTAATGAATGACTTGGTTTTCTGTGGATGTTTCCAGTCTGCACTGCAGGTCATGGTGCAGATGCTGGATGAGAATCTTCTTCATTATCTTCATTTCCCTCTAATATTGTATATTCAGAAGTATCTGTACAGCACCAGGCCATTGACAATACTTCTGATTACTTCACATCACTATTTAATTAGGATGAAAGACATAGAATGAGCAAGTGGAGATTTTACACTTGGGAAAGAAATTGATTTATAGAACAATCAGACTGTTAGCTCCAGCAGGCTTTTCTTTAAAAAGCAAGAAAAGCATTCTTGTCACTTTGGGGTTGATTTAAATCAGGGAGTTTGTACAAAATTATTCTTCTCAGCCTGTGATTGCAGAGACCTAACAATGGGGCGGAAGTGGATCCTCTGTTGCATTCTGTACCTCAGGAGTGAGGAGCTCAAACCTCCTACAAGCCTGGGCTTAGCAATGTCTCAGTGGGACCCCACTGAAAGGCCTTGCCTGGGCCATACCTGTTCAGTCACAGAGCTCTGCTCCTGCTATTGCAAGGAATTTCTGTCCTTTGGCCAGTGTGTAATCACCTGGGAATTAAAACTGGTCTAATCTAAAGGCAGCTAGGGGATGTACCTAGGTGCTGCCCTTCCTCATGCCTTGTATAAATGCAAACATCACCCAAAAGGTGCAGATCAATCTGAAAGGTCTGGATGATGCTAATATTGTCACAGCCTTATCAACACTCATGAGCTTCATTGGGCAGCTGTACATTTCTGCTGGAGCTGGGAGTTTTCCCTGAGGCATCCTGAAATAAATGTCTGAATTGATTGTCTTGCCTCCAGCAGATCTGCACCTGCTGTTTCCTGCTCCAGGCTCAGCCCAGCATCTCCCAGTCTGGCATCATCACACCCTGCTCTTGCCAGGCTGCCAACAGCCCATGTGCAAGGCCTTGCTGTCTGACACCAAATGCTCCCAGTTCTGCTTCACAGTGAAGCTGAACCAGAGGTTATGTTTTTACTGGTATGTCTGTGTTTGTTGAGGAATCTTTGCTCTGGTGATATTCATAGTCTTAGTGCCTGTGAAGGGACCATAATAGAAACAAAAAGCTGCTTTCTGTCGTTCTCTCAGGCTGCTACAGCACTTGTTGCCCCAGAGTTCCTGTGGGGAACTGTAGGTTTGGCTGAGCTATAGCTGAGTTGCTTTTTCTTCTGTAATTTCTGTAGCTAGAAAGGGGCATATTTCTGTGACCACGACAGAGAAGATGATACAAATACTTGGCTAATGAACATTTGTCAGCCAAGAAAAATTAATTCGAACTTCCCTGTTAATGAAAGGTGTATTTGGAGGGACTCTAATGCTAAACACAGTACCAGGAGAGAAAACAGCTGAATTAATTTTCCTATTGCTACAGACCTCCCATAATTTTTGGGAAGGGCAGCTGAACCGTACCCTCCATATACCATGCTGTCCTGCCTATCAGTAAAAAAGGATAAAACTCTAAGTTCTGCCTGTCTGCATGGCAAGCTGGCTGGCAGGGCACATTGACCTGACTGTAGTTGCCAGCTCTACTGGGCAGAGCAGCCCCCTCCTCTTACCTTTTGTCCAGCTCTAGAGAACTGTCATGGAATTAACATGTCCTGCCCCAGGTCTGGGAATAGCAGCCACATCCCTCAGCAAACAACTCCAAAAGTGCTTGACAGTTAAATAATTGCCTCTTCTGCCTGGCTTTTAAGAAATTAAGTGAAACTTAAATGGGAGTTCTGCAAAGTTTGATAGTCCTTCCACTCAGCTGCCATCATTCATGGTGGGCGTTCAGGCTTCCAGCCTAATGGGGATTTGTGAGGAGGCATCAACTCAGAAAAAGTGTCAACAGCACCACAGGTCAGACAAGGACATATTATTATGCACCTTTGAAAACACAGCCAGACTTCACATCTCAGCCCAGCATGCAGCAATCATTAGTCACCCTGCATAATCCCCTTGACCTGTTGTTTTTTTTTTTCCTTTCACAGTGGTCACATTTGAAAATATTGTCTAGAGCTGGTTGGGCCCACACAAGGTTGTTAATTGGGAGCTGTCTAGCCAAGGGGTGACACAGAGGCAAAGTTCAGCACAGTGTGCTCAGCACCCTGGTTGCAGTGCTGAGGGTTCCCAGGGAGGTGGTGGCTGGGAGGCCTCGTGTCACCAGTATGCACAGGGACTTTATTCCTGATGCTTCTGAAGGGGCTGGTTCTGAAGCATCTGCTGCTTTGGTTTATCTGGAGTTAAGAATTTGCCAGGAGCTGGCCCAGCGGGAGAGTTGGAATGTGAGAAGTGCTGATGACATTTACCTACAGGAGTGGGAAGACCCTTGCTGGAACAATGGACCAGCCAGGGAAAGCTGCCCTCACACACTCCACCAGAGAGCTGGGTGGGCATGGCCTTACTCAGTAGGGGATTTTACAGGGGTTGCCATCCTCCTTGTTTCCTCAAAGGCTGGTGCCAAAGCTGTGGAAGCAGCACAATTCCCAGTGCACTGGGGCTATCACTCATTATCATCTCACAGCAGTTGCTCTCCCTTATCCTGCAGGAACAAGTGTGGGGTGGCCCTACACGGGTGGAGAGATGTGGAAATTATCTGCAAGCTTTATACAGAGGCTTGTAACTTCTGGGAGATTTATTCCACATCCCATATATCAGTTAAATTCCTGGAGGCTGAGGCCAGAGTTATGTAGATGAAGGAATTAGCATAAAAACTATTTACAATATTTATTCCATTATTATACTATCAAAGTGCTTCACAGACTCTAATGAATTCCTGTTGCAGCTTCTCTGGGAGCTGGAAAATTGTTATTCATCCAAGTCTGAAGATAAATTGAGCTGCTCAGGGATGAGGCCCAGGTTGGTGGCACAGTCAGACTGGTTTCCAGATAAGCCAGATGCCTGCATACCACTGAGGTCACAGAAGATACCCATCATGGAGTGGGAACAGGTACCTGGGTCTCAGCTGGTGCCCTGTCTGCCAGGCCAGCTTTTCTGTCTGAGTGTCTCTAACAGCAGTACTTCTGTGCATGTAGGTGGAATTTGATACTGAATTTCAAACGCTTATAATTTTCCAGAGTGCTTTTCCTTGTTCCTCTGTCTTCAAAGTCTGCCCAAATGAAAGGCAGAGCAAAGCAGAGCTCCTTTGCCTGAGCCAGAGAAGGGATCAAAGCTCTGGATGGTGCTGAAGTCCCATGCCTGTCTTGCTCACCTGTACCAGTTTATGAGCTGCTGGTCTAGGGAGATGGTAGGTGTCAATCTGCTTTACAAAGCTGCACAAGGGTGCCATTATAAGTATGCTGCACCCTTGTACAAAAGGCATGTTCAGCTGATTAGGTCAGGCTGTGTTTTACTAGAAGCAGCCAGTTTTGGAAATCTTGCTTCTCCCATCACATCAGCCTTCCTGCCTTTCCCTGGTGTCTCAGGGGCCACAGGTGCATGTGTTGTTTATCCCTACAGGCCCTACAGGCATTTTTAAAATTTACAAGGCTGAAAAAAATTTTCAATGTGAAAATTTGGAGCTGATGGTCTTGAAGTGTGATGCCTACACTGCCAAACAGGGTCAGGAGTGGTGCATTGAGTGCATTCGAGGCATGGTGCAGGTGTCTTTGTGAAGCTGTTTCCTTGTCTGTGTTTGAGCTACTGTGACAGGACAGAGCTGTGTCAGTGTGTCCTGCATATTCCTACCTTCATTAAAGCCCTGGGTACTGAGTGCTACTCTCTGTGCTCTTTTGCTGTTCATTTAGGGATTTAGGGCAGAAGTGCTTTATGTTGCCATCGTCATCTTGTAAGGAGCAAAGAACAGGAGGAATTCCCTAGATCCAGGATAATCATGTCTTGACAGCAATCTAATTAATCATCTCACAATCAGGTAATTCTTTCCCATGTAGCTGTCTAATTACTGTTTAGTAGCCCAGACTTCAGTATGCAAATAACTAATATTTTCAAGCAGGGGTTTCAAGGAGAGGAGCACAGTGGGCTATGACTCCTGGTGTAACTCCTCCATCTTCTCTGAATTACTCCTGTGATAAATTTGGTCTGTCAAATCTTTTAGCCTACTGAACCACAGAGCAGCCCTAATTACTGCCATATTGGCCACAAGGAAAGAGTGTGCCTACTCCACTGCTCAGTGCAGTGGGCTTATCTGCTGTCCTGCAGCTGATAATGTGCTCACAGTACATCCATATGTTGGCTCCCCAGGAGCTCTTCCTAACCCAGCAGATTATAAACTAATGAGCTTGAGCCATACTTTGGGGATCAATATACAGGATGCTTTTAAAAGATGAGGTTGTCTATTAAGAGTGTGCTGAATGTCTCCATGGTAGAGATTTACTTGTAAACCAGGGAAGACAGCAAAGATAAAAATTACAATTGCTTAACTTGTGTACCTTGAAATTGTTTCTCGCCTTTGCCTCCAGCTCATTCCCTTCTGGTTTAGTTGGGTTTCCCAATGTTTGTGATGTGTCCTGACTGTGTGTGTGCATGCATGAATCCAAATTCTATCCAGCCAAAAATTTAGACTCATTCAAAAATTTTAACCACACTTGGAAGAGCAGCAGAAACTTTACAATATTAATCTTTTGTGTTTCATAAAAATAGCCTTTTTTATGGGTTTCATTAAAGCAAGAAAGACCTTCATCCATTTTTACCAATGTAAAAATTATTTCATACTTCAGTACTATTCCCATATGTGAAAGAAATCAGTGAGAGTTCATACAAGGCAGTTTCCCACTTGCAGACCTGCCTCTTGGGCTGGAAACATTATTTAGGTGCATGTGATTTGGGTTGCTAGCTATATCCCATAATATCTGTGTCAATGCTATAAAACTAATCCCTAAGACATCAGTGTCCAGCTCAAACAGCATATGTACACCTACCTTGACGTTGGCTGGGGACCCACTGATAATTTAATGTCTCCTATTTTTCAAAGCTGTGTGACCCTAACAAAGAGGTGACTTCATGTCTTGGTGCCAGACATACTGAAGCAATTTTCTCATGTTTTTTATTGCTCAGTTGTACGCAACTGCCTCTGTATTTGCTGCATGATTACGCCTTCAGTCTCCAGATCATCAGACCTTTGCCCAAACCAGCCTGAGAATGGCCTTGCAAACATTCTGAGGAGCTGGAGTGTGTTTGATTTTCCTTGGCTTATTTGCTTTCCATTATCTGTCTTCCTGGTGATAAAAACTGCTGCTGTCAACCTCGGGAGTGCTCCAGCTTTGCTGTGTGGAACACACAAAAGGAGGAATGATGTGCAGGCTCTGCTCCCAAAAGCTGCCTCGTGGAGCTTCTCCCCAGAGGAGCCAAGAGGGGGGAAATGTCGACCACATAAATACCAGGGGCTCTCCAAGAACATGTGCTGAAATAAAAGCAGCTAAAAATAGTCTCTAAGATTAAATGTGAATCATCTGGAGAGCAGCTCACAAAATTTTCTGCAGGAAAATCCTGAAAGGAGGGAGCCATGATTTCAGAAGCAATCATGCAAGCTGGAAACAAATGAAGTCTTCCTATGAAAACCTGCAACTTCCAACATGTGCTCTTGGAGAGAGCTCACACGCTGCCCTGGCTCTGCCTTCTCCAGTTATGCTGGGGCTCAGTCTCGTTCTTACTGGTGCAGGTTTTGTTTAAGTCTCCCAAGGGAAGGGATTTTTTTTTTTTTCAGATTTTGATCCTAAAGAACCAGAACTCCAGCAAGTGGAATCAGGCTTTGTTAAAACAGCCAGTCCACAGAATTTCTCTCTCCTCCGGGCAGTTTGCAAGTGCCAGCAACATGGGAAGGTGGTAAAACTTTTTTTAAAATAGTTGTTTGCATCCCTTCTTCCAGTGCAAATGTTTATCCCCACTGACTTCCTTCAGCCATTCATTTGTCCCTCTTTGCAGTTGTAATCTGCTGCTTGGGCTTACCAGAGCTATTTCCAATGCAACACGTTTAATCCGAAATTGAAAAGTCTTTGTGCGCTGGGGCCTCGGAGTCATGTGGTGAATATCTTAGATGCAGAGAGGGATCAAGGTGGCTTTTTGGTTACCAGTAGTTAACACAACCCATTGTGGTTGATTTAATTGCCATTTTTCCGTGCCTTTGTGTGCCCTGCTCGCAGGGAGCGCGAACTGGAAATAAGAGAGCGGATAAATAAACGCAGTTTGCTGTGGCACCAGGGAAAGCTCAGCTATAGTGCAGCCCTAGTGTGCTCTGACAAGCATTGAGGAGCAGCTGAGGCCGTTCTGGAGACAATGCTGGGCTACAAAAACAGCATTAGGGCCAGCAGCCCTGGCTGGGTGGGAGTAGCTGGTTGCAGAGGCATCCCCAGGCTCTGCAGAGCGCCCAACAGAGCAGCTGGGACAGGACAGCGGTGCCAGGGCCACGCTGCTGTGCCAGGAGCGGGCACAGGGCAGTGCAGGAGCCCTGGACACTCACACACTGCACCTGCACTTCTGCTCCTCCAGCTGGGTCTCTTTCTTCTCTGTGTGTCTTGCAATTTTTCTTTTTGTATTGGTATTTCTGGCTGAGATGCTGGATGTGCCAAATTCAATGGTAAAGCTGTTTCCTCTCAAAGTTGAAATGTCCATAAAATGCTGATTTTGACAACATTTTGGCTCAGGAAAAGGAAATTGTTTGTGAATTTCAGAGTTTCTCATTTTGATGCCTTTCAAGAGTAGAAGTTTCAGTTTTTCATTTTGACTTGATTTTTGTTTGTTTGATTTTTAAGAACACTTCAAGAAACTGATTGGCACCAGTCTTTATAAAATTCTTTAGTGAGAACTTTCACATTTTCCTTTAATCCTTTTCAGGAGTATCAAAATTTCTTTTCAGAATCCCTATTTTCAGCCTGAGGCTTGTGAAAGACAGGGCAGCTACCCAGCAAAGCAATCTAGGAATATAATGGGAACGATATTTCATGAGAAATTGTTCTTTTCCATTCAGGAGAAGAATGACTAATGTGTAGTGCTTTTCTCCTAGCTGTTAACTATGCATTTCGTTTTTCCTGACGTGTTTAGAAGAATGCGACAAGAGCCCCGAGGCATCTTCTAACAAAGAAACGTATCACTTGGCGTTTTTACAGCGAGCTGAGGCTTTTCTGGGTTACACACGTCAAAGTGAAGGGGTGGGTGTAGCTTCCCTTACCCACCAGAAAGGAAACAGAAGGAAATAGTCTGATAAAACCGTAGTTTTATTAAGCAAATATTCCTATGTAAGGTCCAGACATTGCTGCCTGCTGAAGTAATTCCAGACTTCAGGCCTGCTTTTTGAAAAGCTTTAAGTGTGAACAAATAAGGAGTTAATTTAACTTTTCAGAATTAGACCTTCTTAGACCTTCTGAAAAATTGATGGAAATTGTGAAAGGGAGAGATACATTTTTAAACATGCTTGGTTTATTTAAGTGTAATATTTGCCAGTCTTTGCTGTGCAGTGTGGAGCCCTTCCCTCTCAGTTCATATCCAGGACATTCCAACTGTGCTGGAGAACTGTCTTCACCTCTGTATTCCTAAATGTTATGGACATCAGGCCCAGCTGTGCAGTGATTTGACCTAGAAACTGAGCCTTGCCTGCCTGAGAGTGCTGTGCCGCAGCATCTGTGTGTAAAGAGCTGAGCAGTCTCAGGTGCCTCAGTCCCTGGGGTGTCCAGAACTAGTTCTATTAACAGATGATCATCCTTTTGGCAGAACTATTCACGCCTAATCTCTTTTGGGTTGAGTGATGAAGCTGATTGGAGGCAGAACACTCCAGGGCTCAGTGTAAATGCAGTGCCAGGAGCTGGCAGAAGAGCAGTTTATTCTTCTTCCAGAATGTGTCTGGGAGTACAGTGAAGTGTAAAAACTCAGATGCAAAACCAGAGTTACCTTCCCGTGGTACTTTCTTGCCCTCATTGTCTCCTTTTGCTTCCCACTCTCCTTTACAACCCTATTATTTGAACTAAGGCACTGAGTGCCTGCTGAGAGGGGACATTTAACTGGTTTCCTCCAGCCATACTACACGTGGTCTTGTACAAGGAGTTCATTTTAAGTTACTTACACATCCATAATGGTAACTGTGGGAGGAAAGAAGAGGATTTAAGTATATCCTCCCTGAAAACTTAGAATATGTTTGATCCTTTCCACTTTGAGCAGCCCCTATCAGCAAAATTCAGCGTTCACTAATTTCCATTGTTGCAGAAATCTGAATTTTAGAAGTTGGTCTAGTTTATGATTAAAAGATAGAAAAGGGCAGGAAGTGTCTTTTCTATATCATTAAAATTTGAAAGATACTGAAAAAATGTTGCCTGCCCTAACTTAAGAATTAATTTTCAGAACTGTTCGTGAGCAATAGGGGAAAAAAGAAAAAAAAATGTCAGATCAGTCATACTGATTATTTTTAAATGCTTTGATCTGATTTCCATAATGTAAACATTCTTATTGTAGTCGACTTACCTGCAGAAACACAGAATAATGTTGAACAGGGAAGCTGGAGTGCATTTAGGATCAGCTGTAACACTGGAAAATGGGATTCTTAAATGTTTGTTCTCCTCTTCTGGTTTTGCACAGGCTTCCATGAGCTCTGTGAACCTTTTCCATCTTAACCACCACTAAGATACAGAATAACCACTAACACAACACGTTATGAAGGGACAACAAATTCAAAAGGGTGAGACCCCAAAATGACACCTATAATACTGATTTGAGAGGTAGCAGAGAGGTCGTATTTTTTTCGGATAGGTAAGTTTGGCTTCTGCTGCACTTGAGACTTCTGTCCTCCTCTTATCTGACGATTTTTTGCTCTCTGAAACTTCACACATCTTGTATTTTGGACTGTGATATATTTGAGAAAAACCTTGGCACCATGAGAGCTGACTGTCCAGGACCTGTTGCCATAATGCAAAAGTTGCTGCAGTAGTTGATTTTGTGAATTCTGTGTTTCCATCACGAATCATTTACCTGCAGATCATGAAATTTTGGCATAGTGGATTCATACAGTTGTTCAGAAATAACTGATTCTACTGCAGATTTCAGCATCAAACCTGGGGGCAGACTTCAATCCTGCCATTGTTTCTGTGATCTTGGAGCAGCTCAAAGCAGGGGGGGTGAGGCAGAAAGTTTATTTATTTCAAAAAAAACTAACATAGTTTTTAACATCGGTTACAATTCCAGATAGAAAATGTTTCATTGATAAGCAATATTTCAAACTGATGAGAGCGCTTAAGGGAAGTTTATCTTTACCTGAAGCAAAGAAAACGATGCTGTTCACAACCCTGTGTGATGCCCATGGCTGTGCTGAAAGGAGCATTTGATTAGGAATGCCTTGGCCAGGGCGAGATCTGGAAGCTTTGGAGTCTGCCCCGGGTGTCTTGGCAACGATACACAGTTGAGAGCCCGCATCAGCACAGACACAGAGCGTGTCCCAGGTCTGCCTTCCCATCCCACTTGTGCAAGGCGACAGAGAAAACACTGCTGCTGCCACGTCGGGCTTTAGAGACGCTGCAGTTCCTGTAGAGACTTTCACAGTCACTCTCAGTAAGTAGAATTTTAAATTAAGGAATGTTTTCTTCCCTCTGAAGTCATCTTTGTTAAGCGTGCTGTAGTTCAGGGATGTAAATCAGGCTAAAATGCACAGTTAAAATCTACAGAAGCCTGCTTTCAATTAGTGTGGAGCTGCTTTAACTAGCCATTAACTGAGTGGTGTGGGACTGAAGGAGCCGCGTCTTAGAAAACCTTAGAGATTGGGAAAGCAGAGCCTGACCCTTCTGCCTTTGTCAGCTCGTTGTTTTGAGGGCGAGCCCGCGGCATTGTGTGTGCAGTGGTACCTACAGCAGAGCAGGGCCAGCCCCTGGGCTCTGCACATCCCCCCCTGCACGGCTGATGCAACAGGAGCCTGCATCAGCAGGAGCCATTCCCACTCCTTGGGCACCCGAGACAGAGGCTGTGATGGAGCAGGATTGAAGAGAAAAACTGAGCTGAGCTGTTCCTTGTTTTCTAGGGTGTCCATTTTCTTAGGCAGAACTGGAATGTACTGTGAGGTTTTGTTCCCACCAAGCTTTTCTGCTTTCTGAAGTGTTTATGTTTGCTTTTAGCGGAATAAGAAGTGATTGTGGAAAACGTGGAGATTTATCCCAAATCAGAGAAGAGGAGAGGATATGATTGTGGTTGTATGGCTGGTTAAGATAGGGGTGTCTGCATCCATCTCTAGCCTCTGTCACAGCCTCAGTGTGGCCTCAGGGAAGGAGCTGATCTCCCTGAGCACTTCAAGCAGCCCACACAGAGCCTTTCTCCCTGGCATGTGATGTCCCTGCGTGGGCTGCGCTGGGGTGGGTGGGCATGATGCTGCTTCGGTGCTCATGGCAACCTCTCCCCACGCCTTTGATGCAAACAGCAGTCACTGCAGGGATGTCTGCACTCCTGGCTGAAGCGTTTTGGGGCAGAGGTGTGCACAGACGGTGGCACATCCTGTGAAGAAGCACATTCCTATGAGGTACGTGTCAGGGGAGAGCTGTGGGGCTCACAGGCACAGCAGAGGGCTGGGCTGGCCCAGCTCCCCTGCAGTGGTGCTTGTATTGCTCTAGGGAAAGGCCAGGGCAGTGGCACAGCTCCTCATGTGCAGTTCTGGCACAGCTCAGCTGCCTAAAGCTGTATCCTGAGGAATGCAGCTCCCCTCAGTGCTGGGTGGTCACTGCCAGGAGCTGAGTGTGTCTGCTTGTCCCTCAGCCAGGGCCAGGGACCCTCTGTGCCACCCGGGCCCAAACAGCAGCACTTTGAGCAGCTCTGGTGTGGGGATGAAGCAGATTAGTCACAGAGTACAGTGAGTGAAGGATTCAGATCTGATCCTTTGGGAATAGTGAGCACTGCAGTGAGAGGAAGGGCAGTCACGACTCGATTTATCAATACTTTTTGATCAGGCAGTTGTACAAATGCTTTCTGTGGGGGGACTGTGAGTTTAAAGGAACTTAGTTCAAACACTTCACACTCAGATTTGTCTCGGGCCAAATCCCTGTAGCTTTGGTTCCCTGTTGGAATGAATGTGTAGTTCAAGTGTGAGCTGTCATAATTGACTGGCAGCCAGATGAGGCTGCTGCACCTCATCAGCTCTCCTTGGGCCAGACCTGCTCACAGCAGTGGCTGTGGGAAGCCAGCTGTGACAGAGCTGGGGACCTCTCGGGCTGAGAGGTGGCAAGGATTTGGCTGGCCCCGCTGTTCTGCACTTCCAGTATCACATGGGACATACCAGAACCGTGCCATTTAAATCGTCAGAGCTGGCTGAAGTCAGCACTGGGACTGTGCACTCTAATTAAGAGTCTGGCCTGTAGTTTTGTCAGAAAGAATCTGATAGCCCTGGTGAGTGAGAGGTGTGTCCTGTGCTCCCTTGGGCACATGGTGGTTTGGGTGGTGTGTGGTGAACTCCTTGGGTGTAGTCTGCTATTGATTACATGGTTTGGGTTTTCTTCCTGCCTTGGAAAAGGCCGTGCACTCCACAGCAGTATCCATATGGATATTTCTGATTACGCCCCTGCAGCCTCATGTGATGGCCTCAAGAGTTTAGTGTAGCTTTTACATTGCTGAGCCTGTTCCTGCAGAACTGTGCTCTGCCTGGTTCAGACGTGCCAGTTTGCCTCTGAACTCTGCTTCTGCCGTGGCTGATAGGAATCATGGGAATCCTCGTGGGAAAGATGCAGAATAGATCACATCCTTATCATGTTGTGGCCCAGTTCACTGTAATACTTGTTTCCTACAAGGCTGCTTAGGGATTCCTAATCCATTTTGTTCCCCTTGGAGAAAAAAGTGGTATTTTAGTAGCAGAAACCAACATGCATTTTAGTTAATTCCAAATCCCAACATACTGTGTTGTTTCCTGTCTGTTTCCCTCATTCATCTCAGGGTATAAAATATGCTCCATGAGGAGACTTTCTATGAGCATGGAGCAAGTCTCCTGTCACCTGTCCCTTCTTCCTCTCTAATGGAGTTTGTGTGTGTTAAATAAAGCGTCAGGGTTGGTCAGCTCCAGCTGGGACTCATCTCCTGACTATTAAGGACTCCCTGTCCTTCTCACCTTAATCTTCCCTCTGTTTTCTTTCTGTTCCTTTCTCTGTTCTTCAGTAACAGTGCCATCTAATTAGGTCATGGGTTGTTTCATACTCAGAACCTTTCAGGAGGTTTTCCAGTAGCTGTGAGTTTTGTTATTCAAGGCACTGGTTCTGCTTGCCCAGCTTTCCTGCTTTGTGCCTCTATTAACTGCTCCTGACTCTGAAATATTTCTCATTCACATGGGTGCGGCAGTAAAAGCCTTGTTAGTGCCATAACAAGCTGCTACTGACACCTCAGGGAACTCCCAAAGAAACATTTTACTCTGAGATCAATCTGCTTTTCTGCATTCCCTACTGTTTTATTAACAAGCATATTTTCTTAAGAAGGAGATTGTCACATGAAGTCGCCTGCAGCTTCAGTGGCTGCTCCTCCCTGGAGCCCAAATAATGCCTCCTGCTTGCTCAAGATGTTGGGATCCCCATCTGGGTAACAAAATACACATTGCTGCTTTCAGGGCGAGCAGGGGTCAGCAGCATGTCAAGACATCCTCGGGAGTGTGAAACAGATCTAATCCAAGGTGTGGTTGGCCCCAAATTTTGTTGTATCCAGATTCAAGGACTCATTTACCATGAGGTCTTATTTTTCCCCACAAAATTCTGTTAAGCCTTAAGGAGTAATTCCAAAGGATGTGCTGGTCAGTATAATCAAGAGTAACAGAATTGGATTTTTTATATCTGTAACCAAAATCTAGGAAACATTTGATACATCCAAATCAATCTGCAGCCAGAAGTCTGTGACAGGATGAGCTGTCACTACATGCAGCCCTTACAGTGGGTATTTGTAGCAGATTGCTACCTCCTTCCTCATAATAAAATACCATTTCTCTCCTGTTCTCTAATCCTAGCTTTTAAAGCAATTTAATACATGGTCCTAAATTCTGGTTGTGAATTATGGTATCCCCAAATATTCTTAATAGCTGTATAAGTACACAGAAAAAAACCCCCAACCCAAACAGATGAAAAAAGAGCTGATAATTCAGAAGGATTGAAAAGATTTCTTCAGAGTTAATTGAGAGCAAAGGCTGTTGCCCCTTTACTGCACAAATTTCAATTAGGCTGACAGCAGAGCTGGTCACAGAAGGCTGAATCTGGCCTGTAACAATTTGTCAAGAAAAATCTTTCCTGTTTCAATCATTGAACCTTATTAAATCAATTTCATACAATGTTTTAGTCATTGCCTTTCATTCATGCCCAACTAAAGCTTTTTTATAGCAAGCAGTGACAACAAAGTTTGCATGCTCGAAATAACAAGACTGGCTTTGCTTGGTCACGTGTGGCATGAGAGACTGTCCAGAAATTTTCATCCTGTTGTCTGCTGGATAAAAAGAGGGGCAGGAGGTGCTTCCAGCTCCTTCTCCAAGCAAGGTACCAATGCATCCAGGTGAGATGGCAGTGTCCAGGTTTTTAGCCTGAGTAAATATTTCACTCAGGATGTTTTGTAACACTTTTCAAAGTGAAGATCACATATGGCTATGGAGGGACCACCTTGGCTGGCTTTTTTCCTGTGACATTTTTTGACATTGCTTGCTAAATGTGGCTTAGCAAAAGAGTGGAGAGATGATGAAAGATGCAAGTTGGATAAGGGAGACAAAAAAACTACATATAAAGTAAAGGAAGTAAGAATTGGAGGGCAGCTTTTGGGGCAGTAAGGATGTCCCAGATCTGAGCACCACTCCTGTCTCCAGAAATCTCATAAGATAGGTTATTCAGTAAACTTGCTGGACTAGTAGATAACATCTCTTTTGCAGTGCATTTCTGCTCAAATTTGTATCCCATGGTTCGTTGTGTCACCTCTGATTTCTTTTGAGATTCACTTCTCATTCCTTAATCATCTCAAGCACTTAAACCCGGTGGGAATTTGAAGTAAGTCAAGAGTTTTGACCTCAGCCTCTCCTGCTGTCTGAAGCTGAAATGAGCCAGCCTCAAGAGCTCCTTGAGATATCCTTTTTGAGCAGGATGTCCTGTCAGGTTTACACAGAAATTACAACTGCCTTGATAATTTTTTTTTCCTTCATCTCTGTCCCAACACGTGGGAAATCCGGGATGCAGGCTGACCTCTTGGAGGAAAAGGCATGCTGCCAGGGAAGCAGATCTCAGGCCTTTATAGAAGGAAGTGTCACATTACCAGCTGATTAAACCCTTCTGGCAGAGCCTAAAGCACACAGCATTGAGCCAGAAGCAGTAATCCAGTAACTGTCTTGAGAGGAGTCTGTGTAGCCTTTGGGGTGTTCCCAGGTGAGTCCCTGCAGTGTCTGCAGCCTCAAAGGACAATCCCCTGGCTCTTGTGCATTCCTCTGCGTTTGGGATGGAGAAAGGCAATTGCACTTTGCAGAAGGGACCGAGGGGAGGGTTGGTCACACAGCTCAGGGCGAGCTCAGGTGATAAAAGGGCTGATGGAGTATCTTTAGCTCCAGCCACACAGCAGCCTAGGAAGCCCAGCAAACTGCAGCTGGGTGGTGAATTGGTGTTCAAATCTCAACATATGAGATGAGGAGCCAGGCCCCCATGGAGGCTGTGGCTCTTCTCACCCTCTCTTCTGGGTGCCTGTGCCCACTGTTTGTGGTGCTGCAGTGTGGGCTCCTGGAGGGGCTGTGTCACATCCATGTGAATGCCTTGAATATCTTGAGGTTTTGGAGTGGCTGTAAATGTCTGTATTCAGACAGCTGAAGGCAATCTTCAGTCATCTTCAGTCATGCTGGACCCCTGACAGGAGTGACTGAGGATGCTGATCCATCCCTGAGCTGCCAGTGCTGCCTCTGCCTGCCTGGGGCTGAGCCACCAGGGAGGAAACAGGGAGCAGACACTCCCTATCAGGGATAACTGACAGCAGGGGCCCTCTGCAGACACTGTAATTATTTCCTTCATTTTCCTTTTTCCTAATTGTAAGATGTGTGATTGCCGTAGAGGGGACCACCTACTGTTACACTGTGATTTGAGAAAGCCTTTGAACTTGTTTCTCTCGAGCTTTGGTCAGCCAGATGTAAAACAGAAGCAATTAAAACATGGGAGAAGTGAAAAGGTCTGGTGCATGGATCTGGAAGTCTGGTCAGAGCCAGCTCTGCAAAGGGGATGGAAGAGAAGGAGGGCAGGTTTATCTCTGGGGTGAAGGGCACTTCTCCCCCAAGACTTGCATGAAGCCTTAAACCACACCTGCAGCATCCATGCTGTTTGCAGGCAGAGTGGTTGTGTCTGCCGGACAGGTACAAATGCAAACTCTCCTGGCAGAGCTGGGCCATGTATGTGAAGCATTTACTGTGTATCAGTTGTGCACTTACTTGTAAGTACAGTTACAAGTGCATTAAAGTGCCAAAAGGCAGCATTTATTCTCTGTAGCCTGGAAGGTAGAACTTATTCCTGGCAAGGAGGGGCTGGCAGCATTCGGGAAGTTGAGCAGAGCAGTCTGGTAGGACACACTTCCTGTCCTGTCCCCCTTTCAGCTTGGGGGATGAAGGGCACCAGAGGTTTCCAACTTGTCTCCTGTCCCTGAGAAGCCTTGGGCTGCCTGGAGGTGCCCAAGGGATCAGCACTGTCCCAGGCAGGGCACAGCAGCACCTGAAGGGGAGATTAAAGCAACAGAGATGTTCATCAAGTGTAGCTGGGACCCAGCACGAGTAAGTATAACTGAATGAGGGTTGTGAGGGCTAATGCCAAATGTGTCTTTGTCAAAATAAAGGTTTGCTACTCCTGTCAGTAGCTTTCAGACCAGGCTTGTGCAAAAGTGCAGGTGCTCATTGGTCATTGTGGGCTGCCTTTATCTGGTGGCCAGCTTCTTTTAGCATAGTTGGATGTCAAAAAACCACATTGCTTTTCCCAGGAGCAGCAGCTGGAATGTTGGTTTCAGCTGGGGAGCTCTCTGATGGACTTTATTAAGGGCTTGGGGAGACTTCCAGTTTTGATATTAATAGTGATTTAATGATAAAATGGCAGCATGACTTGAGAAGGAGAGACAATTGATCCAGTGAGGCCACCTTACAAATAGCTATGTCCAGTCTGCTGGGGAGCCAGAGCACTGCTGTCACTCCAGGTTGCTGCCCAGGACAGCCATTTGTCTGAGCACCAGTGAACAAAAGCACAGATGAAGAAGGAAATGCATCCTCTCTTCCACAGCAGAAAACTAATTGTGAAATAATCTCGTCCCATCCTTGCCCATTACTCAGGGAGGAGGGAAGGAGTGGAGCCAAATATTTAAGGAAAATGTTTCCAGAATGAGGGTAATTCTAGTCCTGTGTAGCATCCATCCTAGCAGGGTACTGCACTGAGTCCTGGGGTGGCATTGCAAGAATGGGGAAAGAAGCATACAAGTCCTGACTTTATCACTTTTCTTATCTGAGCTTGGAGAAGTCACTTGAAAATAATTTTAGGGCTGGAGACCACCTAGGCTATATTCCTTCTGTTCAGCAAAGCCTGTATTTCTTTGAGCTTTTATCACACAAATAGGGAACAGAAGCAATTAAAGGGTGGGCAGTAGGTGTCTGACCACCTTTACAGGCACAGCCTCTCTCTGACAGATTTCTTTGCAGTGAAATGGCAGTGGCCACTCTTTCTTTTCATGCAGGTGTTAGGAAATTACACTGATGGTATCCCAGATGTGTTGCCATGGAACTTCCTTCCTTGTTCCATGTCTGCCCTGCAGCACTGACAGCACCTCCAAAAGGCCAGTGAGTGAGAAAAGCGTCCCCTGGGCGATTTGGGAAATGAGTGCAGCTGTTTGTTCACAAAACAGCAGCACTGGAGGTGAGCAGCATTGAGCCATCTCTGGAATAACCCCAGGTTTCCTCATGTCCTTTCTAGTGGTCTCTATCTAAAAATGATCCTCTATTGGAATAAACTTTTGATATGTAGAAACTATTGCAATGATCCCAGAAGAAATCACAAACTCGAGATGTGAATTTCTGACTGCTTCCAGTTGCACACACACAATGGGCCCATTTTACATCAGCTGGCATTTGTCAAACTTACCACAGTTTGTGTTTACCACAGTGTTCCTTTGGGAACCATTAAGGCTGCCTGTGTCACCCAGGGAAAAGGCCAGAGGAATCAGATTCAAAATATTTGCATTGCTTGCAGCCAGGGTTCAGAGCATGGCAAGGGCGGTTCACGGTGCTGGGATTTCAGAGGTGTTGGTGTAGCTGTGCCCAGGTATTGAGCTGGGAATTAAAGACACAGCAAGGGCAGAAGGTGACTGGAACCCTGTGCATGTGCTGCTGAGGACAGAGGGCTCACAGCCACACCTTCCTCCTCACTGCTGCCCAGGGTATACTCTGAAAACCAGCAACAAAGGAAGTGACTTTATGAAAGACATTTGCATTTGTGATGTTTATATACAGAGCCTGTTCCTCCTACTTAACTGTATCATGAGTTAATCCATTCATTTCAGCTGCAAAGCCTGATGCTGAGTTGATTTACACTGGATAATTCCAGGTTAACTGAGCTACAGTCACTGAGCAATCCCAGTTACAAGAACATTCTTGAGTGCTGGGGGAGAAATAAGACAAGATGGAAGCACAGACAGAGCTGGCAGGCAGTCAGAGCAGTGTGAGTATTCACAGACCTTACTGTGAAACAGGAAGGTGAGGCTGGAAAGAGCTCGTGATTGTGTGCCTGTATATTCAGGCTTACAGGTGGGGTTTGTGTCAAAGAGGAAAGTTGACAAAAAGTGCTGATGAAGACCAGGCTACTGTCGCAGTACAGACTAAAAATACATTGCATTTGTCATTGTGAACATTTGCACTTACTAATAGCCAATATTAAGAAAGCTTTCCAAGTCCATCTGTTAAAGTGTCTGGCTCAGGCAATATATGCTCAGGGTAAGTTTTTGAAAATTCATGCCTTAGGAAAGATTTTTTGCTGACTTTAAAATGTTAAGAGCATTTTTCTGAAATTTGATAAAAATGTTTTACTTACTCTGTTTTATAACTCATAATCAAGTTCTCACGGTAACACCACTGTATTGAGCAGTGGCTAAGAAATACTGAGATCAGAACTGGATACAAGTGATCCAGCCTTATATTGGTATGGTCAGGACTGTAGCCACCCCTTATCAGTACATCAAGGACTTGGATAAAATAGAGACATCATGTACCAGGTGTATGATTAATAATGGTGGTTTTGGATAGCCACTTAAGACAGGATAGCTTATGGATACAAGATTTATGTGCTGGGAAGTCTGTAAGAAAAAAGGCCCTTACATTTCCCAGCGTGATCACAGGACATCACCATTGTGGGATATAAATGTAGAAGAATATAAACAATTATCTCCATGTGAGTGCTGGCTCAGTGTGGAATTGAGGGGGCTGAGCAATCCCACACTGAGCCAGCCCCATGGTGTCACAGAGCCCAAGGGAATCTCTTCATGTGACCCCTGCAGTCCCTTGCAGTGGAGGGACAGGACACCTCCTGTCACTTTGGCCTGGAGGATCCTGTTGTGGTGCTGAAGCTGCCATCCCTTGTGCTGTTCAAGGCTGCAAGAGCATTTGAGAGTGAGCATCCCTTATCAGTGGTTCCCATGCTGGTGACTGGTTTGTCCTGGTGACTGACAGCTCTGATAATGAGGTTATTGTGAGGAGGCAATCAGTGCACAGAAATGTTTTTATGTCTTATGGTCTGGGATCTTGGGGGTTTCGTGCCCTGAGAGGCTCTGTCTCTAGCTGAGCAAAGGGCAGAACATGCAGTGACTGTACAAGAAAAATCCCTGTTGCTTTCTCATCTTCATTAGGGGTTAGTTTGTCAAAGTTATTGTGGAGCTGTTTGCTGTAGTATCAAGACAGAGTTTTCTAAGTGTTTTTATGTAGCTTTGAAGCAAAAATACCTGGGGAGCAAGGGAAGTCCATTAGTCCCTATGAACAACTGGTGGTTCACACTTGCTCCATTTCTAGGTAAATCCCCTCTGCTGCTCACTCTGTCAATGCTCACTGAACTCTGTTGACTTAACTCCAGGTTTTTACACAGCTGGCTTATCTCTGTACACTGCTGTGCGCCTGGGAGCCTCAAATCTGGGTCTTGGCTTAGACCAGAACAAAATA
The DNA here is from genome assembly GCA_013396995.1 of Dicaeum eximium. NCBI lineage: Eukaryota > Metazoa > Chordata > Aves > Passeriformes > Dicaeidae > Dicaeum > Dicaeum eximium. Next base: position 1,477,342 of record VWZP01002787.1, read on the forward strand.
CTGAGGAATTTGACTGGATCTGGCTGGGCGAGGGTGGCACGGAGGAAGAGGGTGTAATTCTGGTTGCATGGTTTGATAAAAAATTTACTTTTTCTCTTATATTCTCTGGTTTTGTCTCACTGGAGCTGTGGAAGCTTTTTCCAAAGCACCACTTTCACCATGCAAAAATCTCATTTCTTTTCTCTCTCCCCACTGAACTCCTGCTTATTATATATCTGTGAGTTGCAAAAAAGAGCCTCAAACCAGCAGTGGCTACAACAGCTCCTGTCTCTCAGGGACAAGATTAAAATCCACCAAAACAATATGTCATGGAAAGTGTTGAGTTGCCATTCTCTGGTGTCACAGAAAATTGATTTGCTGTCTCTTGCTGCTGCAGTACAGAGCCATGGAAATACCTGGCTTGCTAGATTTAAATATGAATGGAGATGGGGTAGGAGCAACAAATCCCAAAGGTAAAGGAATGTGCTAGGGATGGCCCAGGTTGGAAATTGGATGGTTTTGATGTTTGTACTGAGTCATTAAGGCTAGAATTCATGTTCCAGCTGATAAGACTGTCCCTATGTAACTTTTAAATTAGAATCTGTATGTTTCTTACTGAGATTGGACTTCCCTTTGTACTATCCAACCATGTCTCTGAAATGCTTTTTAGGCAATACTTACAGGAAGTAGTGGGGGTTTTCCATCTGTACATTAATATTTTAATGGCTGCTATTTTTTAGCCATCTCCAAGAATGAGAATTCTATTTCTGGATAGAACTGGTGATTGAGCCTATTCCTGACATTCTGCATGATCCAAGATCCTAAACCCCAAAGTAATCCTGAACCAGGCATGTACAAATTTGCCACAGCTGCAACTTGGACTGAAATTTTTATGAAAATAAGACAAGATGGAAGAAATAAGACAAGATGGAAGCACATTTTATGAATGATTTTATGAACATTGCTTACTGAAACAGGTTTAGCCTGACAATCCAGCTCCCTGCTCACAACTGTGGCTGTGTCTCTCTGTCAGAGGGAACTGGAAATATCTGGTTCCTCATTTGGTGAAGCAAAGAGCCAAAAGTGAAAGATGAGGGATGCAGCAGCCGAGTGCCACAGTGTCACTGAAGTGCAGAGCCACAGGAACCAGACCAGTTCGTGTCTGTCCTGTATCCATGGAGACCCCGAGGCTGCAGGGGCTGGGGTCTGTCACTGCTGTCACCACGGCCACAGTGACAGGAAGATGAAGCTCAGCTGGCAGGGAGGGCCCTGCAGGGTCAGTGCTGGCACTGCCACAGGTCACAGGTCACTGTGAGGAGCAGAGCCACACCTTGACCTGGTGGAAATGGCCAAACACAGCAAAACTGTTCAGCTCCTGCACTTTGCAACCTTTTCATCCCTCTGACAGACAACTCTTCACCCAGCCTGGATGGAGAGACCACAGCTGTCAGTGCCAGGGGCTGAGCCAAGGCCACCTCATGCCCATGAGTGGTTTTTTCCCTGGTGACAGCCAGTTCCTGTACTGGTGGCACTGGGATAGATGATCAGCTGTTTCAGGAGTACACATTACTAGGAGTTCAGGAGTTTCACATTACTAGGTATGTGCTACATGAAGATGGTGCTGGCTTGATAAGACAGAAAAGGTTAATGGCCTCAGATGCAATTTTCCAAACAAATAAAACTGTGATCTGCAATGTAATTTAGATTATCTGAGTCCTACACAGTCTGGGGCCTGAGATGTGTCAGGATCCTCAACTAAAAAGCATTTCTTGTGGCACAGGTTTGTGTCTTTCAGGGATAACAAATGAAAAGGATTCTCTTTTAACTTCCATGTCTCTCCTCTCCCCAGGTTTTGTTGTCTTTCCTAACCTCATTCATCTGCTAAAAAACAGGGCTGGAGACAGGAGCTTGTATTGGGCAGACCTGTGAGCACTTCTGAGGCCTTCTTTGAAAGAGATCATGGGGTGAGGCAGAAACTAATGTCTATGTTGCATTAAAAGTCAACATTTTGACAGAGAAGTTTTATTTTGAGATAGAAAACTGTCCATTTGAGGGCAGAAGAGGAAGGATCAAACATCCTGTAAGCTGTGATCTGTCATCATATGGTGCATGGTCAACTTATCAGTCTAAACACTGTCCTGGTTTGCAAATCTCTATAAGCACAGATGTGCTTTGGGCACAGTGGGCTCATTGTCCCAAGAAAAATTGAAGGGAGCTCTTGAGTGATGTCTTATTATAGAAATGTTGCTGCTAAAAGCAAATTCTCCCAGAGAGTAAGTGCAGATTGTTTCTATTATTGATTGCCACAGTCTCTGCTTCATTGAGACCACATGGCCCACTTTGTTTTTGTAGCTGTCTTTTATTAAAACTGACAAAGAGGTATCAGCATTTTAAAAGATGAGTCTTGAGAATCCCCTGGGCGGCATTTTCATGCTGTAAAGTGATACTGGCACATTTGATCCACAGATGCTTTTAAACCAGTGATAAAACAAAAGCTTTCCTTCCCAGGGTGGTCTTCTACACTACAAAGCTTCCTGTTTTTTCCATGCTCAATGGGCCAAGAAGAGAGATCCTGCAGTTCTTCCTATCTTAAACTGTGCTCTCAGGATCTGGTCCTGTGTCCTAAACTGCTGAGGATGTCCCTATGTGTTTAGTTTTTTTTGCTGTTTCATCAAAGGCTCATAATGCATTTTACATTTACATGGGTTATCTGTACTGGTTTTCAGTGTTCCTGAGACTGGTGGTCAGAAAGTTTTCATCCTTCTTCCTGGTAACCAACATTTATAGTACCTAATCCTCTCCTGTTCTTGTACCTGACTTTCTAAGAAGCCAGTCAGAGTTTTATTTGAACACACAAACCTGAAGTTGGTTTGGTTTTTTTTTTTTTTGGCATTATATTTGAAGGTATCTAAAAAAAATTTAGATCTGAGACATTTCGTACTAGGACCTATCATGAGTGGAAATGTTTGACCTCAATCTGTCTGTGCAGCAGCTCCTGATCTGTAAAATGGGAATACCATCTCCTCTCATTTTGAAGGGCCTTTATGAAGATAAATTAATCGTTGCAGAGCACTCAGATGTCAGAGTGATGAACACCACAGAAAAGCTTAGGGGGAAATAAATAGTTCTGTCTGCAGAGCAGGCTGTTAGTAGTAGCCATAAATAAGACATGAAGCTGCACTTTGATCAAGAGACTAAAGCAGATATTGAATAGTTGCTGATCAGCCGAGCAGCAGCCAGCCAGAGTCCTGAACGCATCCAGACCAGTGGGAAGTAGTGTGTAACTGTGTGATTAAAGAGATTCTTTGTGATTTAAAGAGATGTGTTAATGCAAATGAGCAATAGGACCAAAGTGAAGTTGCACCCATGAGCTCAGGGCAGGTTTGTCCTTGCTTTTGGATGTTCTGTTCTGCAGCCTTGCTGTGTGCCATGAGAGAAATACTAGTCCCTGGTGAGCATGAATTATTCTCATCCTGGCCAACTGATTCTTTTTCTTTTCCTGTCCTCTGCTAACCAGTTGTGTTACACAGGGGAGGGGCTAAAAGCTTACAAACATGTCACAAAAACATGCTCAGAGCTGAAACTACCAAAAAATTCTTCTGGCAGCAGCCTGTCTTCTACAGACCATGCAAAGCATAATCCAGCATATTAATGTGTCAGAAGGGCTGTCAGAACCCCCTGCTCCATCCACAGCTCCAGGCTCACCTGAGCCCTGGCCACTTGCTTTCTTGGCTAGGATAAAAGCACTGAAGCCTCCTATCCCTACAGCCAGAAGGAGACAGCTGAGTAAATGTGATTCCATCTTTCTGGTGCAATATGGAGCTGCTTGGCTCCGCCTTGGTTTAAGCTCTGAGGTGCCTGAGGGATGCTCAGACTTTCCTTTCCTTTCTATGCTCTTGTCAGCAAAGTGAATGTGTCCATGCCCTCCCAGAGTCCTCCCAGCCCATTTCTAAAGGACAGGCTACCTATTTTTCACTTGAATTTGTTCATGTAGTCTGTTTTTTGGTTCTTTTTTTATTACTGGGTATTTTGACAGGGGTTAAATAGAATATATTTTGTGTCTGGCATATTTTTGTAATGCTTTTGAAAAAGGTGCTTTAATCATGGATTCACAGCCACAATTATGAAATGCCTTCAGTGCTTGACATGAAAAACCTAATGGTACAGCTGTAGTGATGAACAAAATATAAACTGCTTTTCAGAGGGAGATGTGTATCCTGTGCCATTATCTGGCCTTTGCACTTGCTGCTCTTGACTACTTGTCCCTCATGAGGGGTTTTGGAGAGGAACACAGAAAATCCCTCCAAACGCCTCATTAAGCAGCCAAAGTATAACCTGCTGATGGCAGAGAGGTTACAAGTAGCTCATCTCTGGAGAGAGCAGTGAGTGAGTCTCCTGAAAGGTCTTCAGGCTGTAATTGCATGTCACAGAGTCGGGTCCAACTTCATTACAGGCCCAAGGAATCAATGCTAATGGCCCCTGAGCCAGCCCTGTCCTGCTCTCACCTTGCACAGAGACCTTCTCTGGCCAGCCCTGTGCTTGACCAGAGCTGTTTGATGGCCTGGCTGCCCACCCTGTTCTGGGGATAGGACACAAGCAAGCTCTCTGCTCTGAAGGTCATGGGGGGAGCAGACCCCTGTGGTGTAGAGTCTTAATTGCTGCTTCCTTAGTTACTAAAATAACCTCTCTGCAGGCACTTGGGGTTTTGCTTTTTGGGAGTGGGAGCAGGGGTTGAGCTATGCCTGCTGCACCCAGAGCAGTGCTCCCCTGCAGCTGTCCTTTGGAGCTGACCTCCTCACCCTGTTCAGGGATGAAGGGATGGGGAGGGCAGGGAAGAAAGTTCTGGAAGGGCTCTGCCAGCTGTAAATGCAGCCTGTTTCTGTCCCCTCTGCAGTCCTCAGCTCCCCTGCTCCGCACTTGTCCTGTGTTCATCCTATCTCAGCCTCCTCCTGACTTCCCCTTAAATCATGGGAACAAACTGTAGTTGGGAGCAAGTTCATTCTGTCTCTTTTCTCTCCCTCAAAGTGTCTTTAGCTGTACTGATTGCGAGGTCTTTGGGGCAGGGAGTGTACGCTCCCTGTGTTTTGGCAGAAACTGCTTTAATTAGGGATTGTTCTTGGTTTGCTCTGTCATAATAAAAGGGATTCATAATAACACTGCAGTAACTCACGCCGGCCTTACTGCATTTCCTTCAAAGGAAGCACTCCAAAATAAGATGAGAGTAGATGAGATGAAGATCAGACCAGCTGTAATTACAAGTCTGCGATATCTCATTTTGGAGCAGAGCAGTTACACGCAGTAGTAACTTGGCTGGCTCTTATTGTAGGGGAAAAACCTACACAAAAGGTATTTTTACATAACTCTCTGTAAAATAGCCACCAATACTCATCAGAGAGAGCATGATTAAAGGCCTTTGAAGCATGATTGGAGTTGCCAGTTTTCATGAGATAATTAAGATGCAGGTTTGGTGTATATACATTCTGGTGATCTCATTATTTTCATTATTAATTAGTCTCTGTTCTTCACATTTCAGCTCCACTTTCTTGTCATTAGGGTGACTCGCCTGTGAGCGATGCCTTAGTGAGATGCAGAGGAAGGATTCTGCCTCTGGACCAGCAGAGGAGGTGCCAGCCTTTGTTCAGAACTGCTCCAGAGAAGCCACAGTGCTTTGTACCAGAGCAGCAGGTTTCCCTGCATAAACCCTTTCAATGATGTGCCCTGCTTGGTGTTTCCTGGCCAGGAGTCCCTGGTTTCTGCACTCTGGGTGCTACTGGGAATCACAGAATCATGGAATCATAGAATGGTTTGGCTTGGAAGGGACCTTAAAGATCATCTGGTTCCAACTCCCTGCCATGCCTCACCACCTGCAGAGGGAAGGGGACAGCAGTGATTGTGATTTAGGCACTCAGTGATATATTCAGCAATCTTCTTCTAATCCCACAAATAATTATTATTTTTCCCAACTTTTCTCTGGCATGCTTCTGCAAGCATCTTTTTCAGGATGCATACTGTTTGTTCAGGAGATCTGTGGGATCTGGCAGTGCCAAACATCCTATTGCCAATGTACCCATCTCTTTCCTTTCCTGTGGTAATGAGGATAAAACTTTTCACTGTCCTCAAACCCTGGACAGGACTGGAGCACAGGTACTTTGCAGGTACACTTAATACAAGTGGCATATGGAGGGTGGGACTTAAAAGAAAACCAAGATGAATTAAGTCCCAAGGGACAGCCTGCTGTTTTCAGGGTCCAGCTGTTATGGCACTGGGTGAGTGTGTCCAGCACTGAAGGGCTTCCCTGTGAAAAGCAGCAAGTCTGCTGCTGATGGGGTCACAAACACCATGCTCAGGAGGGCCTCAGTGTGCAGAGCCTGCTCCTGCAAACCATGCACAAAGCCTGGAGCGTATTGCAGTGTCTCTGGTCATCTGAGCAGTCACTAACCTGCACAAATTCCTCAGCTGCCTGAAATCATGGCAGAATAGACTCCAGTCTCAGATGGGAAGAATGCATCACGCAAGCTCTGCTTCCGTGGCGCTGACTCAGTGGAGCTGCAGCTGCAGCAGGCGGAAGCTGCTGGCCTGGGCAGACATGCAGACACCTTCCTCTGCACCCTTGCTGCTCTTAGGCATGAAGCACTTAAAGGCCTGTGTCACTCCCGAAATTAATCCTCATTCCTTCAGGAAAAGCCAGTGATGGTCACCTGCCCTCCCTCAGCCATGACTGCGTGCTCTGCTTTTCCCTTTGTTGGAAACAAATCATAAGTCATATTAGACAGAAAATTATCACTTTACCATGAAATGTGTAAAAATAAGGTTTTTGTCTCAATGGAGGTCAAAGCCAGCTTATAACAATCTCTATTTAATCAGGCTTAGCTTTAATGAAGTGAGAAATGGACCCATATTATAGCTAGGGTTATTGCTTAATAAAGATTTTATACAGTCGCTTCTTAATGACGAGTGATTGTCTAAACTCCTTACATTTTCTAGGACCTTTATGAGAAATGCACTATCAATGAGAGATTTGTGCCTTCTCAATTACTACTGTGTAATAAATGTCAAAGCCCTTGGTAGCAAACTGAGTAGTGTGTTCAGCAGGTGTCCCACACAGCTGGGCATATGTTCTTAACATCTCTATTATAGTCATTTTAACTATTGCTGCTTTATCTGTTTAATGCTTATTTTATTTTATGTATTTCTCATCACAAGCTGTTGAAAGTAGATCTGTGTCGGGTAATGGTTCTGTAATTGTCAGGTTTCACAATGTCCACAGTAGTGCCTGATCTGTGTAACAATACAAACACTTCTGACTTGCATCTTTCAGGAAACAATTACAAAATGTACCGTGCAGGTAATTATTACATGTGTGATTGTTGTTTATTCTGCAGTGAGACCCTGACATACAACTGTCTCTCTCAAATTCAATACTGAAAGGAAAACCAGATTTTAGAAGTGTCCTATTTAAAAAGCAGTAAAGTTGTCTGTCCCTAAATCTTGTAGAAATTGCTTTCCCACTCATTTAGATTAATGAATAGGAGGATATTGGGGAGGGATTTTTGATTCCTGTTGTACCGTTCATTATCAGCTTCTCAGCTTCCCGGGAGAGCCCCGAACAGAAGGGTCTGGAGGGTCCCACTGGCACCTCAGGGACAAGGTCTGCTGGGTCCTCCACGTGAGGGGACCTGCCCCGAGCTGTGCCCTGTGAGTCCCAGTGACCTCCTTGCACACCTGGGGCCGGCAGTCTGTGCTGGCTGAAGCTGCACTTGGCTTTCATCTGTTGCTGCTGCACTTTGTTACACTAAACCTCAGGCATCCCCTGGCCTTCCAAAACTTCTGTGCTCAGCAGAGATGGAATTCTTTTCATTTTCTTTCAATGAACTGCAAAAAGGGTCAAGTTTGGTGAATTGCTTTAAGCATTGCATATATAGAAGAATTGGGGCTGATTAATTTCTTTCTCTTCTTTTGCTTTTTGAACAGCAATGTTTTACACTTAGGAGTCACTGGCTATGATGAAAGTGAGGGTAGGTTCAGTGAATACCTGGGGCATGAGATGTTATGCTGGGTATGTGTCTGCCTGCTTTGCTCTGTTTTCTGAGAATTTCCTTATCCCTTGCTTCAAGTAACTTTTGGGTGTCTCTGGAAAACACCCTGTCTTTGGACACAATAAAGTCCAAAATATTTTAGAAGTATAAAGTACTTAACTGATCTTTCAGTGATTTACATTTACAGCATTTTTGTAACTCTGTGTATGAGCACTGTTGCAAAAGTACACCCCAAAGAGCTTTGCCCCTTCTGAAACACCTGGAGGTAACATTAAAGACAGGTTTTGGAATATGGCCAGATCAAATGGCAAGGTAGTGGCTGGGGATTCTTTCCTTTTTTTCTTTCAGTGCCATTACAGTTGGGAGGGAGGTGTTTGCTGGCTGAATCCTGCAGGATGGTGTTTCCTTCCATGTGCGACACAGCAGTGACAACTGTGACAGTAAGGGCAGAGTTTGGCTCCCAGATAGAAATTTCGTGGAAAATGGGGTTTTTTTGTATTCCCCTTTCTGCCTTTTGTAGTCTTCTGCTACAAAGCCACAGAAAAAGATTTTCTTTCTTTATCTCTTTTTCTTTATTTTTTTTCTTTATTAGCACAGACAGCACAGTAAACACAGCTCTTAGGAGGTGTTGTGAAAAAGGAAGTTACACAACTTCTAAGAAGTAAAGCGAACATAAAATAATGAAGTCAGTGTGACTGTTCTCAGCCTTTTTGTTTTGCTTCTCATTATCTTGTACTAAAGGGATTAAAATCAAGGACAAAACAGACATCACTTCCTAACAGGATCTGTTTTGCTTTGAGCAGACTGAGGGTGCTTTAGCCTGACACTACCACTGCAGGAAGGCCGAACATGTGTTCAGTTGTGACTGTGGTAGGAGTGAGGGGACACAGGGCAGGTGGGGCTGTCCCCTGTGAACCCGAATGTCCCCAGAGATTGTCCCTGCCTGGGGACCTGACAGCCCTCAGCGCCTGCCACTGCAACCCCTTCACTTATGAATTGTCAGAAACTCAAAATCTGTAAAAGTTCTTCTGTTCCATCTCAGATGTGTTCCTTCCTATGGAAGATTGTCCATAACCCTGGGGTGGGGAGGCCCTGTCCACCCTGGCCCGAACACTTCCAGGGATGGGGCATCCCCAGCTTCTCTGGGCAAGCTGTGCCATTTACACACACATAATTATATAGAAACATATAAATTACATATAAGTATGCTAATATATAAATAATAAACACATATTACATAATTTTTTATTTTATATGTAATACAAAGTTATATAATATATTATTATATAATATAGAGAGACTTAATCGGGTTTTAATCGGGTTTTAAGCCATATTTCATTCCTCAGGAACCCCAGGCATCTTCCCCTCTCACCAGCAATTGCAGATAATTTCAATTACAGATAATTTTGAGCAATACCGCGTTATTTTTGAGGAAAACCGAGTGACTACGACTGAACCCAGGAGCGGAGTCGGGCGCGCGTCACTCACACCCCGCGGAGCACAACACCCAACCGCACACAACCCGTGCGGGGGTGTTCCACAGCCCGGAGACCTTCCTGGGTTCCTTGCTCGGCTCTCGCGGGTCCTGGGTACCAAAACCGGCCCCGGCCCCTCCGCATCGCCTGGCAACGGCGGGGCGGGGATGCTCCAGTGCTGCGCGGGGCCGGGCCGGGGATGCTCCAGTGCCGCCCCCACGCTCCGCCCGCCCTCTCCGCGGGGCGGGGACGGGCACGGGGCGTGGGCACCGCACCGACCTCCCGGCGCCGAGCCAGGTACGGGCAGCCCGGCAGCAGCAGCAGGAGGAGGAGAAGGCGGGAAGCGGTCGGTGTCTCCTGCGGGGTGAGGAGAAGTTTGCCGCGGGTTTTTGGGGGTTTTCCACGCCGCAGCTCCGGTGTGGGTTCCCGCTCTGCCCCTCCGGGGAAACCCGCGCCGGGGCTGCGGCGTGAGGAGCGGGGGATCCGTGATGGAACGGGGATCCTCGAGGCCGCTCCGCTCCGCTGGGGATCCAGAAGCGACGGGGGAAAGCGTCTCTGGGGTTTTTGGTGCGGTATTGGCGTTTTTGTAAAATGCGTGAAATTGCAGGTAGAGCGAAACCTGCTGGGGTTTTTTTCTTGTTTGCTAAAGGAGGAGATTTTCGCTCCGGAGTTGTGTGTGCTGGAAGGTTGGGCTCGCTATGGAAGTGAGCGAGTCCTGGGGATCTTGTTATATGGGAAAATCTAAACCCGTATGTGTCTGTCAGTAGCTGTGTGGGGTGAAATCAGGATGTGGGGGGAAAAGGGGATGTCTTCCTGTATAGCTGAGCCTCTTACAGCTCTCAGCTCTGTAACCTGGAGGTGCCCAAATACCTGGGATTTAAACCTTTAAAAAAGGAAGAGGAGGAACAGCAAGTACTTTATAAGTATGAATGCAAGCAGGGGGCTTGCTCTGTAATTATTTTCTGGTGTACTGGCGATGTGTTTGGATTGCCATTACTTATTGTTGAATGTTTTTAATACCCAAATGTGGTTCTGAATGCATTTGCTGGCTCCACGATGCTAGTGACATAGGCAGAAAAAAATGATTTGTGGTTAGTGTGTGGCTGTCACGACAGCCTGGGCTGGAACTACAGATCCTGCCCGTAGCCCTCGTGTGGGACCGGCATTGCCCAGATGCGGTGGGTGAAGTGGTTGTGCCCCCGATGGGCTGTGTGAGATGTGTTTGGCTGCATATGAAAGCAGCTCACAGCAGAGATCTTGTAGATGTGAGCAGTTCCTGGCCTGGAGCTCGTCCTGTCCCTGAAATGGAGAAGGGCAATTGTGCTTTTCTGTTCGGCAGAAGTGATGTGTGGTTAGAGATCCCAGGGCAGGCAGGCGCCCTCCTTGCTTTGTGCTGTGCTGATTTTGAGGTGGAATTTTAATGTTGCTGCTTTGGTAGTAGCAATGTTTTCGTTGCTTGTGGCAGATTTTTAAGGTTGGTGGCTTTAGGGGCAGAGAAAATAATTTATTCTCATGGTATTCGGCTGATTTATCTGCTTAGGATAAAGAGGAGGCACAGATGGGAGAAAACTTCTGAAATGGGTTCAGAATAGACTCCCTAAACGTGAACTCCACGGTACCTGTATCCAGTGTATTATATTATTACCTATATACCAATATAATTTGTGATTATTTTGCCCCTTTTTTCTATATTATCATAACTGCTTCTGTTGAAAATAGTTTTATTCCATTCAGATGACATGGGAATGGGGGAGTTGCTCCAATGATGGGACTGGATTGCCCTTTCCCAACAGAAGTTATTTTTCTGCCTGTGTCCCTTCCGATTTTGGGGGGAGGTGGGGAATAACTTGGTGTCACCACCAAATACGTGCAGTAGTATGGAATATTATTCTTACAACTGGGCACAGAAGGAGGGTGGAATAATTTGAATTTCTATTGGCTGTTTGGCAGCGTCTGCCCAAACTGAGAGGAGCTTGAGCTGTACCCAATGGAAGATGTGGCAGCCTCCGGGCAGTTTTAAACCCGTTTGTAATGGGTTTCTTTCAAGTTTGTTATTTGAAGAATTACTGCACACAGCAGCAAGTCTCCCAGAAGCCACCTGATGTGCAGATGTTTCTCAGCTGTGGTTGTCTTGACAGGGCTCTTACCACCAGGGTAGTTGGGGAATCTTTGCCATGTGCAAAACCTGCAAAACAAAACACTTCCCATGCCAAAGTAGCAGAGGGAATGGAATTGCTTTGCTCCAGTTACTAATTAACCAGTGCTGTTATATCTGTCAAGCATAGCGTCATCTTTTTCTTTTAAATACAGTGTCTTAGTGAAACGTTTTAAGTGGTTACTAAACTAATCATAGCTTGTTGCTGAATTAACCATTATCCATATATTAATATCTTCAAATGCTCACAATGTTTACGTAGCCAACTCCTTAAAATTCTGAAATGCAGCTTAATAATATCACTCCTTCTGTGCTTTCTTTAGTCATTTAGGTTGATTGCTGCACCAAACACAAAACAGTGCTTTGGTCACTGTGTTGCAGCTAATACTGAATACTGCTGGTTAGTAGTAGGGGGTCTCTGCATATGACTCTGTTTTGAATTGTGTTTTCAGTGTGCAGCCTAATCTTATAAATTATTTCTTCTTGGTTCTCATCTGCTTTGTCTGTGCAGGTTCAAGGGTATCTCCTGCCTATGTGTGTTTACTGTGTAAATAAAAAAAACCCCAGTTTATTGACCAAGCCATGGTCTATGATCAGTGGGTTCTTAGTTCACGTTTGTCATGTATGGAGCTCAATGATGTGCTTGGCAGCACTTCTGCAATTAAATGCTTTAACTTCACTGTAGAAGCAGAAAAAAAAAAAGAGCAGATATGTGAGAGTTTTTGTTTAAAAAGAAATGTCTTTTATAAATAGATGGGGAGACTTTTTTTTTAAAATTCAGTACTTGCAATCTCTGGTGGGTAAAGGCTGCAATTCCTGTTATTCCTGCAGCAGAAATGTCTTAACCTGTGTTTTGCCCAGCCACCAGCTGAAGAGCAGCCAAGGTTCTGCAGCTCCTTTCTTCTCCTAATGAGGAGCTCTTCAGAGCTACTTCAGTATTTCTTAAACATGAAGTAAATTACCTTTTAGGCTTGTCTACATTCAGAGTGACCAACGAGCTCTGGGAAGTGTTTCTGTATAAACTACAGCAAAGCCACATCCTTAATGCTTTCTCTCTGCTTGCCAACATAAACTACTCCTCATCAGGCATGGCTGGACTTCTTACGGTGTTGGAGAAACTCGAGATGTTTCTCTGCCTCTCGGGGTCTGAAATTGCTCTCATTCCCCAAGCATCCTTCCCTGCAGTGTAATCTAACCCGGGTGGGTGGCAAGACAGAAGTATGAGTTGTGAGGTAAAAATCTTTTCTTTCTTTTTCTTTAAATGGCTTTATTTCCTGGTGTTTGCTGGAGACCAGACTTGTAATAGTATAGAAAACAAATGCAAAAATTGTAGTTTCCAAATTCCTTGGGTGAAGGGAGTTTGACCAGTGTTCCTGTAAATAATTAGCTTAGACACTGGCAAAACTGTTCCTGCCTGGGACAGCTTCCTCCTGTTCTTCTCTCTGTTTGTGCCTGATGGTGCTGTGGAGGTGCCAGGAGGAGCTTCCTCCTCACCAGGGGCTGGGGCAGCACAAACTCAGCTCGGGGAGTTCTTCACCCCTGTGCCTGCAGCACCCGCGGGCAGCTGTGATGCAAGGCTTTGGTTGTTTGTTGAGGGCCCGCAGGGTGACCTTGAGGCTTGTTAAGGAAAACATGTTGGCGTGTGAGCTCAGCTGTGCCCTGAGCAGCAAACACCCCTGGCAAAGAGCATCTTGTAAGTTCGACTTGGTTAATTAGGGGCTGAACTGAGAAGTGAGTGCTGAGCTGTGCCTTAGGCATGAGGACATTTTTTTGAAAGCAGCCTCCAGCTCTTTGTCACAGCATAGGTGTTCACTTGTACCATTGCTTCAAAAAAACATAATCTGACCATTCCTGTGACCCCTGGGCTTAGGACTGATCTGTTCTGGGGGTCTTTGAGGTGCCTTTGAGCTCAGCTGTGTGTTTGCTGTGTGAGCAATGCTGTGGCATCTGGCCAGGGCACCCAGGACACAACGCAGGGCACAGTTTTGCCACCAAGTGTTCCTGCCAGAGGAATGGTGCCACAGCTGCCGTCCTCGGTGTGCCACAGCTGCCCTCACTGGCCCTGCTGGCCCCTTCAGCAGGGGCTGAGCCGCACACCCAGGCAGCAAACCCTGCTGAGAGTTTGACGTTTTCTGTCCTCCCTCCCTATTACTGCTGTTCTGACTTCAAAAATAGAATGAGATTGTCTCATCTCAAGGCAAAGGCTTCTCAACAGGGTTAATTATGTCACACTTATTATCTGCTCTGCAGATCTTTTTAGACAAATATGAGTATTTTTTTTAAGTTGTGCACCAGCTTTTATAAGGCAAGGTCTGCAGCAATCCCACACACAGCAGGAAGGTGATACTGAGTTGCCTACAGCTCATTTTAACTTAGAGCTGTGACCGGGGTGCCCTGTCCGGGGGTGGGGGTGGCAGGGGGTGCTTGCTGTGGCTGTCCCAGCAGCTCACTGTGTGCAAAGGGCCGTGTTACCAGTCTGAGGAGGTCTGCAGCTTGCACAGTCACAAGCATTTCACTCTACAGATGTTACCAGAGACTTTTCAGTAATTAGCTCTCGTTTCTCTCATACTGGAGTGGACAATGGAAACTTGGGAGTTTTCCTGAGTGATGTTTGTGACATGCTCGTGGGTGTGTCAGCATGGTGCCACTTCACACCACTTTTTCTAGGTATGTGAAAGAAAAAAGAAACTGTCTTGCAGTTCAGAGGCAATGCTGGAGCAAGGTGCCAAACGATGTGGTGGGTTTAAATTTGAACTGTGTGGTTGATGTGCTGGCCCCATCCATGCTGAAGGTAGTGTACTCTTGTTCCTAACACTGCAAATTAGGATGTTTCTTCGTCTGCAAAGGGATTCTCCTTGCTTTGATGATCCTCCAGTGATGGCTGATGGGTGTATGATAGCCGAGTAGTGGGGAGCAGCCCAGGAAGTGATGGGACACAACTTCAAAGTAAAGGGAAGGGCTTTTTATTTTTTACTTTCTTTAGAGGATCAAATTAGCAGTCTGCTAAAGCCTTTTGATGCTAAAACTTCCAGAGCATAAACAATGACCTGTGAAAAAGGAGTGCTTGGATCTGGACCCGGCATATGATGAAGTCTGGCATCTCCATTATGGCCAATTAAAGTGACAGCAGAGTGTAAACACTCCTGAGCTCCCTGGCTGGCTCCTGGCTGTTTCTTCTCTGCCTTGGAAAAGGCACGATGTCACTTTGAACTTCCCAGTCAGCACAGAGCAGCCTTTCAGAACCTCTGTGCCCTCTCCTCGTGTGGTTCAGCAGGAACAGCCCAGAAGCTGAAGCTTGGTGTTCAGTCAGAACCTGTTTTCCTTGAGTTGCACAATTGTAGGAGAGACAGATGTAATCCTGCGGAGGGAAGCCAGGCTGGCAGTGCACTTGCCCTCTCTCTGGGGACTCTTCACTGCCTCTCCAGGATGCTGTCCAGCACTCGATCCAGCATCTGGATCTTGGGAATAATCTTGCCCCTAGAAGTTCCTTCCAATACCCACAATAATGTGTAAAGCTTTGCCTTAAACAGAGCTTCAATTACCAGAGGAACTAAACAATCACAGGAAGCTGTTGCATTGACCCAAGTAACTTGTGGCCCTACATATCTTCTTATTTGAACACTCAGTAGAATAACAGTGCTCTGCACACTGATCTTGAACTCGGAGAGATTTTATAGTCCCGGTTATATGGAGAGACTGAGTGTTCTTCCGTGTTCTGCAGCAGGAGGTGGAAGTGGTTTCTGTGGCTCCCTCCCCCCATCAGCCTGTGAGCAACCTGCTCGCCCCTGGGCACGGGCACAGCAACCTGGGTGAGAGACACAGAGATGTGGGCGAGAGCTCAGTCATGTCATGGACACAGGTGCACAGGTGTGGTCTCAGCCCTCCCACATTTTCCTCTTCTGTCTCTTCTTGTCTCTCCTGTTCCCTTTAGATCAAAGGGTAGATCAGCACCTCCCCACCTCTGCGGGACAACTGAAAAGGAAAGGAAATTCGCTGGGGAAAACCTGTGCTTTAAAAAAATGTTCATAGCCCACTTGGTGTAAATATGCAAATGTTTGTAAAGGAGTGGCTGTTTGTAAAACACATTAGTGAGAAATGCTTCACACCCTTCTTTGTCAGTCGATAATTAAGAGAATACTTGCCTTCAATGCAGTGGCTGCTTAAATAAAGATGAGAGAGCCTGGATTTTCTCTTATGATGGAGTACAACAGTGAGTAACTTTCATCTGAGACCAAGCCTGGCACACCTCCACAAGGCACCTCTTCCCTTCCAGTTACGGTGAGGTGACTTTTCCTGTGCTTTTGCTGGGAAGAAAGTGGCTGGGGAAGGTGCAGGGACTCAGACTTGTATCTGTCCCACAGCAGATTCAGCTTGTTGGAGGGGTCAGAGGCATGATCCTGGTAAGGGAAGGGCCACGGCTCTTCTGGGGCCATCTGCATGTGGCATTTCTTGTTTCTGGTCGTGTGTGATGAGTCCAACTCTTACTAATCAGATTGCACAGTGGTGGGATACTTGGATCCTCTTTTCTTCCCTGTCTCCTTCGACGTGCTGTGAGGCTGTCTGAATGTCAGGGTGCTGGTGATTTGGCTGTGATGGGAGTGAATTTTAACAAGGCTTGCTCTTCAGCATGAATGTATTGGTGTAGGCATGTCATGTAGCCTGTCTGTCAGCCAAGTTTCTAGCTTTCAGCTGCTTTATATGCATGTTTTGGAGATTGCTTCCAACCTGGGAAAGCCCAGTCGGGTCACTGCAGGGCAAGGCAGAGCCATATTCCCATACCCACCTAATGCTGACACTGCTTTCCTGCCCCACAAGGATCAGAAGGAATCCATGGGAATCTCTGTCTTCTGGCTCCTGCTTCTGTTTGGGGTGGCTGTTGCAAAGGCAGGCTGGGCTTACTCATCTGCCTTCAATGCAGCCACACAATGCCTCTTTCGAGGAAGGGAATTCATTAGTTTCTGTGAAGTGGCCTTGGATCTGTGGGCAGCAGGTGCTTCTATAGAGCAAACTCTTGCTGAATATTCAACAGTTGCTATACAAGCGTCTGGCCGGCTGCCTGTGAAGCACTTGGAGTTATCTTGAGCATCCGATTAGATAAAGTGCAAACCACTTAGGGCTTTAAGGCTACCCGCAGCTATGTTGTGTTGGTGGTATTTTAACGTTCAGGGCTGGGTTTTCTTTTTATGAGAATCTTCCAAGATCATAAGCAGCAGCTTTATCTCTTCTGACTCACCAACAAAGAAGGGAGCTGCCTAGGAGAATGACAACCCCAGTGATTCATATTCAAGTCGTCAGAACCTCTTTCTCTTGCTGGTTTCTGCTGATGACATGTGCACTGGAAACAAATGACTCAGGCTAGAAGTGTCTATTCATCTTTAAACTTCTTAAACTCTCCTTAATCTCAAGTTAGTTCTCTTGAGGCTACCTGAACATTTGTTCTTGCCAACACCTAATTTGGTACACGAAATACTGAAGATATCTAAACTATGAAGGGATAATTTAAGAGGCTAATGTGTGCAATCAGCCTTTTTTTGTTGTTGTTTGTTTAATTTCCTCAGGTGTGGTTTATAAGCAGCTTGTGCGAGATGTCATCAGTGGAAGTATAGTTCTGTGAGAAACAGAGGCTTAGGATGGATCATCACCTCCAAAAACCCATTCCTTTTATTATTCCTTTTTTTTNGCAGGAATAGAGGAACTACACCTTGGAAAAGAATCCCTGGCACTGAATAGGGGGGACAGTCTGTGTGCTGTGGGTGTAGATCAGCTCTCCCATATAAGTAAATATGTGAAGGTTGCCAGAAGTGACAGAAGTAAGCCCTCAGCCCATAGAGATGACACTGCACATTTAATTGCTAATGGACTCTTCAAAGAGCACCTCAGCTGCTATTATCAGAAAAAGCAAATGCGTGGTGTTACCTACAGGGAGCTAAAAAGGAGTCTTTCATGATCTTCTTGACCTTTACTTTATTGTGTTAATTTGTTTAATACCAGAGAGATTTTCCTGCTGTAAAAACTTGCTTAAGCAGAGACTTGGGCAGGATCTCTGAAGATGACGTGTTCATCGGGAGCTTCAGGGATCGACTGTGTGCTCCTTGCCCCTCTTTCCCTCCTGGATCAGACTTTCACCAGCTGGTGCAATTCCATAGTAGCAGTCGGGTTTTATTGCATTAAACTTGTTAAGAAAATAATGTCTATGCCTGTGAGGCTCAGCGTGGGGAAGGAAAC
Organism: Dicaeum eximium; assembly: GCA_013396995.1. Classification (NCBI taxonomy): domain Eukaryota; kingdom Metazoa; phylum Chordata; class Aves; order Passeriformes; family Dicaeidae; genus Dicaeum; species Dicaeum eximium. The sequence goes on from VWZP01002787.1 coordinate 1,495,212, forward strand.
TTCGGGAAAATGATGGATAAATAAACAGTTCTGGGTACTTCTGAAACATTATAATTGCTCTTAGCAATCGTTGCTTTTTCAGCTATACTCAAAAGGGCTCACTGCTTGCGGTGTTTGTAGGTCCCAAGGTAATTTGCAAGAGCAGCAGTGGCGCTGTCCCTGCTTTATTGGGCGAGTGCAAGGTGCAGCTCAGGTGTGCTGAGGGAGCCAGGGCAGGTTCCAGGGCTGCTGTCTGACCTGCCAAAGCACGGCTCGCTGGGATCAGGGCTGTGGCTCACAGCTGTAAATCTGATTGCATGAAGTAGTTTCAATAAGTGCTGTGTGGCACAGACTAAGGGTAAATCCTTTGGGAGTCTCTCGGAGCAATACCTTGGGAAGGTTTCAGGCATAATAAATCTGACACAGAAGAGCAGGAAAAGCATTTTTGAATAGTGCCAGGTGTTTCACTGACATTGCTTGTTAATCTGGAAGGCTTGTTGAAAGCTCAGCTAGAAAAGCATCCAGGTGTCTGTTCTCAGTGTCTACCTGGAGTTTCAAACACAGCAGGCAGTGCTGTGCTTTTCCCTGCTGGGGTTTTCATTAGTTAATGAGATTTGAGCAGGTGGATTGTTGGGAATTTCTTCAGCCTCCATATGCTAGGAGATTTCAGAGTTATATAAATTGGTATTTCAGGAAAAAGGTGGATGGTGAGACCTGCATTTCTAGTAGGAGTTTCTGCAAATCTTGAAAAGCTGCAGCTTCTGCCTGACTCTTTTCCTGTTGAAGTGGAAAAGACAATTTGTGTCATCAGCACAGAGCATCACTGGTTCTGCAGACGGGGGTTTGAGCTTCCTTGGCTCCAGCTGAAGAGTGTCCAGAGGCTGTGGGGGTGGACTTGAAGCTGAACTGTGGCAAGTGGTGCCACTGGGCCAGTGTCCCAGCAAATGTGCTCACTAGCAGGGCAAGGAGAGCTGGTGCCAGTGCCAGTGCCTTGGGATTACTGGGTGGGATGACAGTTGTGCCTAAACATGAGGTATATCCCTGAATGAAATGCTCCATTCCTTGTGCCAATGAACTCAGCTTTAAAAGCTGCACTTGCTAGCAGTAGCTCAATGGTCAGGCTGCCTGTGGAGCTTCCAGATGAGCTTTGGAGTCCTCTGAGTCAGGACTTGTTCTGCAGCTCTGAGTTATTTGTGTCATGCTGGATGGGAATTGTCAAAGCTGCATTGTGTGGCTGCTTATCAAAGGATAGAGTAAAATCTTAGCCTTTATTTTTTCAATTAAGAATTTTTATTTGTGCCTCAGGGACAAGCAAATAGAACCCAGCTTGTCTTGGCTATTCTTAGTATTCATGGGGCAGGAAGGAGAGGGAGAGGGCAAACAGCAGGAGCAATGAGTTGCAGTAATGAGAATGATGTCTTATTTTAGTTGATACTTAATCAAGACATGTGGTTCCAGGAAGCAGGAAGAGATGATTTTGCCCTTTAATTCCTGCTCTCATATGTCTTTGATTATCACCAAGGCTTACCCTAAACAATTTAACGCCTGCCAATTCTTTTTTGATTTTACAAATTTTTGTCTATCCGTAAAGACAGGGTAAACTGTTGGGCTTATCTGGTTTGCTTTTGTTTAATCTGTAATATTAATCAGAGGACTAACTCTTGGTGACTAATATATTATCATCTCTCAAAAGATACCTAATTTTGTTATAAGACTTTGAGGATATTTATTACTTCAAGTACATTTTTTTAATGAATTAGGGTAAAACTGACTGCATTTTATAGCTGGATGTTGTGTCCTCCTCTCCTGTGAAGTCAGAGGCAGTACATGAGCCCCTCTGGAAGGTACAGGCTATTTTATTGGCTTGCAGGAACTGGCTTTGTAAAGCAGGTCAGCTTTTTGTTTCATGGGTTTTATTCACTATCACTCTTGCTTACCAGGGCATCCAGAGAGTGTCTTATTGCTTCTCCTGTGTCTGCTGAGCTGCCTTAAGGGTTGATCTGCACTGACTCCCGATTTCCTTGTGCCAGGGCGGTGAAATCCAGGACTGTGCGTACTTGGACAGCGAAAGCGCCTACAGCGAGTTGGAGCTGTTTCCTGATGAGGAGGCCATGACTCTGGCCCAGCAGGAGGTTCACCATGAGTCTGACATGGACAGTGCCATCGAGAGCGCCCACAGCTCGGAGGCCTCGGACGTCTGTCGCAGCGAGGACAAGGACGGGATGCTCGATGGCCTCTTCCTGCCCGGTGACAAGTGAGTGGTGCTTTGGCTCTGGGGCAGCTCTGCTCACTCCAAGGCACCTGCCAGCGAGGAAGGAGCCTTTCTGTGGCTAATCCCTACTGAGGGAGGCTGAGGATGGCTGATGGATTTAGAAACTTAACATCCATTTACAACAGAAGGGGGATGCATGTCCAGGTCCTCTAAGTGGCTTAGATGGTCTCAGTCATGGCTCCTTCTGGCATGTTCTGTGAGCACTCACAGGACTTGCATGTTGTGTGTTGAAGTGAAAGCATTGGGTCTCTCCAGAACAGATCACTGCATTAGCATCCCCCAAAACAGGTTCTTCTCTGTTGCCATAAGCTTTATATGCTGGAATTAAAACAATACTTCCTGTAAAGCACTTCAGTATGGGGAATACTGCTGTAGTCTTTTGTACATCTAGTAGTGTACCTGATGTTGTGGGCTCTGCTGATTTGCTTTGCAACTTCATGTACCAAATTAATTCTTTGTGTTTCTAATTTTCCATAACCTTTATTGTGGAACAGTAAATCATGTTTAACACGGGGTGTCCTGGCATGTGGTGTATAACCATAGTTTGCTGTTAACACCAGTGTCTGTAACCCTAACTTTACTCTTCCCAGGTTTGTACCTGGGAGTGCTGGTTAAAGATGACTGTGAGGGAAAAGGACCCAATTTGGCTTAATTCCGCTTTGAACTGAATTAATGCATTTACCACAGGATGGAGCTTAGCTGGGCTTGCTTTGTAAGCCTCTGCCTTGTCTTCCCTATTTTTGGCCTGTCATCTTGATTTGTGCCTCTTGAGCTTTGTTCCTCGCTAAGGCAGCCTTTCTTCTCTCTCCTGGGCCTCCTCAGATGCTCCCTGTGCTGCCTCATTCCTGCCCTCCTCCTGAATTTCTCAGCTAGCTCAGTTCTGGCCTTCTCCCATTTACCCAAGCAACCTCATAGACTTTATCAAGATAATTACAGTTTCCATCAGCTCTTTATCAAGAGCTTTGCCTTGTCTCCTTTGCTTGCCGTTCCCAGTTCTCCAAAGCCCCATCCTTGTGATGACTTTTTCCCATGCTGTGTTTGAAATGTTTTTCCTCCCAGCTGTGCCAGTCAGGCTCTTGTAAAGGGGGTGGGCAAGGCATTGTGCCTCCTTTACCCTCCTTCTAGGGCAGGCAGGAACTACCAAAGAGCTACTGTGCTCTGATAGACCTTGATTTATCCTCTGAGACCTCCTCAGCTTTGGTAAATCTTTGGGGGAGAAAGCATGAGAAGCTTCATGCTTTTGTGTTAAAAAGAGGCAATGGAGCTATTTACTTTGGACAATAGAGAGATTTTACTTTGCTGCTTGCTGAAGAAGCAGGTGGGCTGTGTATCAGGTGTATCAGCCCTCTGAAGTCCTGGTCTGGAGAACAGGAGATTACTTCAAAAACAAACACAAAAAAGCCCAAAAACCCCAAACAAACAAAAAAAAAACCACCAAACACTTGAAAGTTCCCTTCAGAAAGTGTTAGAATGAGGAAAATCAGTCACTTTTAGCAGCTCCTTTGCAAATAACTGCAATTCCTAGGCCTCTAATCTTGGTGGAAGTGTTACAAGAAGCTTCTTCCAAAACTCACTTGGTGTAACGGCAATTGAGATGCAAACAGCAGTAGCATCTCCCAAAAACTCATCAATACACAGTATGTCCATGGCACAGTAGCACTTCATGAATAAATGTTAGTGTGATATTAGAGCTGCTCACTAATCCCTCAGCCAAGGAGCCTTGTTAGATAAGTTTGGTCTCTTTCCTGTATGAGGATTCCTATCTTCATCCTTCAATAGTGTGCCTGGCTTGACTTGACCTAATTTCTGTTAATGTGAATTAGATAAATGAGCTGCAGGTTATAAATGGATCTCATCAAAACAGGGGAAACAAAAGAGCATACATCTGAAATTTTGGCAGGCTTTTGCATGTCTGCTACTAATTGCTTTTGGAGGGAAGGGATATGCAAATGATGCTTTCACCATCCACCAAAGGAACACTGGTGCATCTCTTGTTTACAGCTCACAAGTGGAGAATTACAGGAAGAGGAGTCTCTCTGTAGAGAGGTTGAGAGGCTCAAGGTAGACTCAGAAGAAGTTTGGGAGGAAATATTGTTGAGCTGCTGGAAAAAAATGTCACCTGGGACCTACTGTCCCATGGCTCAGCTGGTGGAGCTGGAGATACAAGCACTGTGCACTGAAGCAGAGAGAGAGAAAAACTTAACCTGATCTGCATAAAGTGCCAGCTGATTCTGCTGTAGAGGGAACAGTTGGGCAATGTCAGGGCCTCACAATTGAAGCATCTATTTCAGGTCTTCCAGGTGTGTTTTCTGTAGGGAGAAGTTTCTTTGTAAGAACTTTTTGTGAATTCACTGGCTTGTCTGTTTGAATGCCTCACCAAGGTGTGAGCTGAGCAAACCTGTGTAAAACTGCACTGCACAGGGCAGTCTGGACTCTGGGCAGGAGAACCCTGTGCACCCTCTGCAGCCACCTTGCTCTGTTTTGTTAGATTTGATGTGCTCAAAACTGCTCTGCCAGCTGCTTTCCTGTGATGTCTGACTCTGCTGATCTGTTTATCTATGTGCCCTCTTTCTCTGAAGTCAAAGGGTCCTGCTATTTATTCCCTATCCATTTAACATCATTTTAGGTACTTCTCTGGCAGTTAGACAGCCTTTTCTTGTGGTCCATATCTCCTCTGAAAGACAGAATTTGTCCTGATGGAAGGAAGGGCAAGAACCCAGCCTCCATTAGTCATGTCAGTAGCTTTAGTGACTCTCTGGTAAGTGGTGAGCTGAGCTTTCTTTCTGACCACACAGAGGAGAGTGGCTGGAATTCCTGGGGTGTGGGAGAGGGTGTGTCTGCATTACTGGGAAACTCTCTGATGGTGGAATAGAGTGACAGCCTCTGTCTTATAAATGTTCCTCTCACTATCCCGTGCATTTCAGAGCTGCCTGCATGGTTCCTGCATTCAGAGCAGAAATCCCCATGTGGTCTTCACATGGAAGTGGTGGCTGAGGATCATCAAAGTGTGCTCTTTAAAGCAAAATGGTTTGTGTGGATCCAAACTTGCCACACAGGTCCCTTGTTTGTAGATTCTCATGCTCTTGTCTCTCAAGGCAGTGTCAGCTGCACATCAGGTACATTTAGCACTTCAGGGGTGTAGCACAAAGGTGGGCTACAGCTTCAAAGAGGGCACAGCCTGTGAAGGTGGAAGGTTCCACGCGAGGTGAGGTGCTATCAAAGTCGGCCTTCGAGATGTTTTGACGTCTTGTTTCAGGTCAAGTCCTCACAACCCTTCTGCAGCATCTGACCTCTCCACTTATTCCACCGCCTCCCTGATCAGTAATGAAGAGCAGTTTGAAGACTATGGGGAAGGAGATGATGTGGATTTTACTCCCAGTAGCCCATGTCCTGATGATGAGACCAGAACCAACGCCTACTCTGACCTTGGCTCATCTGTATCTTCCAGGTTGCTCCTTATTCATTAACAGTTTTTAATTTTAATTCTTCTCTGACCATAGCAGAGTTTACACTGGTTAGATAGACTCACCTTAAAGCAAAATGTTAGCAGTTCATTTCCTGCCCTCTAATTGACAGACTGCATTTAATAATAAGAGCTGTAGCAAATATATTGTTTCTGATAACCTCTGTTGGGTTCTGTTGAAATAACTGGGCTATTTTGCTTGTAGAGATTTCTTTCTATTGCACACAACAATTCCACAGTTCAGGGCTAGTATTGGAAGGGATCTGCTGCAAAGGAAGCCAGCTTAGCATTATATACCCACCCTGATATAGGGAAGACTTAGAAGAGAGCCGCTTCTGTTTAGTGTTCTCATACTACAAATCCTTAGCACTAGTCTGTGAGGGAACTGCTGCAGTATGTTCAGGGGGTTATTTGAAACAAGCATCCTATTGACTTGGAATGTCTTGGGAAACAAAAGCAAGTAGCTGCTGTCTGTTAGGAGCTAGAAATGCCACAGCAGTGCACTTGCCTCTTGCATGTATCCTCAGACTCTGCAGCTCTTACATCTTGTGGCCAAGGCAGGTCCAGATTTTACAGTCCTTCCCCCAAGCAAGGGGATGGGTGAGCAGAGTTGGGAAGAGCTGAGCATGAAGATTCTCTAGGATTAGTCTGCTTGGATCAATAGCCCACGGAGGTCTTGCCTTCATTGCTAACACAGGACAAGCTCACTGCATCCTTCTGTTCTGCATGTGACCCCCACGTGCTCCCCTCTGTTACAGCATTTCTGCAGTCCAGCCTGGCCACGTCTCTCATGCATGCAGAGCCAGACCCCTTTCCACTGCCCCTTCATGATGATGGCTCGTGTCTTTCATCTCCCCTTTCCTCAGGTTTATGCAGCACTTTCCATCCTCATTCCTGCGGCTCAGTGCACATCATGCCATGATTGCTCTCTTTTATTTGAGTTTATTTTCTCTTTATCATGCCAAGAGGTACTGGTATCTCCTCTATAGACCTGTGTCCACTTCTCCTTTCCTCCTCATTTCAGGGTTCCTATCATCCTACCATCTGAGGGGGTTCATGTGACTTCTTACCAGAACACTCTGTTCTTCATCTTCCTGCCTTTCTCTTGGAGAGAAGACTCTTCAGGTTGCATGCCAGGCTCTAGTGAGAAGATGGGCAAGATGAGAGTGGGACATTGCTGAGGTTGAATGTACTCATGTAGCTGCCTTTGCTGTGTGCATCACAGTGGACCCCATGTACCTTTTGCTGTTCTTCTGGTCACCCGAACTGATTCTTTCCACTGCCACCCAGAAACATCCACATCCTGTGGAAGGCCTCAGCTCAGACAGGTGGACTTGCCCCAAGAGTAGCACTGGCCATCATCAGCTCTGACATAGATGAGCTGTGGGTTAGAGACGGTTCTTCAAGTCCCTCATCTGTGATTCTGACACACAGACACAGCCATGAGGAAAACCTGTTGTGGATTGGTTACTACAGCCAGTAATATCTCTCCTTTCCTGTAAACAGTGCTGGCCAAACCCCCCGAAAAATGAGACATGTTTATAACAGCGAGTTACTGGATGTTTACTGCTCACAGTGCTGCAAAAAGATAAATCTCCTCAACGATTTGGAAGCCAGGCTGAAAAACTTGAAAGCAAACAGGTAAGCAGCCTATTGCACTGCTTTTGGCAATGCCCCCTTCACATGGGACTGGCTAATAGCAGGAGGAGAGGGAGAGCAAGCCCTCTCCCTTCTGTATCCCATTCCATCTTTCACGTGTGTTGTTCTTACAAAACAGTAAGAAATTTAGACTTGGATATGTAGGCAAAACCAAAGTGTTGTTCTTCATCAGCTGTTAAGATATTTTTCTGATTTAAGGTGCAGGCATTACTAAACTCAAGTATTTTAACCAATGAGCTCTTTGATTGCAGAGTGAGAGTGATATTTCAAGGACATTTTCCCTGGAAGTGGGATCTGCTGTGCTGCTTAGTGCAGATCTACAGTTAGCTCCTGCTTTCTCCAGGTGGGAAGGAGGGATCTCCAGATCTTTGGCTAATGCACATAACCTTACATACACCTCTCCTAAAGCTACTGGTCAGCAGAGGTACTTGGCTCCTCTGGGATTTTTTTGTGATGTCAAGAGAACTTGGAAAAATTATGAATCCTGTGGCAGAAGTTACTTTTGGAGTTCTTTGCAATTTCAGCCTTTTCCTCACGTTTCTCCCTCTGCCACCCTATCACTCCTAAGCTGTTCTGAGCATTTAGAAAGTGCTTCTAACAATCACCCATAGTTTTTGAAGGGAATTATTTGGTGGAATTTTAGCTCCCCCTAGAAACTGGATGTGAGTCCTGCCTGTTGGTGTGATCCTTGGACAGAGCATGTGCACTGCTGCTTCTGGTGATGCACAGCAGGTTAGAACTTGTCATGAACAATGTTCCTGCCCTAGCAAGGAATCTGCCACCATCCAGACTGTGACCAGCCAGAGCTTTGGGAATTTTCTGAGGGAGGCTGGATGTGCCTGACCAAGAGCTGTGTCTGTGCACACAGAGATGTGACATGCTCTTACCAAGAGCTGCAGCAGGATATTTTGATCTGGTTCCAGTGCTGTCTGCAGCAAGGGGTCTTCACTTAGATAGCACCAGTCTCTGGCTGCACAAGGGAACTGTAAAAATGGAAAGACCTCAGTTCCTGTGCTGAACTGGGAAGCATTATGGGGAAGGACAAACTAACTGTTCATAAAATCATCTAAAAGCTGTAAATCCAGAATAAATGTCCATTACTAACTTGGTGTCCTTTTGTGGTGTTTCTAATGTTAGTTTTCCTCTGATTTACACTAACAAATCTCTGTGACATGTAACAGTATTTGCAAATTGACTTATTAATGATCACAGTAATTTGTGGCTTCACTCATCTTTGCATTCTTAGTAATTGCAGCTTTTGATTCAGTTGTTAAAGAATATTGTTCACAGAATCATCTATTGACTAGGCTAAAAAAGTTTATTATATTTCATTGTGCAATTGAAATTGAATCAAATAAGTGTTTAATTCCTATATCATTCCTTCTGTATCCATGTAGCCCTAACAGGAAAATATCAAGCACAGCTTTTGGAAGGTAAGAGTCTTCAAGTTTTCTATGAATATTTATGGAATCAACGATAACTATTCCATAAGTGGGAGTGGGAGATGAAAGTAGGAACAATTTTAGAAAAACAAAAATGTACCAAAATAAGTTTTTAAGGGAAGGGGCCTGTGTTTAGGTATGAATGTTGCAGAATATAGACACCCCTGCTACTCTTGGAGCAGGCCCCTGAACTGGAAAGAGCTCTGTTAAAAATATAGATAGTTTTTGCTTCCTTGTCTGCCAGATGTATTCCTTTGTACTGCTATTCCATCAGTCCAGCTACTGCTTCTTTAACCCTCATAATGTGGGTCTTGCTGCTGTTGCCAAAATGTGAAGGAAAGCAAGAACACCTCTTTAAAAAAGACATACAGAATTGTCATCTTCCTTTGACTGAGTGAACCAGCCCTGGGCTGGGGAGGGCTGTAAGGTTCAAGGACATTTTAGATCCTCTCCAGTGTTACATATTCTGACCCTATTCTGCAGTGAGAACTGCTTGAGATTTCTTTTTTTCTGTTTTTTTAAAGTTCGTACTGTATGAAGTTTTCTAGCTTAACTCTACTAACCAATGTACAGTGGTGACCTTTAAAATTTATAATAAGGCAAATACAATTCAGTGCATAGTGTGAATAAGACTTAAATATTTTTTAAACTATGTTAATGCTGGTGGCATGTCCTATCAAAAGCAACAAAGAACTCAGTCCATAGAATTAATGTCATTGACTGTGCTCAGTATGACTTCATTTAGCCACCAGTCTCTTGTAACACTTGGGCTTGAACAGTTGTAATTGTCACTGAAACGATTGCTCAGATTTTACCATCGGATGTTCAAAGTCTGAAGCCAGACTCTTTGTCCTCCCTCCTCACCAAGCAAAATAATTATCCTTCTGATCTTTCAGACAACTCTTTCACAACAGTAACTTCAGCAGCAGTAATGGCAGCACAGAAGACTTGTTCAGAGACAGTATAGACTCCTGTGATAATGATATCACTGAAAAGGTGAGAATCTCTGTGCCCTGTGAGTAATGTACCCAACCAAATCCTGCTGGAGCCCAGCATCAGGGGATTGGGATCTTGCTCAGAATTACCCATGATCTGAAGTGGCTTATTCAAAATGTCCTTGGTGTTCCATTACTATTACAACTTTGCTTGGCAGTAATGCAAGAACTGAGCAAGCACAGATCTAAGCATTGTGTCAGGACTTCTTTATGGTGTATTGACAGTGATCACCTTCAGGGAACATGTAGGGTCTGAGGGACTCAGAATTGTGGAGCTTAATTTTGCTGCTGGCTTTGCAGAGAAATATGCCCCCATTTAAAATGGTGGAGTAGCTAAATGCCAGTTAGGAACAGTGAGAGGGTGTTTGAAGAGAAATTCAAACTCAGTCTTTTTCACTCGTCCTTCCAGGTAACGTACCTAGAGAAGAAGGTGACAGAACTGGAGAATGATAGCCTGACAAATGGTGACCTGAAGAGCAAACTGAAACAAGAGAACACACAGCTGGTTCACAGGTAACAAAGCACAGAGCCAGGTCTCTTCACCAGCACAGTTGTGGGGAAGGAATATTTCTACATCTAGAGTATGACCAAGTCTTCTTCCTTAATACTGACAGATGAAATAAGGCTTCATCTGAGAAGTCCAGGTGGAGTAGGGCTGTCTTGCTGAATTTTCAGTGAGAAGAGGCCTCCAGAGAGGTGTTTTTTACAGAGATGTTACTGACTTGTACAGGAAAAACTCTCCTGCTCTAAGAGAGGTTACCCTTGGTGGTTGGGTTTTTTTCCTTGCATGTAGCAAGAGCAGAAGGCTGGGTCTTAGTCCCGGCTTCATGAGACTGAAAGAATAATAGATGAACTGATACTACTTAATTCTGTGTTTATTAGTAAATATGAGATACACTGGGAGAGGTTAAATGCCAAAAGAGATGGTGAATTAGAATGAGACAAAGGAGTAGGCAGGAAGGGGAGAGGCAATGAATTTGCTTCTGAAGCTGTTACTGAAATGAGATATGATTTCCTTAGAGTTCATGAGCTGGAGGAATTATTGAAAGACCAAGAAACATCAGCAGAACAGACTCTGGAAGAAGAGATAAAGAGACATAGAGAAGCTTACAGCAAGTATGAAAAAGAGAAAGGCACTGAAATTGAACTGCTAAATACAAGGTAACAAACATCTTGTTGCCATCCTGAACAGGGCAAAAGGACTTCTTTGCTTCGCTTTTACTTTGCTTGTGAAGTATGTAAATGTAGGCTGTTCACCAGCAGACAGTGCACAGATGGTGGCAGGTTGGCAGCTCTGTAGAGTCCCTCTGCAGTCACGTGTCTTAATGCCCAAAAGCTTGGAGGATGCTTTACATTAATGCTTTAATCCACATGGCCCATGTAGACAGCTTAACTGGATATTTGGCATGGATTCAAGGAGGGAATTGTGACCAGTTCTAGCAAACATTTGTGCCTGTGTTTGTTTTTTCCAACTTAGGTTTTTTCAGCTACCCGTTGTTACAAACAAGAATTTGAGGGTCAGTGTAGCATTTTGGGCACTAAAAACAAACAAGCAAAAACTCACATTGAAAAGTGCTATGATTTGAAAGATTTTCCCTATTTGGTCTTTCTGTCAAGTTCAAGTGAGATGGCTTTTTAGAGCACACTGTTTTGCATGTCTGCATTCTTGAAGAGATACTTACTGTAAGATTTTTGTTATTAACACAGGGTTCAGCAACTGGAAGAAGAAAATGGTGATCTGAAAAGCACTGTCACACGGCTGAAATCCCAAACAGAGAGGTTGGATGAGGTAACAAAACTCCTGAGTCCTTGAGCAATTTAACAGCAGTTTATATAAGAGCAAACTCTTACGGTGCTTGGCCCAGCGTCTTAAATTTTCCTTCCCTAAACAAGATTATTAATGGAATTGGAACACTGGTCACCTTTGGGGCAGGCATGTCCTGAGACACAAGGCGGTTTATGGCCAGCTGTGTCTGTGGTTGATGTTGTGAAGCTGAGGGTGTGTCCTGCTCTGGGCAGCCTGTTCTGAAGTTGCCCGTTCGTTCCAGGAGAGGCAGCGCATGTCAGATAGGTTGGAGGACACAAGTCTGCGACTGAAGGATGAGATGGATTTGTACAAGAGGATGATGGACAAGCTGCGGCAGAACAGGCTGGAATTCAACAAAGAGAGGGAAGCCACACAGGAGGTGAGTGTGAAGAGGGGTGTAAGACCAGGCAGTCTCATACCACCTGCATGGAAGCTCCAGGGAGAATGTGTTCATCCTGTCCGCCCATTCTGAGAGCACCACATCCAGTGAAGCTATTGCTGGATTGTGTTTCTGTGGGAAGGGTGCCCACAGAGCAATGAATGGTGCAAGAATACTTGATAAGTGCCAATCCCTGACCCAAAGGGTTTACAGCTCTTTGAGAGCTGTGTGTTCTCATGTGCCCTAATGTTTCCTAGACTCTGCAAGGGAAATTATGTTTCTCCTGCATGAAGCTTAGCAGTCACAGCCATTGCCAGCTCTGGGGCCGTTTAGGGGACCTGTGCTTGCAAAGGGAGAAGAGGAGGAGGCTTTGTTGTAGGACTGTGGCCTGAGCCAGGCTCAGGGAGTGCTTTTCCCTGAGTGCAGAGGGGGCTGTTTGCAGGGAGGGCTGCAAAGACACTTTTGCCTGTTTGCTGCCCACAGCTCATAGAAGACCTGCGGAAGGAACTGGAGCACCTGCAGCTCTACAAGCTGGAATGTGAACGTCCTGGACGTGGGAGAAGCTCTTCCTCCAGCCTCAGTGAATTCAATGCCAAAACCAGAGAGGTGGAAATGGAGCATGAAATAAAACGGCTGAAGCAGGTGAGCAGGGAAGGGCCTCTCAATCCCCATCAAATGTACAGGAATACCTTGAAAAATGCAAGCCCAAGCACTCTGCCTTCAGGGTTAGTCCCTCCCTTTCCCACACAAGCACAAGAGCCTCGTTGCATCTGTGCAGGATTTCTTTGCACTGGTGGTGTAAATTATGCCTCAGGAAATCTCAGGCAGGGAGGTCTTGTCACTGGCTGTAAGAGTTGCTGTCAGCTGCAGCCTTGCTATATGTCATCCAAGCTACCTGTGATGTTAAAGTATTTTTTTAATGAAACCTCGTAAGAAGAACTTAAAAAACAATGTCTTTTCATCCGTAAATAGGAGAATCAGAAACTTCGTGACCAAAATGATGATCTTAATGGACAAATTCTGAGCCTCAGTCTTTATGAAGCTAAAAACCTCTTTGCAACGCAAACAAAAGCCCAGTCACTGGCTGCTGAAATCGATTCTGCATCCAGAGATGAGGTAATGTGCTTTTCTAATCAGGTACTACATCCAAGAATATGCAATTTTCAATGTAATTACCTGTCAAGGTTGAACTATCTGAAGTTGACAAATGAGCAACAGAAAATTCTGCTTTGCTAGGAGTTCAAGGGTGTTAGAAGATTGCCTTAAGTCTTAACACTGTTTTGGTATCCTTATATTGTAACTCTCCCATTTTCCTCTCAAAAAAAATGGAGTTATTAGAATCTCAGTGAACTGTTTATAGTTCTAACATCTTATACCTTGCAGAGTAATGTGAGAATATGACATTAATTTAATACAAAAATGGCCATTGCTAGTTACTTTAATTTTTACTTTCTGTTCTAGATTTAGTTTTGTTACTTCAGTAACAAGCTCTCACTTGTAGGAAATACATAGCAGAATTGAAATCTTGGAGAAAGTAACTTGTGTTCAAATAGTAACTTGGTAATGCTTTGAAAGATATTCTGGGAAATCATTTGTATGTGGGCTGAGTCCAGTTGCTGCAGCTTCCTCTGAGCTCCAGGACAGATTGTGAGATCAGGCCAGTGGATACATGAGAGCTCCCAGGGAAGGAGACAGGTTAGTGGTGAAGGAGATCAAAGGAATTGTTTGTCCTTGATGCTCTATCTCTTCCAGACAGAACTTCCCATTTCTTCATCAAGAAAAGTTGTGAGACAGAAAAGTCCTTTTTACCCAGTCTATACTGGACTGACCTGTCAGCCTTAGCTCCTGGGCAGGCCCTTGAAGTGAAGGCCCTTGAATTATATACTTGAGAACTTAATTTCTTGCTGAACCAGAGCACTGTGAAGAAAGGCTGTTTACTTGTTGATCTCTAATTAGATAAAAGCAAACTGGCTTTTGCTATTGTCAAGAAAAATCTGACTTTGTCCCCCTCAATCTCGTGGTTCTGGCTCATGCAAGGAGTATCCATCACTCCCCCTTTAAAGGAGAGTGCCTGAAAGTTGTGGCCCAGACTCAGCAAAACCTCACAGAACTGCACAAACTGTTCCCATTGTGCCATTTGTCCTGTACAATCAGAACAAAGGTAACAATCTGCAGATTCAGGGTAGGACTTCTGTGAAGTCTTATGAAAATGGACAGGCAAAGAACATGAGCTTTAGGAGGATCTGGGGCTTGTTCTGTTCAGCAGCCTTTCATGCAAACACCCTTAGATTTCAGTAGTTATGAAAAAAAATCAGTATCCTGAAGCTCTTGCTCTGAGATGAAGCAGTTGATCCATGGTGTGGATGGATTGGCATGTTAGATGGGGAACTTGTTTCAGATGACCTGCCCAAAGATCCCTGGAGATGACTGTTTGCTGCCTTCTTTGATAGCAAAGATCTGTAACATGCAGATCTTTGTTAGAATCGAAGTAGAATTAGAATTGTTTCTAATTGTTAGAATTAGAATTNCTCACAGAACTGCACAAACTGTTCCCATTGTGCCATTTGTCCTGTACAATCAGAACAAAGGTAACAATCTGCAGATTCAGGGTAGGACTTCTGTGAAGTCTTATGAAAATGGACAGGCAAAGAACATGAGCTTTAGGAGGATCTGGGGCTCTGACACGCCTTGGCAGCTTTGTCAGTTTGGCATTAAACATTCAGAGATAAAAAGCAAAACAGTCTTCATCTTTAGAGAGGCTGAAGGGCCTTTTACAGCCCAAAAATCAGGTGAAACACATGTATTTAATACAGAACATGGAATAGCAAGTGGGTTGTTCTTGTGGAGTGTGTAGTGGTAGTTTCGGGGGTTTTTTTGAGAGACAGTATGCACTTGATCCAGAGGAAGCACATATTTTTCCTTGTGGAAAACACTGAAATACTTGTTCTGTTCAGCAGCCTTTCATGCAAACACCCTTAGATTTCAGTAGTTATGAAAAAAAATCAGTATCCTGAAGCTCTTGCTCTGAGATGAAGCAGTTGATCCATGGTGTGGATGGATTGGCATGTTAGATGGGGAACTTGTTTCAAATGACCTGCCCAAAGATCCCTGGAGATGACTGTTTACTACCTTCTTTGATAGCAAAGATCTGTAACATGCAGATCTTTGTTAGAATCGAAGTAGAATTAGAATTGTTTCTAATTGTTAGAATTAGAATTGTTTCTAATACAGATACAGGGAGGAACTGGAGTTAGAAAACCTGTCACAAAAGGAATTGGTGATCCTGAGCAGGCACTGGTCTCCCACCTGTCTCAATTTCAGGCTGTTACATAAACTATTAAGAATATTTCAGGAGTAACTTGGAAATGTTGTGTTTTAGCTCATGGAAGCCCTCAAAGAACAGGAAGAGATAAATTACAGATTGCGACAGTATATGGACAAGATAATTTTGGCAATCCTGGACCACAATCCATCTATCTTGGAAATAAAGAATTGAAGAGAATATGAGAAGGAAAAGCAGCAACTGCCTGATATTTCTACATGCCACTGGATCTAAGCAGCACTCTGATACTGTAAATTAATCTATAAATATATATACACACTAGGTGTGAGTGTGGGTGCACAGGTGTGTTTATATGATGTTTGGTACACTGTTATTTGTCATTGAATTGGCTTGGTTAGACATTTTTCATGCACTTTCAGTACCTGTGATGAGATGGATACTGTATATTAATGTAATAACAGTATAACTGGATCATGCTGTTTTAGATACTGGACAAAATGACTCTACCTCTAGTTGTAAAGGTAAAAATAGACAATGGAAACATATGGATGTGGACCTAACTTTAGGAGAAATAATTTCTTTTTTCTTCATTCTTCCAGGAATTTGGGTACCACAAACCAGTTGACATACCCAGGTTCAGTTCCTGACTGGTGCTGACTGTGTAATTTCCTATTTGATTTAGTTTTAGTAATTAAACCACACACCAGATTTAACCCAAAACAGAAACACAACAAAAAAACAAAATTTGAGAAAAGACACAAAATAAATGGGAAGAAAAGGAAGATATTGCAGAATTTTTGCTATTTATGAAAAATCACAATCCATTTGTTTGCCACTGTCAGCAAAAGTGTTTTTGATGTAAAATCACTTTGGAGCCTGCTTTGGGATGCTCTGAGCCTGCTCTCCAGTGTGTATGCATGTGTGTTTTTTATGCCAGGGTCCCTGTAGCATTGAGGCAAAGAGCTTTTGAACTCTGTTCCCCTATTTTCAGGGGTATATTATGGGCCATTAAGATGAATTCTGGGATTCTGCCCCTTCCCTTCACCTCACCCTGATTTTAAAGATTTCACTGAAGGAACACATTCCAGTTCTTACAAAAAAAAAAAAA
>VWZP01002787.1:1511631-1715299 GCA_013396995.1 Dicaeum eximium
AAAAAGAGAACAACAACACACTTGCATGAAATATCTCCCCTCAGGGGGAGGAGGAGGAGGACCACCCCTGGACATGATGTGCTGAGTTGCTTTCCCACCCCAGACAGCTGCACTCCTTTGAGAATGGCATTTTTTGGGCAGGCTGGTTCCTGGCACAGCAGTGGAGGACAGTCTGATACAGAGTGGCTTTTACCTATAGCGCAGGAAAAGGAAAAAGAGCTGAATCTTGCAGGAGTTGCCAGTCCAGACTGAGCACACACGTGCATATCTAAAGCTCTGAGTAGGGAACACTTTTTTCCCGATTTAGATGAGCAGTTGTGCAGGTGTGTGCTGCATCTGCTCATGGACCCCAGTGGGACAGAACATTAAGCTTTAAAGTTGAGTTTATGCTTAAATGCTGCCTTAAATAGGGATGACTTCAACATGTGCCTGTGTTCTCCAGAGCTGGATCTATACTGTAGGGCTAGGACATTTTTAATTAATAATGTAGCTTATCTAAGGAGCTTATGGAATTGTTTGGGTAGTTGAATGCTAAAAACAAATTTCATTCCATGCACTTTCTTTAAAAGTAAAAGTTTTCACACTTTTGATTCACACCAACTGGCAGAGAAAAATCCGCAGGAGGATCTGGCTTTCCCCAGTGCATAGAGATGTCTCCTCTATTAAATACACTCCCCAGAAGAATGTTACAGTAGCAATGACTGTGCTTTTCTGTGTATTTCTTGCTGTTGGCAATGTCTTGCCCCTAGTATTCTCTTGATGTATCTTGGTGTGTATATGTGATGCATTTTTTCCTGAATTTGAATACATAAAACTGTATTCAGTTAGGGATGTAAATATATATATAAGTTTTTTCTGCAATCTCTGTGCTCTTGCCTTCAGTGATGTGTTACTGGAGTGAGGGGAAGCATGGGACGTACTGAAATCAGGCTTTCCTGAAGGCAAGAAAATAAAAACAGTTTCTATGTATCTGCATAGGCAAGTGTAAAGTAAGTGGAAAGAGGGAGGGACCAGAGGAATGACTGAGCGACACAACACCCCAGTGCACAAAGGTCTGAGTGCTCTGGGAGAAATGGGACAGTCTGATTCAGAGTCATGTCACACGGCTGAGTTCCTGAGGCTCTGGGGTAATCTGGAGGAAAGGATTTGAAGACCCCTCCTTTGCCACCTGGGAACAGCATAAGCTGTAACACTGCAGCAGCTTCTGTTTGTTTAGAAGTGGGTGGAACCCCGTGGAAACCCCACACATCCACCTTTCCCACCTGCTGCTGCTTCTGGATGTGTCACCCAGAGGGTGGGAGGGGAACAGTTCAGCCAGCTCGGTGCTTCCTGCCTGCAGGACTGCTCACTTCACTTCAGTGATGGCATTTCCCTCTGCCTGGTGCTGTCTGTGGGCAGTGCCAGGGACTTTACTCCTTTTGTAGGCCACAGAGAACTGTCCACACTGTCAGGGGGCTGTTGCAAACCTGCTGTGACAAGCAGGGTTGAGTGACCCAGCAGCCCTCCTGGAGCTGAGGGTGTTTGGGAAGTGGCACTGCTGTCCTGCTCTCCTGCAGTGGATTTCAGTGAGAGTGCAGCTGTTGCAGATCAGGCTGTGACTGAATGTTTTCCTCTAATTATTTTAAAGTAAACTGGACTCGGCTTCAAAATCTCAATGATCTAAAGCCCATTCCTATGAGGGTAGAACATCAGCAAATGTTGAGGAGTGTTTCACTGAAAGCAAAGTCCGTGGACTTGAACAGAAGACATTACTATAGTAATAGCCAAGTTTTTGTGCAGATAATTATATGTAGGAGGTGAACAGTCACTAGTAGTGACAAATAGTCACCAAATCTTGTTGATATCCCAAAAGAGATATTCTAGCCAAGGGTACCCAGCAGTGGAAATTTCTTAAAACTTGCAGGACTTCTTGTTCAGCTTTGTACCCAGCTGTGTAGTATTTAGAAGCTCTTCCTTGCTCCAGTGTTTGCATTTGAAGAGATGTCTTACCACCATGTTGGTGGTGTTTGTAGCTGTGTTTTATTGTGTAAAGGAGGTATCCTTCTGCTCCTGTGGGGCCCTCGGTGTGCTACTGCCATCTGTTAATGTGAAAATCATATCCAAATACTTACTATGTTTGACAAATAATGTGAGTTGGAGGTGGGAGAGGCATTTCACTGGCAGATATATTTTCCTGTAAGGTATCCACCTCTAAAAATACTAATTAGCATTTGCATTCTTAGACTGAGTAACTACAGATATTAGGCCAACTTGTCTTGCAACTCAAGCCCTGCAGAACCCTTTTATCCCAGAAAAGAAGTCAGTGTGTTTTATGACATGCAGGTAACTTGGTAATAAAGGATCATTTGATGGCTCACTGGGGCAGGGAGAAGAGAAATCTGATATCAGTGTTGCAGAGAGTGCATATTTTGATCAGTGTCAGACACTGGCAGAACAGACAGGACATGTCACAAATAGGGAGACACTAATTCTGCTGTCTGTTTTCTGATAAATCTCTTATTTCTTTGTTGTGGATATCCTTTGTGTTCTCAGGCTGGCCAGGAAAGAACAGCTTGCCTCTGTCAGTGTTACTGTTGGTGGAACAAGGGCCTCCCTTCCCTGGGTAAATCACTTCAGACACAGAAATGTGGTATCATCTCCTTCTAGCAATACACAAGTGCAGGAAATACTCCTGTGTCAAAATGGTTCTGTTTAACCCTTGGGGATGAAAACACAATCCCAAATTCTGTTTCTTGATTTGTTCCTTGGTTCCTTTAACCTTAGATTCTGAAAAGCTAGATGTTATTCTGGTCAAACCTGTTGCAAACCACTACAGGTATTTCTGGACAGTGAAAAAAAAAAAAAAGACTGGCTTTTGGCTAGAAGCTGCCCTTGGTCAGGCTAATTCCACACAAGGTATTGCAGAAATATTACATCTTTCAAAACTTGCACTTAAAGAGTACCTGAAATGTAGTCTCTAAAGATTTTCCTGGTATTGGCTGCTTCCCTCCAGACTTCAGTCTTCAGCTGCTGCCTGGTTCTGATTTCAGAATGATGCTGATTCAAAATTGCTTTGACATCAAAAGATTTTTCAGCTTTTTCAATAGCTTTTATTTAAGACTGTTAAAGAAGCTGTTAAAGAATTTGTCTTGAAGTGCAGCATTGATGAACTGTACCATACCATCTATTTTAAAGGAATTTTAAATATGCAAATATATAGGAAGTTTCAAAAAAAAAAACCCCAGCATCCAAAGCACTTTTGTTGCCAACTTGCCTTTCATGGTCCTTGGGAAAAATTCAGGTATTTCTCAGCCAGCTCTGTAGGGAGTTGAACACAGCATTATTAATTTTCAAAGATGTGTATCAACAAATATTTTGCTGTCTAAGTGCAGCAATGCTCCATTTACTTTGGTAGAGCTGCATTGCTCTCCAAAGAGGATCTAGACCCACAATATTTAGGCTCCCTCATCTGGTTTGTAAATGAGGGCTTGGAAGCTGATATATAAACACATTGTGGGCTGCTGCACAAGGCACTGCTCAGTGGTCTGTGCATCATAGTGCCTGTGACATGTGATGAGTCTAAGAACTAGAATTTACAAATAAAAGAAAGCTTTTTTTACATTCTTTAATGGCAGTGAATATGCAGTGGTTTTCTCTTAAAACAAATACTGTATGGTGTGGTCTGAGGGGTTTTTTTTCCCAGGAAGGAAGGAAGTAGCAGCTGATCAAACACTTTCCAAATCAGTGGCTTGGCTTATACTGATTTAAGTGAACACTTGACTCAGACTTTAACTGAGCAGTTCCTGGTATAAGCAGCAATGCTTGTATTCTTATCAAGTAATTTTTTACTCAAGAAACATTGTCAAGAAATCATGACTGGTTGGTTTTAAAGGACATAGTTCCACAGTTTTGACATTTTGTCCCTTCACATCTCAGTATTTTTGAATTCAAAATATTGATCCTAGGAGCAGTTTGCTGTTAAATCATGCATGGGTTTCTAGTTAATGAAACTCTGCATGTAGCTTTAGAGTTTGATGAAAATTGCAGTCAGTGCTGGGTCTGATTCCTGTCATTCTGTGTAATGCACTGGGACTTGCTCCAATGTGCAAGAGAGTTGTTTCTTTCTGGGACTCTTCCTCAGTGCTCTGTTGACATTTGCACCCTTGGTCTTGTCCCCAGGCACTGTCAGGTGTCTGTGTGCCTTGGGGCAGCACTTTGAGCAGATGGGAGGGACAAATTCAATATTCTTGGCTTCAGTGTGACTTTAGCTACCAAGGCAAGAATTTCAGTCCTGTCTTTATACCACTTTATGTCTCTATACTTTAGGAGGCCAGTCCTGTCCTCACCTTTTTTGTGGTTCTGAAAACTGGTTGTGTCCCACGTACATGACAAAACACTGTAGCTGATTCTCACGGTATACAAACAGGGTGAGTACACCTGAAGGTGAGGCAGGTGAGGGATCCCTGGGATGTGCCTCAGTTCTGTGCAGGTGTCCCACACCCTGTGGGAGGCTCAGGCCTGCAGCTCAGCATGGCCAGCAGAGATCACAGCCCGTGAGGATGTGCAGGCACAATCTGCAGGCAGGGCCACGCTACCATCATTAACCACAGCGTGGAGCCGGCTGACAAAGCTCTGGTGCTCTCTGCCCCTGGGCTCAGCTTGCTGCCTTCATCTGGGGCTTCTGTTCATCTGCAAAAGTAGTGCCTGGCCAAACACACTGTTAGGGAGATTCGTTTTTACTTAAACTTTAAACCTAATGAAAGCATTATCAAACATGGGCTTCTGCAGGGTAATTTGGACACCTGTCCCTGGAATGGAGGTGCTGGGAGTGGAGCAGCTGTGACACCTGAGCTGTCAGCTTAGCTGTCACTGCTCTGGGCACAGTGACACCCTGGGAACCCCTCAGAGCCGCTGTGCCCCAGGGAGGGTGGCAGGTGACTGTTCTGGGGACACATCTGTGCAGATGGTACGGGGGGCTGCACACACTCCTCCTCCCAGTAGGATCTTACACTCCCCAGCATCAGCCCTGCTTTATTTACTACCTTATCCATAGCTAAATTATTCTGGCTTTGGAGAAAGGACATCAGTAGGTGAACCAAGAATTTAGTATCCTGTGAACACTTCAGTACACTACAGGGCAGTAAATGTTGCACTGATACACATTTAAATACTGAGACATTTTGGGAATTACTGTAAAATCAGTTGTGAGAGCCATTTGTTTTTCTCTGTTGCACAGACTAGTCACTTTTTTTGCATGGTTACATGTTTTAGTACTTGTGCCTTTTACTTCTCTGTTGTGAGGATACATTTTATTTTCATATTTTATCATCTGGTTTTGGACACTTTTTATATACACTTCTTTAATCATCTGGTTTCTTGTAATGTACATGTGTATATATAAAATAGATCAGATTTGTATTCATGTGCCTCTGAGATGTAAAAAATATTCATTTTGTACAGGTTTTTTTAGAAGCTCTAGGTCATGGTCTAAATTACGTAGCAAATGAAATTTAACATAATTAGCAGTTCTTTGTCTTCTTTTAGGAATGTTGTGTCAGATGGCTGGTCTCTTGTAAGGCAGTGTCACACACTCTGCAGATTTATTGTTTTAGTATTGTTTTGAGACCAATTCTATCCACTTGTTGGCTTAAGTTAATTGAAAATAATAAAACACTTAATTAAATGTTACAGTCCTGACTTGGTGATTATAGTTTTTATTTCCAATAAAGCAAATTTGCTTCCTTTTATACTTGAAATGGGCACCAGACCAAAACCTCATTTGAACATATTGCCCATTTCAGGTTAACTTCCATTCTGGGATTATTTTTGTGGGATCAGGCAAGTGATTTACTTTGCCCATTGAAATGGAAAAAGAAATAGCATTACCAATTCATAGACTCTCCATCTTAGAGTGCCTAAAATGCTTTAGTTACTCCTTGTCTTCCCTGCCTGGCTTCTGTGGCAGTGTTTCCTAAGGACAGACCCTTGATCTGCATGGCTGGAGATCTTCCTCTTGCAGATGTGAGAGGCTGGGTGCCCTCTCCACAGCATTTGGGAGGCTGTGCAGATGCATTGTGACATCTGCAACTCTGGCAACAAGGGACCTGGTCCTGAAAGTGTCCTTCCCTCCCTCCAGCCTCTTCTCAAGCTGGTGGTTTCATTTCTGGAGTGTTGACCCTGCTCATCCGATGAGATCCTCAGATTGTTCCTCTCTCACACCTTGTTGTTTATCAATACCCCACTCACCAGCCCCTAGACACAGTGAGATAATAAACTGTGGTAAGTCTCAAGGAAAAAAAATCATCAATATCCCCTACATCTCCCAAAAAAGAAAGCTTTTATCTATAAAAGAATATGTTCAACTCTCACAGAGCAGAAATTTTTTGACTGAATTTGACACCATTTCACAGAATATAAAGCTGCCTTAGAAGCAAGGAGGTGGGTTTATTTTTTTATTTCAAAGGCTGCTTAGTATGAAAATGAGCAAAGTTCACTTGCTCCATTGTTACTGAAAAAAAACAGCTAGCAAAAGTGGCATATGACTATTTTTAATCTCATTTTGTCATTTATAACATCAGTGAAGTGATGTCAGTACTGTTGCAATGTGCCATTACACTATTTTCTCTGTATTTTCTTGAAATACTTTCTGGGGAAAATAAAGCTGTCCTTGCTGATGCGGATCCTTCAGGTAGCTGTAATGTGCAATCAGATATGTAAATAAATTATTTGCTTTCCCTGCATGACTAAAACGTTGTCTGTGGTGGGTGACTGATTCAATGTCCCTCCTTACCTTCCTCCTTGGCCCACCTCTATTTCTGTGTTTCATTTAAAGAAGGATTGCCCAGTTCTGTTTTTACCTGCCCAAACACCAGCTTCATTAACTTGGCATAAGTTGCACAGGTGGCACAGGGAAGAAGTTTGCTCAGTACATGCCTCACCTGACATCCACAGCTGTGTTAAATTTCCAAGCCAGAGCTTCACAGGACCAGCCCATGAATGTCTCCACCAACAGCGCTGCCCTGCTCAATTGGTGGGAACCCCAGCTGGGAGCTGTTTGCAGCCTTTTGGCTCCTTTTTTACTGTGGCTTAAATACAATTATTTATTGACCCATGTAGCTAAGGAGCACGTGCTGTGGCTCCTTCCTGAGGAGCAGTGAGCTGTTTGTGGGGATGGCACAGCCTGGAGCTGGGGG
This sequence comes from Dicaeum eximium, assembly GCA_013396995.1. NCBI lineage: Eukaryota > Metazoa > Chordata > Aves > Passeriformes > Dicaeidae > Dicaeum > Dicaeum eximium. The sequence goes on from VWZP01002787.1 coordinate 1,518,804, forward strand.
GGATCTGCTGGGGCAGCCGGACCTGGCGTGGCCGCAGTGACCAGCCCAGGGCACGTGCTGAGGGCAGCTCCACTCTTAAACCAACAGCAGCGGCTTCCCTGGGAGATCCTGAGGGGAAACTCGGCCATGGGCAGCCCTGGAGAGCCCGAGGCTCCCGAGTGTACCTGGAGGGGCCATCCTGGGAGCAGCACCACGAGCCTGGGCCATGAGGGACCAGGACAGTGCTGGGACACCTCTGGCCGTGACTGGGAGCAGAGACCTGTCACAGGTGCCAGGTGTGCAGCCCTGGAGATGTGTCACAGGTGCCAGGACCTGTCACAGGTGCCAGGTGAGCAGCCCAGAGCAGCCCCTGGTGTGGGCTCAGGCAGGACTCACCACGTCCCCACGGCTGGCGGAACAGGCTCTGTGTGAGGTGCGATGGTGGAGGACACACCCAGGGCCTGCTCGACCAACACTCTGAGGTAATTTTTTCTTTTAATCTCCAGTTTGAGCCACCAAACCTGCTGGCTTCTTCTCTGGGCTTTATTGTAACTGCTGGAGTCCAAAGAATAAGAGGTGAGGAGCAGCTTAGGTTCCAGGCTGCTTTTTGGAAGATCTGTGTGGCGTGAGGGGAGCATGCCGTGGGCAGCTGCTCCAGGTGGGGTCTGTGGGCACATCCCCTGACAGAGGGGCCCAGTGCTCTGGGAAAGTGCTGCTGACAGGGGCAGACACTGTCAGCCCAGAGAAATGCTGGATGCTCCTTACTTGGGAAAAATGGAGCCTTTTTGTTGTGTGTTGGGGACACCCCAGAGTGAGGTGTCCCATCAAGCAGCCCAGGGCAGTTCCCTGCCCTGTCCCACCTGCCCAGCAGCATCTCAAATGAAACCCTCAGGGTTGGCCTGGGAATGTCAGCAAAGCCCAGCCTGACACAGCCACGGGGTGCAGGTAGGTCAGGGTGTGTTTCCACAGGGGGTTACGTGGGTTTGAAGTTTGACTCCTGAAAAGCTGCTGCTCCCACCCCCAGCCTGCACCCCCAGTGTCACCTCATGTCCTTGGGCTAACAAAATGTGACCACTTTGCACCTGTGTGAAAGATACTGAAGGGTGTAAAGCCAGGGAATCAAGCCTATGGCATTTATTATTTAAAATACAAAGCAGAGTTTAAGGTGGAAGGATCTCTGCCTCCAGCTGGGCTTGGAGGAAGGCAGAAGAGGAAAGGGAATTTTGGAAATACTTCAATAGTCAATTTAAGCCTCGCAGCTCAAATTTTTTCCTTTCAGAAATATTTTGATGGTCTTCAAGTGATCATACCATACCAAACAGCTTTCTTTGACTGCCAGTAGTCTCTAAACCTGGTATATGTCTTTTAGAGTATCACCCCATGAGGCTGTGAGGTAGCTTTTCTTGCAGTGGGTGCAGGTATTTGGGGAATCAGAGCAAAGATACTGTACAAATAATCTATGGAGCAACATGCCTGTGTGTTATCTTCTCAGGCTTCCCTGTTCCCAGATTCCTCTCAGCAATGAGATGTTGGATATTCAGATTTATAATAGCAGGCTCAAAGAAAACTCCCTGCTGTGTATGCTAAAGCCCTTCACCAGAGAGACAGGGAGCAGTTTTGTTCCCAAATCTCAGCAGCTCAGTCTGATGTGCTGTACTACTGACCTACTTGCAGAGCAGTTACTCACTGGTACATGAGAAAGACACAGTGGGAAAACGAGTTACTCTGGGGCAGGAATCATCAACACCACATATCACAAAGTCTGTGATAGTTTCTAGCAAATTATGCTGCTCTTACTGGGCTGGGGAGATGCAAGACCCCTCGGTCATTTTACAATCAGGAACGAGAGCTCAGAACTCCTGGAAGGTGATTATTGCCTTGCTCTGATGGTTTGGGGGGAAAAGTGGGTTTGGAGGCAGACAGAGGCTAAATGGGGAAGTGGCAGAGTAGGAAAGAAATTGCAGTTGTGACTCCTGAGAACCTGAGGAGTGACAAGGAGAACTGTTACAAAGAGGAAATGTATCTCATGGGAGCACCAAGGGAGTTGGTCAAGCAGCTCCTGTGGTCTGGCAGCAGGCTCTGATCTGCTCAGGTTGTCTTGGCTGACACGTTTTCTTCAGCACAGCAGTCTCAAAGCCCCACCTTTGATGTTTCCCTTGCTCTGCTCACTGCTCATGATGGCCCATATTTCAATGTTGTCCTGAATCTCTGATGGCAGACTGGGATCTGGGACGTGTCACTCCACTCTAAATGTCTTTTGACACATGCAGTGCACAGGGACTCCCATAGTTTGCGTAACTCAGGGTGAAATTTGTCCTTAGAGCCAAGTGCTTTTTGGATGCAAACAAAGGCTAGAGCGTATGACCAGTAAATTGAGGACTGTCTCAGATGTATAACTTTAACTATTTGGGTTAATGGTGATTTTTAAATGACTTTGCAATGATCATAGGTCAGCATGCCCTCTGGCATGGTGCTTAAATCTGAATTCCCATCACCCTGAGACCTTTGTGCCTTATAGGATGCAGTTTGTGCTTTGATGTGATAGTGTGTAGCAGGGGTTATGACACATACAGACTGTTGCTGAAAGCACAGGAGCTGGGCTGTGGCACCAACAGAAGTAAGGGAACTCAGCTGCTGAAAGGCTGTGCTTGCTCTCCCTTTTGTACTGGAGAAAATTGCTGGTTGTGTTTTGTGAAGCACTGTCTCTCTTGGCCACCCTGTGGCTTTTCCTAACGTGCTCAGGCTTTTATTTAAAACCTGAGTGGTCACTGGGCAGGGCTGCTCTCAGCCCTTTAGGAATCCTTGCTCAGCCTGAGCACTTGTCCTACGTGACAGAGAAAAAAACTCTGTCCAAGCCTGTTCTGCAGCTCTGGCTGTGCACAGCAATGAAGGGGGGATGCCCTGGAAAAAGGCAGCAGCAGCAGAGGGGTTTGCTTTCATTATTGGAAATGCTGTGTAAATCTGGCTCAAAGGTGCAGCCCTGAGGCCCCATCTCAGTGCCCCATTCCAGGGGGCAGCAGAACTTCCCTGCAACAGAAAACAGATGGGAAGATGGGCTCTTCCCATCACTCTGCCAGAGCTGGCAGGGAGGAGGAGCCTTGCAGGGCTGTCCTGAGCACAGGGATGTGGTTCAACACTCACTGCCTGAAATGCAAAGTCCAGGGCCAGAGCAGCCCTTCAGGACGTGGCTGAAAAACATCTGCAAGTTCTGCAACCCCAGCTGCTCCTGCCATCCTGCTCTTTCCAGGATCTGAATATCGCTGGGATGCTCACTTCCCAAATGACTGTAGCCTCAAAAAGTAAACCTTACTTTTTTGGATAGATTCGGTGCACTATTTATATGAAGACCTAGAAATGGGGCCCTCAGGAAAGGAACTGTTTATCTCTGGAATGAGTTGATCAGGCCTCACGTGGTTGGTTTATTTGAGAAGGAGCACACTGTGAATGCAGGATGCATCCCTGTAATACAGGTTGTGTAACTCAGATCTGATTCAGCAGAGAGTGGGGCTTGGTTACAAATTCATAGCATAAAGTAAAAATAGTGATTCTACTATGTCAGATTGGCTCTAACTGTGCCTGGATTTTTTTGCTTTTTGTTTGTTTAGTTTGGCTTGTATTTTTCAGGAGGAGTATGTCAGGAAAAAAAATACCAGATTACTTTCTGTTGCCCAACGTTGGTTCAAAACTAGAAACCAGGATGAAAAATTTCAGTGCAAAGCTAAATAATAGTTCAAAACCACAGCCTTCAAATTCTTCCCTCCTGCCCTACAGCTAGTGGTGATAAAAATGAGAGCTGATTAATTTCTTGGGTTTTAACCAAGTGTTAGCTGTAAGACTAAATATTTGGTAGCTGGAAACCCAAAGGAGGAAATATTAATAATGCAGCATTGTATTTATGGTTTATGCTATTATGACTTGACTATGTAAACAGAACATAATGGGTTTGAAGTAAAACGTGAAAATTCCGTTTGAATATCAGGAAACATAGACCGGCTGATAGCGTCCCAAGGGAAGGGGTGGAAACGCCGCTGTTTGGCTCTCGGGGGACGGGAGCAGCGGCGGCAGCGCCGGGACAGACCCGCGGCTCCCGGTGTGCCGAGCCCGGCAGATGCGTGAGGAGGGATCCTGGCCGGGCCCCAGGTGCCGCTGCAGGTGTGAGCTTGGCGGGACTTCGCTCGTTCCGAGCAGCTCTGGTTTGTTCCTGAGGCATCCCCGCGATTCCTCCGCCGTGAGAAACAGCGGCAGGAAGGAAAGCGAAGCTTCGCCGGGGATTCCGCGCTGTCGGAGCAGCAGCGCCGGGGACAGCGGGGGCACGGCGGGGGTGGCGGCAGCGGGAAGGGTTTTCCGAGGAGCGCAGGGACACGGGGCAGGGACACNTCCTGTCCTGTCCCCTCCCCTCCGAGCCCGTCCGGTCCCCTCCCGTCCCTCCCGGTCCTTCCACTGGCGGCGCGCGGGTGCAGCCAGCCCGTTGGGCGCGGTGGCCAAGTGGTAAGGCGTCGGTCTCGTAAACCGAAGATCGCGGGTTCGAACCCCGTCCGTGCCTGCCGAGGCAGCGCGGTGCGCTGGCAGCCCGGCCGTGGGGAGGCCGCGGACGCCGCCTCGTTTGCGGTTCATTTTTGGTGTCGGTGTCGGAGATCCGGTCCCGGAGCTCCGCGAGAAGCTGTGGATCACGGAGAGGTTCCCCCTTGCGGCCGGCCGGGTGTCCCCGCTCCCGCGTGTCTCTGCCCCAGAACGGGCGGGGAGGCTGCGGCGGTGTCGGGCTGCCCCTGGTGAGCATCCCCGGGGCCGCGGTGTTTTCTCCGAACGTGCTGGGTTCGATGTACTTCTCACAGATAGACAGGCCGGATCCTGGAATAAGCAAGTGCTTAGTGCAGTTAAAATCACACAATTGGTAAGGTTGGACAAGCCCTGTAAGATCACTGAGTCCGACCAGTGCTGCCATGATCACCTGTCCTCACCTGCCACATCCACATCTCCTAACCCAATTCCACCACTTCTCAGGGCAGCCTGTTCCAGTGTCTGACCACTTTCCGTGAGATTGTACCATTTACACCAGAATTTACCCTGCTTGCTTGGTTCTTGATCTGTCTGTGCAAAGCATGAACACGTGCGAGGGCATTTCTGCTGCCTCTGAACGACACCACTTTGGTTACTGCTGCTGTCAGACAGCTTAAAATATGTAAAGAGTAGAGTAATTGTATTGCAAAATCAGCAATAGCCAGATATCTGGGCAGAGCAGAGGAGCCTCTTCGAAACAACTTGCTGCTTCCTTTGATGCTCAGGAAAAAGCTGATTTTTCTGTTTCCCATGCCACACTCGGCCTGCACCTGATGGGCAGGAGGCTCTTTGCCTTTCTCAGCAGGGACCAGAAGTGTGTGTGCAGGAGGTGTTTGGAGAGCTCTGTACAAAATGGTTGTGCAGGACGTTATTAGCAAGCCACAAAACAAGCCGTAGTATGTTTTGATATAAAAACAGGAAATGCAGTTTAGAACTTGTTTAGAAAAGTGCAGACACTATTTTACTTGCAAAATAGAGTACTGTCAAATTGTCAAATCCCATCAGCTTTGTTGGAGGCTTTTAAGGACAAAAGTTCCAGCTTTGAAACACCTCCTTTTGATTTTTTTTTTCTTTCCCCTACATCATTTCACAGCGGAATGTCAAACCAAAATGTTTCTACTGGTTCAAAAGCCATCTTGCAGCCTTTGCAGAGATTTTCAGAATTCTGTGGGTTTGTTTCTGGTCGAAACCAGTTGTGAAACTGAGGTTCTCCCTGAAGCAGGTTTCCCATCCTGTAAACTCGAGCAGTCAGGTCCTGCCCAAACGTGTGCCACAAAGCCAGGACTGGGAACCAAGTATTTTAATAAAGCTCTGGCATCGCTGTTCTCTGTGGCCATAACACATCCAGGCAGCTCACACGTTGCTTAACTCCAGTCTCTGCAGAACTGGAATATTCCCTTCACAGGCTCCCTGCTGAATTCCCAGGGACAGGCCCACGGGAAAGCCTCGTCCCAGGGTTGCTGTTGTGCATTTTCCCTTCTGGAACAACAACAACACCACGACAGGATCCTTTCTGTTCAGGGACAGGCAGTTCTGTGTGTGCCATCCTGCCCTGGCTGTCTGCAGGGCAGGGCTGTGTTGGGCAGGTCAGAGTTTGCTCCCCTCCCAGATTCCCGCCCCCTCTTCTTACTCACTCAGGCAATAAATTTGATTTTGGCTTTAATTAATAGCTAAAGTCCTGAAATGCCAGCCAGTGAACTTTAATCAAGGCATTTGTGATCGGATCATAGCTGTGCTGGAGATGGGTTTGGCTTGGGGTTTTTTGGTGGGTTGAGGAAAGAGTTGTTTATTTTGGACACAAGTCCTGACTGAAAACATAAAAATTTTTAGGTGGCCCATTTCAGTTGATTTAAGATCTTTGATTTTTTTTTCCATAAAATACTGAGCTGCCTTCCTCTGAATATAACACCTCTATGAAATGAGGAGCTATTAAATGAGGATTAAAATGAGGATTAAAATGAGGATTAAAATGAGGCCTTTGTTAATTACCTAATAAAAACATATTACAATTAATGTACTTAAAAGATGTGTTACTGCTGAAAATCTTGGCCATATTTAAATACAGAATTCCCTGTCCTCTGTTACTCGACAAACCAGTTATTCAGAATGCAGACATTTTCCTGACTGCTTTAAAGTAAGTGTAAAAATTAATCAATTTTAACAGTATTTCTTGTAAGCTGTCAATTTTAGCAGTATTTCTGAGTTATGTATTTTTGAGAGACTGACAGAAAACATTTGCTTTTGAAAGGTTAGATGTGAATGGGGACTGAAAACAATGGGGTTTGTTTGGATTATATGAACATTTTCAGTGCTTTGCAACTCTCCTGAGTGTCTGTTGCATCCTCCCTTGGGTCCAACTTCAGCAAGCAAGAGCCAGGGTGTTGGGAGCAGGGCAGGAGCCGTGTCTGGGTCAGAAATAGCAGTGAGATCATTGGAAAGCCTTGCTGGGACCTTGCTGTGTGGAGCCAGGCAGGGGGATTGTCCCAAAAGCTGGGCAGACCCACTTCTCCCATTAATAATGTGTTGGACTGATTTCCCACCTCTCTGCTTTTTGGGTTATGCCCTGTGGAATCACTGGCACCTTAAAAAAAAGAAAAATAAAAAAAAAAGGTGGAGGGGAAGGAGAGAGAGAGAAAAAAAAAAAACCAAAACCAAACCAGCCATCCAAGCCCTGAAACCTTGACCTTGGAAAGAAAAGGGCTGTGCAGAGTTGTGCAAGCAGAGCGTGGTGTGCCAGGGGTGACCAGGCTGAGCCAGCTGGGCCAGGGGCTGGGCACAGCTGCTCTCCCATCATGGGGGGCTGTCCCTGCAGCCCAGAGCCCTCTCTGGGAGGTGGGAACAGGACCAGGCTGGGAGGATGCTCAGCCCAAAACCTCAGCAGCATTTCCTGCAGGTTGGACAACTGAACACACAAAGGGTTTTATAAAGCTGCCAGGGCCAGTGAGACCACCCCAAAGTGGCCAGGAGGCAGTGAGCTCAGATGAGGCACAGAACAGTGTTTGCAGCATTGTCTGAGTCCCAAATCTATGGCAGAGTAAACTAACCCATGAGTAAATAAACCCCAAACTGTGGAAATCTTCACATGGCTACAGCAATGTGATCCCCGTTTCTATTATGCCTGGAATTTAATGGACTGCTGAAGTTTGACCAAAAGGCATTTCTTGTGTCAAAATGAAAAATTACAGATCAAAAGGGTGACTTTGCAGACAAACATATCGATCTAAAGCCTGGGTGACACAGACTTCCTGGAAGAGAGCCCAGAAGCATGTCTGTGTTTAAAGTCAAATGGCTGTAGCCTCTTACCACTGATGAATAAAAAGTGGTTTTGTCTGCATGCCGAAGGCTCCAGCAGAAACAGAAATTACTCCATTTGTTCTGCCAGAGGAGCAGGTACATGTTTGTGAATAGTAATCCACTGAATGCTGCAAAATCCAGTATTTTTAAAAATGACAGTGAAATAGGAAATTAAAATTATTTTTTCCCCTTGAAAACTCTGTTTATGCCACTGTAGGAAAGACAGAGTGAGAACCCTTATTCTGTGTTCAAGGGACAGAGTTACTGGTGTCCCCTTCCCCAGAAATGTGAGGGGAGCAGTTGTGAAGTTCCACTGTGAGGAACCCAGTTGTGTTTCTGCTTTAGGACAGGAGTAGCAACTCTTGCACGGGCCCCTGAGGTTGTCACCTGTAATTAGATCTGAATGGGCAGGTCAGGGTGCTCCTGCCTGCCCAGGATGGATGGAGGGCCCAGCACAGCAATGCTGCTGCTCCTCTCAGAGCCAGGGGTACCAGTGCAGTGACAGCTGCAGGATTTTGGGAATGAGCCCCACGAGAGGGAGTGGGAGTGGAGTCCTCACTGCCGTGCTGGTGTAGTGCAGAGCAGCACTCAGCTTCCTGAGAGAACCTGTGAAACAGATTTTAGATTTAAAAAGTGGTGCTGGATGGCAGCTACTGCTTCTGGGGATCCCAGAAAATGCCAGCTGACACTCCAGGCAGTGTGTCTCAAAGGAGCTGCAATGATGCAGGGAAGGAGGAGCAGAATGGATGGATGGGAGATTATGAATCCCTTCTCTGCAGCCTATTTAACCTTAGCAGCACAGGGCCTGCTGCTTACAGAAGCCCTGCTCTTCTCCCTGACTCCCTCCCAGGTACTTTCTCATGTTCCTGGCTGTAAACTATATGAAAAAAAAAAATTAGAAATGGTATCAGAGCCTAGGCCTGAAAGGTTTATGTGCAGGACTCTCCTTATCTGTGTACACTCTTGTCTTTTCCACTGAATGATGAGGAGCAGTAACATGAGTATAGCTTTTATTGTGATGATCTTCCTGTAAATTGGAAAAAAATTTATATTTGAGCTGATGAAATATGTTTGTAAATGCAGTGCCATGGGAGCAGAGTCAGGTGTTGGATTAATATAGCAATAGGACAAGAGGAAATGGCCTCAAGTTGCACCAGGGAGGGCTTAGATCGGATAGTAGGAAAAATTTCTTCACCAAAAGGATGCCAGGCCTTGGAAAGAGCTGCCCAGGGAAATGGTTGAGTCACCCTCCCTGAAGGGATTTAAAGGATGTGTTGCTTGGGGACATGGCTTAGTGGTAGACTTAACAGTGCTGGGTTAATGTTGGACTCTGAAAGGTCCAACCTAAGCAATTCCCTGAATCTCATGGAGAGGAATTGCCTTTGCATTCTGCACAGTACAGCTGCACAGACGTGGTGATTACAGTGACAAAGCCAGGCTCAGAGGGCAGCCTGAGATATCAGGTCAGTGCAAAAGCTTCAGCAGCAAACAGGACAAGAGACAAAAGGCACACACTGAAGCACAGGAGGTTCCATTCAAACATAAGGAAACAGTTTTCCAAGTGAGCAGGACTGATGCTGGAACAGGTTGTGAAGTCTCCATCCTTGGAGAAATTCAAAAGTGATCCAGACACAGCCCTGGGCAGCCTTCTTGAGCAGGGCTGGGACCAGGTGACCTCCAGAGGTTCAGCCTCAGCTGTTCTGGGAAACTCCTTTGCCTCTGAAGTTTTAGTTTGCTGTGCCTGAAGGACGTGGGGCCAAACCATCTCCTGCAGGAGAGCAGTGGCTGCCTCTGAGGTGCTCTCTGGGCTCTGCCTTGCCAGCTCATTTGTGGAATGGTGCTTCAAACTAGTGCTGAGTTGGTACAATCACCCAAGTTAAAGAATTTAAACTGTATATGAACTCAAGGCAAGGACAGCCTAATATAGAATGTGATGTTTACTGTCTTGGAAGAAGCTGTAATAAACTTGGACGGGAAGCTTAAGCAAGAGATGGAGCAATCAGCTGGCCTTGCAAGTGTGTCAGAGGGTCCTTGGGAGCCTGAATCCTGTCTGTGTTATTGCTGGGCATTGTGTCCATCAACTGAACTCAGATGGGTACAGGAATTTGATGGAGTTGTGCAGTTTGCACTGTCACAGCCTTTTTGGGACTGTGAGGATTATACATCTGGATCAGTGGAATCCCTGTTAGTAATTTCACAGGGGTTGTACCCAAGTTTGTACACAGATTTTATAATAGGAAGAGGAAAGCAGGAGGTGTGTGAGGCTCTGCTGGTGTAGCTGGGTTTAAAGCCTCATTTCATACTTCCAGAGTATAGATAGGAGGACTCAATTTTAGGAAAGCATCTTGTACAGTCCTGTGGTCCCTGTCCCCTCTCAGCAGTCACTGCAATGCCTCAGTGCCTGTGCAAGACCTGCACAGTGAGAAATGAGCTCCAAGCCTGAGCCTGGTCCCTTTGAGACTTGCTTGGGCTGAATTTCTGACTCCTGTCCTTTCATCACTCTGGGCCCAAATGAAAGAGTACTTGTGAGCTACCAAATATAGAATGTGCACAGCCTATTTCACAACTGGAACTTGCAAATGCTGGAGTGGATTTCATGGACTGAAGCCCCCCAGGGAAGGAACATTACAATAAATAATGTTAGTGCATTTGTTTAATCCCTGGGGATTGTGGAAGGTAGGATTAAAGTGGGCTAAGGGGATTTCCCCATTGACAGCTGCTCCACAGTGCACAAACACACACACAGAGTTTTTTTAAATGTAACTTGTTCAGGCCCAAAGAATTTAAACTGCATATGGCACTGACCGTTATTTCCACATCTGGTTACACACATCTGTCTCCCCCAGTAATTGTCTTTAATAGACACAATTGGGGATGAGGTAGTTGTCCTAAGAAGAGACAGAGCTGTGTTTGAACAGGAAACCATTATTTCTGAGCTTAATCATAGCTCATTAGTTCTGTGATTTCCTCCTTTCTCCAATATATCCACACATGCTTGAAATATGAAGGCCCAGTTTTTGGTAGGGCATTTCTCTTGTATGGAGGATTTGCCAGAGGTTTTTGGTCAGGCAGAGCCTTGGCCAGTGAGCAGAGAACCAGAGCATGTCTGAGCAGGGACTGCAGCTCACTGGTGTTACATGGGTGCTCTGAGGTGAACCAGCAGGTTCAGGATCCCAGAGGAGGGACTGCAGTTCCTGTGCATCCTTGATGAACCTGGCTGCTTGGTGCTCCTGCACAGGCGGGTGGGGTCAGGCCAGCTCCTTGCAGCACATCCTATTTGTACATTTCTGAACCTTTAATCACAAACTTGCTATTCATACTGATTAAAAAAAAAAAAAAAGAGAGAGAGAGAGAGAGAGACATCTGACCCTTGTCTCTGGTATGGATTCATATTTGCAGGTGAAGACCAGAATTTCATCCTGTGCCATCAGTGGGTTTCAGCTGTTTCTGTCATTACACTGTGTTCAAGTTTAATGTCTTTGACAATCCAATCTCTTTCTCAACAAGGTCAGATGCCGAAATACCAAGCTGTTGGCTATAAGCCATTCTTGCTCACATGCTGCTTAGTACCACACACAGGAGTTAACAAATCAGTGAATCTACTGGCAGAGAAAGGTACTGCAAAAGCACAGGCAGGATTCAGAAAGACAGACTCAGATGAATGTGTGCGTTCATCCAGCTGGACCAAGCAGCATCCACAGGGTCCATGTCCCACTCAGGAGCAGGCAGGGCACTCTCCCACCCACAGAAGATCCCTCCTGGCTTTGGAGGTTTCACACCTGGCTTCCACTTTGTGATCACCTCTAAAGAAGCTACTCCATCTGCTTCGTAGCTCTTGTGAAAGTGTTTTCTTTTTTTCCAAAGAAGGCTATTTTCAGAAGTGACAGAATCTGTTATTCCATAGTTGTTCTTCTGGGCTATTGCTGGTCAAACATTATCAATATATTAACCTTTTGCCTGCCAAACAGCCTGAAACAAACCGGTTATGTTTATTTTTAGAATTGTGTACATTGTGATGCTTTACAACTTGATATGCTTGTGATTACATCTGAACTCTATGCAGACCTAATCCCCTTCCCAGCTCCCATCCAGGAAGGGGGTGTACTCGTGCATTCCCTGTGCATGGATTCTGCACTCCAGGAAGGGCAGCCAGCAGCATTTGTGAGAGGAGATGCAGTCCCAAGACCTGACCTTCTCAGGTACGGAAGCACCTCCTGCCAAGTGAAGACTTGCCTGAAATGTGCCTTATCCTGTTACTGCCACAGGGCTGCCAGGGGCATCAGTGGAAGTGGGAATGGGCTGCCAGCAGCTGAGCACTCCCGTGGGATCAGGCTCCCTGCACAAGAGCTCCTGCTGGGCAAAAATGTTGTGTGAAAGTCTTGCTCTGCTCTCATGAAATTAAGAGGCCCTTCACATCACTGCTAGTGGGGGCCACGTCAAGACAAGAGGCAACATGTTTTGAGGCTGCTGAAAATAGCAAATTAAGCAGTTGGTCAGGACATCAGAGAAGCAATCAACTCAGGGAGGAACTGCATTCCCTGGCTCATGCTCTTCCTTCCATACACAGGTACATTTTTTTGCTGTGAATTTGTTGTTCTCAGAATTGTTCTGTGGTGTTTTGAGCAGCTACATGGTTGAGACTGAGAAAAAAAGGATTTAAAAAAGAAAAAAAGGAGAGTGAGGTTGGCGGATGTAACTTGCATCCTGTAAGAGTAGCAGTCTCTTATTTTCTAAAAGCTGATGAGGCCTTTTCTTGTTCAACCCAAGTGATTTCTACAGCATCTATTCCTTTCACCAGAGAAAAGGTTAGTGTCTTTTACACCTTTTAGGGAAGTCTTAATTCCTACTGTACTCTTTAGGCATCATCTCTGCAGAACCCTTCCAGATGGTCACGAAATTCTTTATTTCTCTACCTTCTGCCAGAATCTTATTTTCAAAAGGCTCCTAGAGCTCTGTCCCTCTTCCAACCTTTTTGCCCATGGTCCATGATTCACTTTGCATTCTACTATCAGTTTTAAACAAATGTTCCTTGGCTCTACACGTTCATCAGGCCTCCAGCCAAGGAACGTGTTCTTCTGTGTAGAGGTTGGCTCCACAGTGTTGATCGAGAGCAGCTCTGTGGCAGAGCAGTTCAAGTTCTGTCTCTGGCATTCCATCCATGCAGCCAGGTGAAGGCAATGCCACATCCATAACAATGCATACACAGTCCTGCCTTGTCTTCAGTACAGACACAGGAAAAAAAAGTGGTGTAGATGGCAGAGACGTGCATTGGGTGCTGAACCCAAAGATTTAAAAGATGAGGCCTCTGGCTGTTAGCTTTGATTTTTTTCACGCATGAGCACACAATTATATAATGCATGAACACAAAATTACCACATGCATGAAGGCACAGTAATGTCATGCATGAGCACACGATTATTTAATGCATGAACACACAATTATTTAATGCATGAACACACAATTACCTGATGCATGAGCACACAATCATGTCACACACGAGCGCAGAGTTACGTCACACGTGAACACACAATTACATAATGCATGACCACAGAAGTCATCCCAAAAGAAGCCAGCACCTTTTCAGGTCCTTGTGGCATTTTCTAAAAACATATTTCCAACTGAGTGTATTGTAAAGAAGCTACAGAGTTTATCTATACACAGTTCAGCTGTGCTTTGTGCCCAGGTTTTCTTGGTCATAGAGGTGTACTCACCCAGCNCCGTGCGGGACCGGCCGCCCTCGCGGAGGGCAGCGGGTGGGGAGGGCAGCCCGGCAGAGCCGCCGGAGCCGCCGGGCCGGGCCGCGGCGGGGGCTGCCCGGCGCAGNGGCCTTTTCTTGTTCAACCCAAGTGATTTCTACAGCATCTATTCCTTTCACCAGAGAAAAGGTTAGTGTCTTTTACACCTTTTAGGGAAGTCTTAATTCCTACTGTACTCTTTAGGCATCATCTCTGCAGAACCCTTCCAGATGGTCACGAAATTCTTTATTTCTCTACCTTCTGCCAGAATCTTATTTTCAAAAGGCTCCTAGAGCTCTGTCCCTCTTCCAACCTTTTTGCCCATGGTCCATGATTCACTTTGCATTCTACTATCAGTTTTAAACAAATGTTCCTTGGCTCTACACGTTCATCAGGCCTCCAGCCAAGGAACGTGTTCTTCTGTGTAGAGGATGGCTCCACAGTGTTGATCGAGAGCAGCTCTGTGGCAGAGCAGTTCAAGTTCTGTCTCTGGCATTCCATCCATGCAGCCAGGTGAAGGCAATGCCACATCCATAACAATGCATACACAGTCCTGCCTTGTCTTCAGTACAGACACAGGAAAAAAAAGTGGTGTAGATGGCAGAGACGTGCATTGGGTGCTGAACCCAAAGATTTAAAAGATGAGGCCTCTGGCTGTTAGCTTTGATTTTTTTCACGCATGAGCACACAATTATATAATGCATGAACACAAAATTACCACATGCATGAAGGCACAGTAATGTCATGCATGAGCACACGATTATTTAATGCATGAACACACAATTATTTAATGCATGAACACACAATTACCTGATGCATGAGCACACAATCATGTCACACACGAGCGCAGAGTTACGTCACACGTGAACACACAATTACATAATGCATGACCACAGAAGTCATCCCAAAAGAAGCCAGCACCTTTTCAGGTCCTTGTGGCATTTTCTAAAAACATATTTCCAACTGAGTGTATTGTAAAGAAGCTACAGAGTTTATCTATACACAGTTCAGCTGTGCTTTGTGCCCAGGTTTTCTTGGTCATAGAGGTGTACTCACCCAGCTTTACTGGAGATGTAAATGGAGAAACTTGGCACACATGGAAGGGTAGAGTCCTCTGACATACCTGTGATACAGACAAGGTGTCCATGCCCACGTCAAGGTGCGCAGGAGCAGCCTGGACTTAGAGGGAGCAGTGCAGGGACACGTGTGGGGAGATGTGCAGGGAGCAGTGTAGGGAGATGCGGGCTGCGAGCAGCCTCGGTGCGTGCGGGGTGCGGGGTGCGGAGCGGGTGTCGCGGCCGGGCCGGGCCGGGTTTGCCCGCGGGGTTTGGCCCCGGGCCCAGCCCGATCCTCGCCCCGCTCGGCGCCGCGCCGGTACGGCCGGCAGGGGGCGCGCCGCCCCCTCGGTGCTCGNGACGCGGCCGCAACACGTGGAGCGAACTTTTGAGGGACGCGTGTCTGCACCGGACGGGAGCCCCGCCGCTCGGGACCGCAACGCTGCACGGAGCAGCTCGTCTCTCTCCGGTTTGATGGCTATGGGTGTTGGATTTTGGCCTTTTTTTTTTTTTCTTCTGCTTTTGGGTGGTTTTGGTATTTTTTCCCCTCTTTCCCCTACTTCTCTGGTGCTGTTCTTTCGGGACACTTCAATCTCGCTGGGGCAAACTCCGCGTTTGAGAAGCCGAGAGAAATGTTGCAACGTCCCTTGTGGCAACGCGTTCTATTTATTTACTTTTATTTTTGCCTTTTGCAAAGGCAAAGAGGAAAGGCAGGAAAAAACCCACCGTGATCAATACCGGCTTAAATACCCATCTAGGAGCCCCTGGGCTGCGGGAGGCAGGAGAGGGGAGCGCGGCCGCCCGCCCGCCGCCGCTCCCCGCTCGGCTGTAGCTCAGCCCGAGCCCTTCCCGTGCGGATTCCTGCGGACCTGCGGCTCTGGGCGGGGAGGCGGCGGCGGGGGCCCAGCAGCCCCTTTCCCGTGCCCCCCCCTACTCAGAGCAGGTAACGGAGGGGCTCGGGATTTTCTGTCCGTTCGGTGTTTCCGCTCCCGGCTCTCCGCGCACGAAGTTCCCGCAGGAGCGGGAGCGGGATCGGGATCGGCGGTGCCGAGTCACGGTCGGCGTCGGGGCCCGGCCCGAGGTGCGGGTCCGGCTGCGGGAGCCGGGACAGCGCTCAAGTTCGGGGAGGGAGCGGCGCGGATCGCCGGGGGAACGATCCCGCTCCGGCGGGGTCCGCGATGGCCCCGGGGCGGGCGCTCTGCGCCGGCGGTGAGCACGGGCCAGAACAAGGGGTTCAGATAAAGATAGCGGTGAGTAGTGGTCGCCTGCGCCTGATGGGCGAGCTGAGGGCTGGGTCTTTGCGGGCGAGATGAGAGGTTCGTGTCTTCAACTGGCCTACAAAGTCCCAGTTCTCGGCTCCCGGGACCTGCCGGGCGCGCAGCGGGCGAAGACGGAGCGCGGGGCCCGGCCCGGGCAGTCGGGACCGGGGCACGGCGGGCGCTCCCGGGCGGCCCTCGGGGACCGCGGCTCGCCCGGCGCTGGGGCCGGCGGATGCCCGGCTCGCTGCGGGAGCTGGTTCTCCGCGAACCGTAAGTGCATTTTGTATTTTGTGCCTCGGAAGGGGCCTTAAAGGCGTCCTGCCGGTGCTGGCGGCCATCCCCGCGGCTTCGCGGCGGTCCGGACCGGCTGTGCCCGGCCCTGCCTTGGCGCGGAGCGAGCGCTCGGTTTTGCTGCCGCAGGACCATGTGCATCCTTCCCTCTGCTTTCTAAAAACACCTTTTCTTTTTTCTGTTCTGTTCTGTTCTCACATCCATACGGAGCAGCCGGGCTACCGGGAATTCTCTTACTCACCTAAGCGTTTTTACCTCCCAGCATTCCAGCATTCCTTATTATTTATCGGATTTCGATTCGGCACACTGCACGTCTGCACTGGTTTGTGCTCCTTCTTTGGGCACGGTGTATATACAGCTCCGGGTGTGTATATTACTCTTGGCTTGTATAGCATCGTATTTATAACTTCTGTGCCCTTCTGTGTTATGTTACATTACATTTTAAGTTCTTAGAGTTACTTTGAGGGTCCTCATAATTTTTTGATTTATATAGAGGTGTTTTTACTTCTCTCCTGTAAAAAGTCAATGATATTGACCTCCAGTAAACAAAAAGTTAAAGTGGCACCAGTATTCTCATGGCTAAGGAGTATAAAATGGAAAATTAAAATCTTCCCGTGTGTTTTTTTTTTTGAGCCGCTTAGAATTTAGTTTTCTGTCTGACATAGCATTGCAGGAGTCTACATTCTGTATGTGTGTACACAGACTCACGCAACTTTTATGCTCTGTTCCCATTAACTTTTTACAAACTTGGTTTTCAGCACAATTTTCTGTAGCCATTGCCCATGAAAAATAGTGTTATTTCTTTTGCAATTAGGAGAGATTTACAAATGCTGTAACAGACCTCTGCATATTTTTTTTCTCCTTCAGCCCTTTATATCCCAACGCTTGCATGCAGCACAGTAACGTGTGTATTAATAGCTATTGCTGTGACACAGGTCAGGACATACAGACCTTGACAGACCAGAGTTATCTCCTGTGTGTGGTCCCTCAGGTGCTTCTTTTGGCTTTGGGGACAGTGGATGCAGTCAGGTCTTACTTGGGCCTGTTCTCTTCACCAACCTATTCTGGTTGGGAGCTTTCCTTGAAAACAAAATGTCAGGGAAAACTTTTTGCCCGTTTCTTTTCCCTATATGCCTGTTCTTCCAAAGAACTCGGTCTAGTGGCCACAAAAAGGAAAACTACATGAAAGTAAGGAGTAAATGCAAAGATTTAGGAGAGAACCCCTTGGAGCCCACTCTGCTGCCCTATTTGCAGCCATGTTCCCCCTGCAGCTCTGTAGCCCTTCCCAGCAAAAATTCTGCAGTGAAATCACAGAAATCTGATTCTAATCATCCGCCCCGGTCCAAGTCGGCGCTACGAGATGAGCGGAGTGTAAAAATACTTGAGGCACGCAGAGCTGTATCATTAACATTAAAGCCTGATGGTGTGAAAGGGGGACGGGCAGCAGATTCCTGAGCCTCCTCAGCCCACTCCTTCCAACTTGTGCAACTTGTTAGGCATCTCTGGCAAGCAGCGATTTTTGTGGAGGTTGGTTGTGTTGCTGGTCGGGCTCCTGGATGTGCTGGTGGGCTAAAGTGAGGTTTTTCCCTTCCATACAAGAGTTGCTTAACTGTGCTGTTCTTTGTTAAGCTGGGTAAACAGCTGAGTTTAGCTTTTGTTAGGTTTAACATAATCTGGATTCTTTTTTTTTTCCCAGCAAAAATTAGTTTCTTCCTGCCTTTAAGTAGCTCTGGCAAGTTTTGTCCCCCTGAAACCTATTTTGGAGCACTATACAGCCTACTTTGAGTTCCCACCTTTTCATTTGAATGTACCAGTCAAGATTCAGTGGGAGCCTGGCTTCTGTAGAGAGTGAGTGCTCAGCATTTTATGGTCACCAAGGCTTGTTAAATGTGTACCTTTGAGCTTCCAACTCCTAGTCACTTCTGGATTTTTTTTTTCTTAATGGCATTTGCCAAGGTGAAAGGACACATTTTTGAAGCAATATTCATCTGTTTGCACTAGTGTGGATATAGTTGTCTATAGCTACAAGAACTCTGTTGACAGACTGGCTGGTACTAGGAATGTGGGTTTTTCTCCATTCATCTACATTATTAGGATTATTTAGACTGTAGCCACACACACTGCATTGACAGGCACTTTCCAACTTCTGTCTGTGCCCCAAAGAACATACAGTACAATGCAGATGTACTTCTCAGCATCTGGTTTACACTGTGGAGTTTAAACATTCTCTCTGAATTAAAGTTCAGGCTGGAAGGGAACATTCCCTCATGCCCCAAATGACTTTTTGTGGGTCAAATTACCAAGTAAAAATATTTTATTTTTAAATAATACTGCTCTGAAGGCTGGGTTGGGGGTAGACCATGGTTTAGCACTTTCCAAATGCTAAAGAAGATGGTTCAAGCTTCTGCTGCAAGTTATGGACAAGCTCTTAAATTATTGTTTTAGCTCTGAGGCTTTCATAATGTTCTGTGCTCTCTGGGATGCAGATTCAATTATTCCCCCCTCCCTGGTTAATAATGGGGCTTTGTTTTATTTTCACTTATAAACTTTATGCCTCTCTTGCTAATCTTTCTGTGTGTACAAATATGCTTCCTTTGTCAGTCAGACTTGGCATTACTTAGGCCACACTAAACTAGTTCTGGGCAGTACAGCAAGGCTTTCTATTTATCAGGGCCTTTCCGGGGAAGTTTATTACACTCTAGGGGTGACATTTTCAGCCTTCTGAAAGAGTTGGTAAATATTTGGCAGGTTTTACTCCTTCAGAAAAAAAAAAAAGAAAAGGGGGGCCATATTTTATCTGTGATAAGGCCTGAAAGAAAACTATCTAGGCATTAAGGTTTGAGTTGTCAGGCAGAAGGGTGGGGTTCATGCAGGATATTCTTTGAATTGCCCTGGGTGAAGTCAAATGTTTGCCTGCAATTTAAGAACCAATGTTCCTCTATGTTTGCAAACAGAGACCTTCGAGCCAGGGCTGTATTTTAGGTTGCAGGAGGGCACAGAGCAGAGCAAGCCTGTGATGTCTGGGCTCAGACACATGGAATCACAGACAGGTTGGAGTCAGATCATGCCTGGGACTTGCTCTATTGTTCAGCACAGACCTTCCACAGAATCCTGGACGTGCTGTGTTAGAGCCTTGCACCCTCAGAGAGGGCTGAACTCACAGGAGTGGAGCAGTGAGTGTGTGCCCAGCTTGCAGGCACTTTTCCCTCTGCTCTTGGCTCCATCTGCACGTGGCAAATGCCGAGCTCGGGCTGAGCTCCAGGCCAGCTCTTCAGCACACAGAGGCAAACCAGGCGGGGAAGGGAATGTGCTTCTCCTTCCCACTGCTGGCCTACTGGAGAAAATCCTTCCATCTCCTGCTGATTCCATCACTTCCCTTCCTGAGGACCCAAAAGTGCCAGGTCCCGGGGAGGAGGAGAGCCTGGAAGAGGCTGCAGGATGGCTGGTGCTGGCCCACAGGCGGGGACATAGCTCTGAGCCTTTGGCTCCTTGCAACAGCCCAAGTGACAGCCCTGTCAAAGGTACCTGGCTGGCACCTGCCTGAGTTTCCCAAAGCACTTTGCTGTCTCCTTTTGCCAGTGTGATCCTCCCTTGGCAGAGGGGTTTCTCTTGGCTTGGTTGCTCTTGGGAGCGAGTGAAGGAAGGAGGGTCTGTGGTATGGTACTGCCAGGAGGGTTACAAGTGCTCAGATCCCAGAGAGGGAGGGTCTGACTGCTGGGGCAGGGAAACCCTTCCTTGCTGAAGGCAGAACACCTCTTTCAGATCCCATTGCCAGACTGGGCATTTGTGTGAACCTTGGTGTGAGCCAGCAGCAGTGTGGAAAAGAAATCATGTGGCTGCAGACTGAAGAAAACGAGCCAGGGTGATGCTGGTCTGGGGACAGCTTCCCCTTCCACACTCATGGGCTTTGGATTCGTGGCATATTTCTTTAGCACTGAAGAATCAAAGTATTTCCAAGACATTGCTTGGTAGATTTGATTTTGGATAGACTTCCTGAATTTTATTTGGATCTTGGTGGCCTGTCAGTTTATAAGGCTTAGGCTGTTGGGTTTTCCCTTCTATGGCAGCAGGCAATAGGCCTTTGTTCTTTGTGTCTTTGGGATAAAGTCCTTCACGGTGTCCCTGATGTCCACATGGGTGGATGGTGTGCCCACATTTGCAGGATTTCCCAATTTCCCAATACAGATTTGTTAGGGACACCATTTACAGGTCCAGGACTGGAGTTGTGACTTCTAGATCATGCCCAATAGAGTTGTCATTCATTATTATTATTATCATTATTATTATTATTTTAAATCCAAAGCATCCCACCTGACCAAGGCTTTGGAGTCCTGCTCAGTTACTCCTCAGAACTTGGCCAGTGGTGGGCAGACGCTGGCCCATGGAGTGATGCCCACTGCTCCAGGTGGGTTCTGAGGAGCAAACATCACCTGAACTGTCCAGTCTGCTGAAAGGGTCAGTCCTGGATGGCTGGAGGCAGGGCAGGATCTCTTCCCATCCTTTTCCTGGTGAAATCCGATGAAAGAAAATTGTGACGTTCCAGTTCTCACAACTGGCTTGAATCTCTATAAGTGCACTTCCCTTTTTTTTTTCCTTTTTCCCATTCCAAGTATGGAATTTCCTCAAACTATAAAATTTGAAAGCAGATTTGATTCAGCAAAATCTCTCTGCATGACAACTTTTAAAGTATAGTGAGGAATTTAAACTCAATTTAAAACAATTTAATTCAATCAGCAGGCTGTAGCAACTAATCTACAGTGGCCCAAAGGCCTGCTAAAATTAGTCATGGTTTTATGTTTTTGGAAAAAACCTCTTTAGGGGTGGCTCTGTTGTTACAAAGAACAGGGCTTGTGAGTATATGACTGTCGGTAGGGTTAAATTCAAATATGCAAGTGCAGTAGTTTGAGGAATAAATTCCAGAAGCTGTTCAAGGCTCAGCTGCATTACAGAGCAATGATCAGGTTGGGTTAGGCAGAGCTGCCGTGGACTGAAACATCTGGAATAATATCACATTTCCCCAAAGTGGAATTTTCTTTAAGAGCAGCAGCAATTGCTGATATTTGAGAGGGTGGAGCCAGCAGTACCCTACAAATGGCTGGAAAATGAATTAAGAATTTATAGAGTGAAATATTGAGACTTTGTCAGGAATCATGATTTTGATTATGATCTCTTGTTTAAAGCTCAGCTAATTCTGAGAACTGGGGCTTTCCAGGCTGCAGGGATTGGTTGGGCAGTGTCTGCCACAGCCAAAACTCAGCTCCTTGGCACTTGGCTTTTTAGTCTTTTGATGAATTCCAGTGAAACAAGTTGTGGCAAACTGATTTGGAGCTTTGGAGCCAGAATATGCATGAAAAATCTTGTATGAAATGAGAAATTGTTTCGTAAAGAATTCAAATGCAGTTCAGTTAAAATATGCTTGATTTAAAACTGCACATGCTATTTTGATTTTTTAAAGAAAGATAAAGGTTTCCTCACTTCCAGCATTATAGGTGTATTTTACACTTCAAGGAAACTATAAAAAACTTGAAGTCTCAGTTGCATTTGAAGTATGTTTTATTAAAAAATCTGCTTTGACTACAGTGATATTTTGTATAATTGTGACTTCATCTGTTAATTTGGGAGGAAATATTGCTGGAGAAGGAAAACATTCCCATGCAAATAAGAGTTGTACAGAACAAAAAACAGAAAGGTGCTTAATCACAAATGAGCTCGCCCATTTTAATTTACCTTGGACCATAACACCACAAAAATAATGTAATTTGGGAAAAAACCCTAATCAGATATTTACAGTATCTATTTTTTCCATCTTGTGGATTATTCAACACTACAGTTTAATGGTGTTTTATATCAAGCTTTCAGTACATTAAGAATGTCTGCTGTACACACCCCAAAACCACCCTGAATTCACATTTTAGAAACAACCTAAATGAAGGGGGGTTTAAACAATTTCACTGAACAATAAAATTCAGCTGAGTAACTTAAGCTGAATTTCTTAAATCTGAGTCAGTAAAGAGCTCCCAGAATGTCATGCACAATAGATTGTAACAAAGGAGCAGAACTTCCCCGAATCTTTCCACAGTGTTTGTTACTGCAACTCCAAGTGCTACTTTGAGATTAGAATTACTTTACTCCAAGTCCCAGCCTAAATTTAGCTCCAGGATTCACGTACTGCACTCGCTGCTTTGGAGGAGTTTGGTTTTCTTGCAGCATATTTGAGCTAGTTTTGCATCTCCTTGGGGAATACATTACAGCCTGAATGAGAACATTCACAGGTATTTATGGCATTAATGCTGTGTACAGTCAGCCTTTAAACCAGTGCTACCCCTAGCCCCCTTCCAGAGCTTGATTTGATTTTTGTATCAGTGGCCATCAAGGACAGTGAGAAACAATGAAACTTTTTTTTTTCCTGACAGTGTTTCTTTGCAAACATAGCAATGTGTCTCACTTCAGAATTTCCATCAGAGTGAACTCTTTCCCCCCTGCAGCCCTGCCCCATGTAACTGCACTTGTATAGCGAGTTGTTTCACATACCCCAAATAAAAATGCAATAAATCCAGAGTAAGGAAAATGCTTATGAGCCAGTTTAAGGTGTTATGTAATACTAGTTACATAAAGTTTTGGATGTCTTTACACTTTAAGGTATTATTGCCTTCAAAAAGAACAAAAGCTGCTATTTAATTTCAAAACATTTGATAATAGTTTTGTCTTATAATACATAAATTTGGCTTGTAGATGTGGCTACATCACAGAATGAATTTACAGCTCTCCAAAGAAACAGCAGGTGTGCCCAGTGCTAAATAAAACATCTCCTGTAAGCCAGCAGATATCTCCTGATCTGCACCAGCCCAGGATTTGTCCCGTGCTCTAACTTTGGTGATGGGTAATGTTTTCAGACAAACAGTCATGAGCACACTGTCATTTTATAGCACCATGCTTAGAACTGTTGGGAAATTCTGATACTTCCAGTCCTTCTGTAACTTTGGAGTGTGTTTTCCAAACAGAAATATTTTATAACCAGTCAGCTATCAGTGTTACATCAGTGCCAGATTATGGTCAGTTGTTTTCAGGCAGCAATGCTTAAAAATACATCTAAAGAGGCTGTTGCAAAGCACAGAATGAGCTGTGCTGTAGGGTGCTGTGGATGGGATTATAACCCCTGAAGCTGTGACCTGGTGGGCTGCAAACATAAGGGTTTCTTTAAAACCTGTTGTCAGGATCTTGTGTTACCTGTGCCTCTCTTGCCCGTGGCCTGTGCAGTGCACAGGGGGTGAACAGAATCAGTCACAGGCTGAGCTCTTCCTCTCCTGTCCAGCTTGAGTAAATTCACATCCAGAAGAAAACACTTCAGTCCAGGTGAAGGAAATGTAGCACATCCCAATATAGCCTCCAGAAACAGTCTCCCACCTGGATGATTTCCACAGCAGCTAAAGATTTTACTTTTAATGAAATTTGCTATTACTTCACTGTTCCAGGCACGGCTTTGAATGTAAGCAGTGCTGCTGAGCCAGCCAGAGGCCTCTTGTTCATGACAAGTATTTTTTAAAGGGATAGGATTTCCCCTTTTGCCAAGCATTTCTTGTGCCCCATGCAGTACTGAAGGGCAGTCATGAACCTGGACACTCACAGAGCATTAACTGGTAACATCTCGTTCTCACTGAAGTATCTCATTAAAAGTATCTGGCAAAATGATCCTAATTCACCCAGTGTGGAGTTCAGGTAACTTCATCAGGCTAAACAGAGGGTCTTTGGTCTGGACTTCCCCTCTAGGCAGAGGAAAGGGGGAGATGGCTCCAGGGTCGGGGACTGAACACCTGCAGGCACCAGCACCAGGGTGTGCCTGCAGCATCCAGCTATTCTCACTGCTCCTGTGACTTTTTTTCAATCTCTATGGCAAGTGAATTTGGTTTCTTTAACCTGTTCTTATGGCTCTAAACTAATAGCCATTTTAAGGACACCTAGCTTACTTCATGTTGCCAAATCCTGTGTGGTTTAATTAATGACATTCAGTAAATGAAGGGGGTTGTCCTGTGACTTGCTGCTATAAGGAGCTTCTGGATATACAGAGTCAGACCCCAAAACCAGTGGGCATTCTCCACAGTAACCAGTGGTTATGAACCTGTACCTGGCAATCTGCTCCCTTTGAAAAAAACTTTCCAGAGTTACCCGTAAGAAGTAATGCTGAAATGAGAGGGAAAAGTTGTGTAAATTCTCCCACACCTGCAGCGCTAAGTCTGGGATCCCGAGTAATGTAAACTTCATTTTCTGTGCAAGATTTTACTGCATTTATTACCAAAAAAAAAGCTTAAATTTACAACAAAAGCCGAACATCTTAAGCAGAGAGCAATATGGTTTAAAAGCTTGAAGTCTATTAGTGCTTCAGGAAGAGTGAGTGCACCTGGGCTTGGCTGGCCATCTCTCTGGGACCTGTGGGGTTTTTTCCGTTCTCTGTTGTGCCCCAGTATCCAAAACAGACACTTTTCATGAATGCACTGGCAAGGAAGAGCATGTGATGGCATTAGTGATGAGGCAAAGCCAAAACACTTATCGATTGCTGTATCTGTTTACTTAGAGAGAAGGCTCAAAGAAGGCTCCCTTCAGAGGCACGTGCCTCCTCGCCTGTAACCAAACCCTCTGTGCTCTCCCTCGCTTGTTGAAAATTGATTTGCACATGCTTTGCTCAGTGGGACTCTCTTGGCTTGTCCCCATGAAATGCCACTGCTGGTGGGTGTGGCTGGGCGTGGCTGTCCCTGCCCTTGGGATGCTGGCACTGCACAGGGTCACACGCCTGTCTCGAGGAGTGGCTCTGGCCAGTCCATCCAGGCTCCCCGAGAACCACAAAAAGGGCAGCTGTGTAAAAAAAAAAGTGAAGCTTTCAGGTCTCAGTCCTCTCTACTTGCTCCTCCCCAGGGAATGGACACAATTTGACCTTCCTGTATTATTATGGACTAGGATTAATGCTGGAAAGGTGGAAAAGCACACTGAAAAATATCCCCAGGATCATGTAAGCTGTGGCTAATGAAATGTGGATTTACGTGACCACCCATAGCTGATGCACATTTTATGCTTGACTTCTTCCATGCATTGAGTCCACTGCTACCAGGGGCAATAGTTTTAATTATATGCTCAGTATTTTTTTTAGGACTTTGTACACTGCCCAGACATAAGGGAACTAATCCACAAAGTGTGCAAATGAAATTAATCTACGTTCTTACCTGAAGCAGTATCCAGGAAAAGTAAAAAAACTAAGCCAAATGCTTTTTAAAAGCATGTAAATGACAATAATTAGCTCATGCTTTAATGCTAATACATTCTGACCATATACATAGTATTGTAATGCTCATAATCAGTAGTGGTGCAAAAATGGGGAGAGTAAGTCCAAATCTGTAATTTTAAAAAAAGTCAGAAGTTGGACTTTGTGTGAATTCTTTGGAGTGTATGAGTACAGGAGTATTCTTATATTCTTTCCACTTATCTGACGTCAAAGAACTGGTAGATAGAGAGCACTAGAACACCTGATAGATCTACTTAAAGCTCCAGGTCAGTAGCATGCTTAAGCACATGCTTAACTTTAGGCATACAATTAATCACATTGCTTGTCCACAGAGTAATTAAACCTGTGCTTTTGTACTTGGTACAGCACAGTACCTACCTGCAGGCATTCTCTGAATAATACAGTCCCTGAGAAAGTGGTGAATCAGAAAGTGATTTTTGGCTGGAGTTCGAAAATGAGTTTAAAAGAGTGAGTTAGGCACCCAGAACTTGTTGGATTTGAGTAGCTACGGAAAAGCTGGTCCTGTCAGCAAAGCTGAGTAAGTAGCAAGGTGTGGCCATTTACTTTACGGTAATGTCTCAGTTTTGTTTAAAGTGAAATTATATTAAAAACCATTTTGCTCGGTAATTCCCTTCTGCTCTCCTAGAACTCTTTGCTTCCCTCAGTGCTGGGCAGACCAGCAGAGCCCAGGTCAGGCAGCCTCGTGCTGGCAGCTCCTCTCTACCTCACTGGTCAGGGTTCAGGTGGGTTGAGCACGGGGGCCAGCACTGGCAGGTCAGGGGCAGTGGCATGGATGCTTTTCCTGCCAGTGTGGGCAGGGCAGGGCTCTGTGGGAGCACACTCCTCTGCAGTCAGCAGGCAAAGGGCACTGCTGGTACCCCCCAGCCCTCCCCAGCTGCTCCAGCCCTGCTGGACCCAGAGCCTTGGGTTACAGCTGCACTACTGAACCCACCAGCCGATGGTCCTGAGCGTGGTCCTGGGCACAACTGTGACCTGGGACTCCTCCAGCCAGTCCTGGACATTGTCAGAAACTCAGCAGGAGCGATGGACCATTATCAAGAGGCTGTTTGGATGTGTCTCCTTTCCCCCTGTCTTTTGGAGACTTTTAACAGGACAGCAGTGGCCAGACTGGACTGGTTGGCCATGCCTTGGTTAATTTGCTAGGAATCATGGACCCTCTTCCAGCCACAGCTCCTCCCCTGGCATTTTTCTCCTACTTTTCTCCTACTATTTTCTCCTACTGTTCTCCCTTCCTGTCCCTGTCCTGGTGCCAGCCAGGTTGATGTGTCACCATCACACCAGTGAGCTCCCACCTGGGCTGCTCTGGGTGTGCTTTGCCCACACCCAGGCAGTCTGATCTGGCACTGTCATCTTCTTTGCCAGCCTGAGCCAGCTCATGGTCTCTTGCCCCTCAAGTGTGATGTGGCAGCCTCTGGTAGCTTGTTGATGACTAATTGTTTTATTTTATATACTTAAAGTCAGCTGCTTCAATCTGCTTGTCCTCCAAGGCTCTGTGTATAAATGCTAGTGAGGTCACCATGCTGAGGCAAACCAGGGGCATCAAAAGCTCCTCTCTGAATTATTGGCACCTGGGTATCTGAGTGGTGGGAGGCTCGTTTGCAAAGCAGCCTCTATGGAAAGTCTGTGTTATGTGTTTGATTATCCAACCTTGCCATTTTCAAAGGGATCCAGTCAAGATGAACAGAGCCTAAATGTACCATCTCCTAAAAATAACTCTGGCTTTCCAGCTCCTCTGCTCATGTTGGGAGTGGGAGAAAGAAAAGTGATGCTCCAAAATGAGGATAGTAAAGAGAGAGGAGATGTCAAATGCAGGTAGTCAAACCCACCTTTTGTCAGCCCCAGAGGATGGGTGCTCTTCCAGTAGTGCTCAAGTGTTCTGCACTTTTGGGTCCCAGGCAGCTTCCCCCAGGCACTGGATGTCCCAGACAGGAGCTCAGCTGGGCAGCTCTGCTGGAGACAGTGACAATGGAGACATGGTCTGTTCCTTGGCAAAGTGAGACACTTCCTGAATTCTCCCAATGTGTGTATTTTCAATTTTTTGTGGGTGAGGGACAGGGGCAGAACTGGCCAGGATGGATCACAGTTCTCAGTGTGCATTCCTTTTGTGCTGTACAGTTAATACTTTCTTGGGGACTGCTCCTGTAATTTTCAAGATGGTGATCAGCCTGATCTTGGTTTTGAGAGAAAAACCAGAGTCACGCCTCGTTCCAGAAAGCAAACCCCACTGCAATGGTTTGTGGAAGTTTTGCCAGTGTTTCTCCAAAGCAGCTCATTAATTTCAAGGCCATGCTGATACAGGTTGCTCTTTGCTCTCTTGGTGTTGTGTCCACTGGCTCATGCACCTCAAGTCAGCTCCAGGTTTAGGAAGTGAACAGTCCCAGAGTCCTCAGAGCCTTGGTGTACTCTCAGCTGCTCTGAAGGCAGCAGCCCTTCTCTTTTCCAAGCCGCGTAGATCCAGCACTGCTGCCATCTAAACCCGGAGGCTGAAGCTCTTGTCCGGGCACAGCAGGATCAGCAGCTGCTGTTTAAAAGGCTCAAAATCTCTCCT
Organism: Dicaeum eximium; assembly: GCA_013396995.1. Taxonomy (NCBI): domain Eukaryota; kingdom Metazoa; phylum Chordata; class Aves; order Passeriformes; family Dicaeidae; genus Dicaeum; species Dicaeum eximium. The sequence continues at coordinate 1,546,814 of VWZP01002787.1, forward strand.
GTGAGTGGGTGTTACTCACTTGGTAATACCAGTCCATTCCAGCTGAGGATCTGTCCCTTTGTTTTGTGTATAGGACAATTTGTTTTCAATTTTTGTTTCTGAAAGGAAACTGTCAAGACAAAATTCACACTTAAAAAATTAAGGGAAACAGCCTTTTGTCCGTTTCTAACAATCCCCTTCCATGACTAAAGCTGGAAGAATTCTAGAAACTGCAGTAATTTTCTACCTTCACTTCGGTTTTGTTCTGCTCTTGCATTTTCTAAATTTCAGATACATCACAACAAAATAATGTGAGTTAACATCAGTGTAACCTAGAGATGTGTCCTTTGATCATCAGAATCTGATTGTGCTTTATCTAGAAGTGGGACGGGGGCAGCAGGGAGCCAAGAGCAGCTTAGGCAATATTCACTCTTCTTGTAGTGCACAGCCTCATGCTGGCTTTGCAATCCAAGAGGGAACATGCAAAGCCTCTGTGGAGAGTGTTCCTCTTTGGCACATACCCATCCTCACTCAATTCTGCCAATGACTCAATGCCAATAAAATAAAATAGGGGGTGAGACAGCCTGCCCAGGCTGCAACAACCCCAGTTTCTGCTTTTCTGTGTCCTGGGTCAGCTCTGCCTGCTCGTGGTGGGGTCCTGGCTGCCGGGGAGGTTGAGCTCTCCCTGGGCAGGGACTCACCAGATTTTCTTCCATAGTGGTACAGCAGCCAGTGCTGCAGGGACCTGGTCCTGCCTGGGGCTCCCCTCAGCTACAAAGAGTTGTTTATTGTCAATCCAAGGAGAAGGAAAGAAAACCAAAAAACTTTTGAAAATAATAACAACATGTATCTCATTTTCATTTTAGTCCTAAAAACTACTTGCTGCTCATTCCAAAAGAATGGATTCCTTAAATGAATGAAGCAGCCAGGAGTGCTGCTTTCAGTGTGGGACTGCTGATGCTCTGACTCATGCTCTGCTTCTCGCAGGCTCTGGCTTTTATGCTTCATTTAGGACACCAACACACTCTAAATGCTCTTTAGCATTTAGAGGGCTGCTGCCTTTTTTTATTATTGTTATTGTTACACTGCTGTTGTAACTTTCTTAAATATGCAAATACTATTTGAATCGGAATCATGGCTCATGTTTTATTACCAAATCAGGGCATAGGGTTTGCTTTCAGTTGACTTGCAGAAGAAATTGTAAATGAAAATAAGGTGTGGCTCTGTGCAGTTCTGAAAGGGTCTCCAGGGTTTTGGGATACCAGGTTCTCTGTTACCATGGAGTGTCATCCCATGTGGGATGGATGAGGATATTTGTGTTGTGTTGTGGGGCTGGGAGCTTTGTGACTCCCCAAACACCCCTGGTCACACTGCCTGCCTGGGTGTCCCTGGAGATGGCTTCTGTGAATGGCAGCACCTGCAGACATGATGCTGGCAAAGGGTCCCTTTCTGAGGCACCAATGTGATGCTTTTACTGCAAGGGGAAAGAAAAGAAAAACCCTGACAGTGCTGAGGGGTTCCCTGCTTTGACACAAACTCTCCTGGAATTCCTTGAGCATGTCACAAGTCCTTCTCAAGGGGAACAGCTTGCAGGACACTTGCAAGGCCATTATGGGATGGGGCCCACCCCAGCTCTCTACAGGCAGAATTCATGGGGCAACAACAGAGCAGAATTGTGAAAATCTGCCTGTAGTTTCTGTTGAGTCCACTGCCATCAAAATAGTGATCAGTTGAAATGAAAGTGTTACTCCTTGCCCTAAGAACATGTAGGGCTGGGCTGGAATTACCAGGAGGACTTGTGAATGAAAATTCCCAGCCAAATACTTTGCCCCTTTTTAGTTGGAAATGTATAGATCATCTTCAGATAGTACTTCAGCTGAAAGTTGTTGACAAATCAGAAGTAATTCCCTAAAATTCTCAGCTTTTTTAATAAATGAAAGGCAACTGCTGCTGCAGATGGGTGTGAACTTTCCTGCTGGGACCTGGGTGCTGCGAGTCCCCTGGGGAGCTCCAAGTGCCCCTGGGTTTGAGGTTATGGCCCAGTGTGGGATGTGTGGGGCTGGTCAGCCTTGGGCTCTCCACTTCCCCTGGCCAAAGACCACTGCTCACCTGGGTACAGAACAAGGAGTACCTGCAGGACAGGGTAATGCTGCCTTTTGCCCCTGTGGTGGGGTGTTCAGGGCTGCCTGCAGTGAGCTGTGCCAGGCTTCGTTTGGTGGCATCCTTGGGAGTGACAGAGGAGCCATGAGGCATCACACTGAAACTCAGCATGGCATTCACTTAGGAGGAGCCCACAGGGATGGCAGAGCAGCTGCACACCTTCCCCTGCCATGTGGGCTGGGTGCTGGGGCTGGGCACTGCTGGCCACATCAGCAGAGCCGCGTGTGCCCCGCTGGAGAGAACGGATCCTGTCAGACCCTGCCCTCCTGGGGACCGACTGAGCGGCAGCAAGAAAAATGAGGGACTTTCAGGGGCAGCTGTGTTTTACTAACCCAGTCATAATGCCCCTAAAAATCCTTATTGTTCTTGCAGTAGTCAACTGTGGCATGGGAGGCTTGAGAGCCATCAGGAAGGAGGGCTGGCAGGTCGAGCAGGGTGTTAGGCTGGGGACAGTTTCTGTCGGAGTGGAACTAACAGGACATGGTGGTGTGACCTGGGGTATGGAGCGTGTGCTTCTTATGATGCTCAGGGCATGAGAACTGGAGCACAGAGACAGAGAAATTAAACAGGCTGAGTGCTTTCCCTCGCTCTTGTGTCTGTCTGACATTTCCCCCCACCAGAAATAAATCCAAGTGGAGAGATGCACCCCAAGCCCACAGAAAGAGCCCTTACCCAAACCATTCCTCCCCTTCCAATTCTGTTTTATTTCAGCAAACTCGTTGCAGGTCTCTGGTCATCCACAGCATCTTTCTCTGAGCTTTATTCCTGCTCTCATATTTCAGGTCAGACCATGATGAAGTAATTGCATGCAAAGAAGCAATTTGTTAAACAGAACCATAATATTCAATTATTTGCCATCTTTATGCATTATAATACTTTCTTTGCATTTCTGAGAGATTCTGTATGCTGACTAAAAGTTTTTATTTTCCTTGAACTCCGCAGCAATGTTCAAAGCTTTTATCCTTTAATAACTCTAGGGGTATGGATAGACAAATGGCTCCCTGGCCCCACAGCAGCAGCAGTCCTTTCACATTGTCTATGTGGATTACTTATTCATTACCTTTCTGAAAAGGCTTTGTTTATGGCTTTTAGCATTTTTATCAATTAATTGATATGATTATCAATTAATTCTGCTTTATATGCTCATGCTAATAGATTAGGAGTGCATGGGGTTTTTTTGTGTTTTTTTTTTTTTTTAAATTAAACTGGGTTTTATGGCTCTGGAGCAAGATTTACTCATTTGTTATTTGTCATTCTCAGGAGCATTTCAACTGCCTTTCTTAAAGCTGAATTCTTTATAAAGGAGAAGTGATAGAAACCCTGAGCTGAGTCCCAGGTCTGGCTTAACTTTGTAAGGCACACTGACACACTGAGGCTGCTCCACTTAAGGTATGGTATGAACCAGGAGCTGATCCCATGGCTGTGGAATGAGTGTTCACATGGAGTCATCCTGCCATAGTTACTGCAGCTGCTGTGTAAGCAAGTCCTAAAGGATAATCCCTGTCCCAGGGACTGTGGGACAGATAAGACAGACAATGGGCACAAGGAAGGCACTGCTATCAATGAAGGATGGATAATGTTCAACCCACGGGGAACAAAGAAACCTGGGCTGCTCAAGGCCCCACAGAATGTCCAGGAGTGTCCTTTGTGCCAGCTGATACCAAGAATGTGACACTTTTGGAACTGTTTGTGTCAGGACTTCCTGCTTTGACACTTTTGATTTCTGAGACTGCCTCATCATAGGAAGCCCCAGATTTGCTGCTCCTTCCCACAAGGACTTCTGTATCCAGCAACTCTCATGTCTTCTTTGGATACTGAAACGAGATTGAATGTTTCCTTGGCAAGATGGGTGGATGGAATTAGTTTAATCTGTTCTGATTCTGACACAAGTCAACTGACCCAATCACCTCTTCTGCTAACAGGCTGCAAAGCAACACTCTACTACTGTGGAATATTCTTTGTGATGGAAACAGGAGGACCAGGAATGGGGGTTTGTAACTTTTTTGGATGAGTTTCTGTTAAAATTTTTATCTTTAGTATCAACACTTTAAATAAGGATATTTATATGTTAAAATAAACACGTTTTTTGCCCTGAAATACTGGAATACACCTCCCCAGCCTCTTCCTACCTCAGCTCTGCCACTGTGAAGAGAACCCACCCATGGACTTCAAGGTCAGAAGGATAAATCAGAACTTCTAACAGAGGATGTGCACGGAGCAACTCCTGCAGTTCATCCTGCAGCCCAGACCCTGATGAATGGATCTTTTCCTTATGTGCTGTGGGGACTCTGCCTATAGAAATGTCTGAGAAGGTGTTCCAGGGCTTTATAACCTTGTGTCTTGTTCCTTGTGGCAGGCTGCAAGTTGCCTGCTTATCCTGGCCTCTGTGGACAAAACCCTTCATGTGTGTGAGAGCACGTGGGGAGCAGGAGAGCTCCATGGTTTGGTGCTGGTTTTGTCAGAGCTGTTCCCAAAGCAGCTCCCCAGTTGCTGTGCTGCCTGTCAGAGAGGAGGGCTGGTGCAGCACGAGTCTGTAGGGTCACTTGGTACATGGCCAGGGCTCACATGCAGGGTCCTGTGTGCACATCCTGCCCTGCTGGTCCCTCTCTAACACTTGAGGACATTGTCAGCAGACCAAGGTGCATTTCTCAGTGCCCACCCTAAGCCACTGAGACTTCAAGAACAAATCTGATGAGATTGAATTTTCTTTCTTTTTAAAGTTCAGTGCCACTTAGCACCTCCACTTTAGCTTGGAAAAAAAGCAGAAATGCCTAAAATAAAGGTGTTTTGAAAAGTACATAGGGGATTATGGGATTATTATGGGATTTTTTCAGACTGAGTCTCAGGTGATGCCCTCAGCTTCTACTGCTGTTATGCACTGCCCCAGACTTCCTTCAAGTTGCCATCCCTAGTCTGTGCTAAGCATCATGAACATGAAAATAGATCCTGCTGAAATAAAACACCCTGATCTTCACATGCACACAATTTTTTCTCTGAAAAACAGGTAACAGCAGAAGAACTAAGCCTGAGCCACCACTGATGCTGCTTTGCCCATGCTTGGAAGATGCAGAGCACCTGGATTGGTGACAGTGTTCCCACTGCCCACAAAGAACTGACCCCAGGCAGCACAGAGCAAAGGGGGCAGGGTGAGATCCCAACAGGGAAAAAGGGGGAAAAAAAGAAATTTCTCTTCAAGTACAAGTAATTTTGTTAATGCCTGCCAGGAGTGTCTCACTGCAGGGGACACTTGCTGAAATGCCTTGCATGTTTCAGCTGCTTTCAGCTCCTGTCCAGGTTAATGTGGTAAGTTCAATCAAACAGAAATTGTGTGTCAGGCACATACATGGAATAAAATCAGAGCAGGAAGTACATTTTGCAGGCAAATTTATTTATTTCTTTTATTGAAGCCCTGTGGTACTTGGCTGTAGTTTCTGATAAATAAATACCTGCTTCAGAGAGGAAATACAGTTATTTAGGCAAACTTTTGTCATAGTTTGAACATTTGATTTTCAGCAAGACTGAATAAATCCAAGATTTCAAGGAACCTTTAGCTTTAGCAGGTGGTTATTTGGCTTTGTCTTTTTAATTGGAGCAGAATTTGCCATGTTTCACTAAGAGAACATTTGCTGGAGTTGGTGGGAAAGAAACTACAACTTCTCCAGTGGGATGGCTGAACCAACCTTCCCATGAACTGGACCCTGTTCTGGTGCCCAAGTTTGTATTGCCTGGGGTTCAAAGGCTGATACTTGGTACTTTTTAAAGAGGAAAACCAAAACAATCCCCCAGCAAAGTGAGCTGACATCCCTGGGTCCCAAATTCAGCACACAAACTGATCAGCTGACATAGAACAGCATGGCTGTGCCTTTCTCTGCAACATCAAGTTTGAAAAATTTGTTATGTCATTGGAGCAGGATTTGTCATCTTAACCTGAAAGCCCAACAGACAGAAAGTCCTCTTGTTACTGAGATTGATGCTGCTTTACATGCAGCTTAAAAAAAAAAAAAAAAAAAAAAAGAGTATGTGATTTTTCCTTAATACAAAGGATACAAGAAAAACAGTTGTGGGGTCCCAGGTAAATAATGTTGTCAGATGTAACGATTTAAATCCCACATTATAACTGTGAGGAGTCCTCTTGGCTCTTTTTTGTGGTGTCATGAGCCCATGACCTGGCTCAGTGTGACAAACACTGAAGGGGTCCCTGTACCTGCAAAACATTCCTTATATTTTTAAATTGATATTCCTGTAAACTTCGCTTTTTCTTTCTGTCTGTAAACTCAGACTGGTTCTTTAAGCTCAATAGCAACAACCTCATAAGCAAAAATGCAGAGAAATTCAGAGTTGTAGCAACACAGTTTGTAAATTAGGGTACCAGTAAGCCCATGGAGCTGGGCAATTGCATTTAGTCTGCACTTAAAGAGAGGCACCCCCAGACTCCTCAGGCTGCTCATCTGCCTCATGAGAGAAGCTGAGCAGTACAAGGACTCTCTGCTGCACTTCTGAACCTGTGGAAGAACAATTTGTTTTCTCCTTACACTTCCTGTGACTTTTATTCAGCGTTTTTAAAGGAAAAATTGAAGACTTACTGGTTTCATTTACAAATATACTCCCAGTTCATCCACTTCTGATGATTCATTCACTTCCCCAACAACAGACTGACATCCTGATTAGTGCCAGCATAGACAAGAGGCATTTTCAGTCATTACTTAATAAAGTGGAACAGGGAATAAAAAGGAACAGGGAAGGACTGATGATCCAGCAGGACCCAGTGACATTTCTGTTGTGCATTGCACAGGAGAGGCTGGTACCACACTCAGACCACAGCCCCCTTACAGTATATTCTGATATTTATGTCTGGTGTCACAGATCTTATGCCATGTGTAGTACCAAGTGTTTTTTGCTCCATGACAGGTGAGAAGCAAATCTATGGATCCCAGTGTGTGGACTTCCAAGCAGTTACAGCTTGCACTTAATTGGGGGAAAGGAAGCCAAAGGAAGTCATGTGCAGTGGAATCAAATACCATTTTTAGGAGTGTGTTTCAACAGTGATTAAAATAGCCAGGGACCAAGGCACACTCATGATTAATGGTCTCTGTGAGCTGAGGGCATGTCCCACAGCTTCAGGCTCTCCTGAGGGACACCCATGAGGGCAGGAACTGCTTGGTTAGGCTTTCTCTTTCATTGTGTGGGTCAGCTTTATCATGTGGCTTGAATTACTCTCTCCTGTTCCTGGGCCCTGTGCTGTGTGTGAGCAGCTCCAGCCCAGCCTAAAGCAGAGGCACATCCTTGCATCCCATTCCCATGGGGCCAGCAGCCATAAGGCACTGCCTGAGCTCTGCTTGGCACACTCAGCTGGTGCCACACTTGGAACAAGACCAACCAAATGATTATTTTAAAGCCACTCATTTTTTCTGACTCTGTTCTCATTCACATTTTGTGACTTTGCTGCTTCCTGAACAGCTAAACTACTGAGCAGTGACTTCCCCAGCAGGTACAGGCAGTTTCATGATGAACAAACCTGTGAGACACACAAAGGTGAGCTTGGAGGCCCTCGCTGTACCCTGTCCCTGTTACAGGACACAGCTGGGTACCTCAGGACTGCTCAGCCCCGTTCAGTGAGGCTCCATGGCCAATCTCAGTGGGATATGGCAGCAGGGCTGGCACTCTGCAGTTCTCTGATTATTTGATACCAGATGAGAAGTCCCTGAGGCCCTCAGATCTCCCAGAGCAGCTGTGAGTCCCTCTGAGGGTGCTGGGGAGGGCTGAAACCCACACAGGAGGTGAGCTGGGGGCTGCTCCACGCCCCACCCTCTCCCCGTGTGGCAAAAAGCAGAGGCTTAACCTCTGTTTGCCTCCCACCCTGGCTGAACCAAGACAGGGAACTCTCCCTGTCTCAGTGGGTTTCTGCAGTACTTAATTGATTTGTGCTGCTAAACAGCCCCACAGTAAATGAGTACAAGGTGTTAAAGAAGGATGCCTTAGTGGGAACGATCCAGCTAAAACCAGGCTTAGATAGGAACCATGTGTGTGCTGCCAGAGAGCACCCTCTCCCTGCTCCCAGTGCCCTGCACGGGTGATCAGTGCTTTACAGAAACCCTGGCTTGTTTTCAGGCCTCTGGCCTGTCCTGGAGCATCCCTAGACCCAGCTGGCCAGTGGGCATTGCTGCTTCAGAGCCCAGCCAAGCAGCCAAGTGGCACCAAGGCATGCACTGCCCTCTCCAGCAGTATGCACACACCACTGCTTTGCCCATGAACGATGTCTTTTCTGCACAGCAACAACAATACAAGGCAGTGCTGTAAGAAAACTTGAAAAAGACACAAGTGAGGAACTTCTGGGAATTCCTCAGGTTTTTTTACCAGTTGCAGAGGAGGGTGAAAACTTCCGGCTACAAAAATATTATAGTTTATGCTATTAAACAAATCATCATTTGTCAATAGGTAGCTGAATTATGTCCAACTCTGTTGGCAGAGCCAGAACTGATTTTGTTCCCAGTGCCATTGTACAGTTAACAGCTGGCAGCAAACTGGCAGTGAAGGCTGTGCTGGGCTGATAAATAATCCAACAAGCCTCGCAGCACGGAGGACTGCAGCTCATGCTGGAATGTGTGGAGTAAATGCTTGTTAACAATCTATGCACAGGCAGAACTGCCTGATAAAAAGGTACTAGAAAAATGTTATTTCAATAAGACACAGATTTCTTAGGGCTGTCAAAAGAACAAACCAGGTTTTAGGTCTAAGAATACCAAACCACAGCAGCAAACCAGCAAATGTTAGCATTTCTCTCTGACTGAAACCAAGTCTGGTAATAATGAGTGAAATGTCCCAACCAGTTCTAGGATACAAAAGGCAAGCCAGAAAACCAACAGAGAGAAATATTTCTGTATTTGTTTCACAGCCCCCAAATTCTGCTGGAGAATTTTCCACTTTTCCAGATGTTTTCTGAGGTAGAGAGAGAGAGATGTTCTGATTTCAAATGCTGTGTTGCTTCTAAGCCAATGAGACCACACTGCACCACCTGGGAGAAGGCAAGGTGACAAGTGACAACGCCCCAGTGAGGCTCATACAGTGATGTATCACTGCCCTGTGTCTGTATCTAACACTGCTCTGGTTTAGTCTTTGCTTTGCAGGCATTTTATTTTTATCATGGGTAAGACCAGGAATGTGTGTCTCTGAGAGAGAATGAGCATAGGGCTGTGAGCTTCATCTCAGTGCAAATAATATTTTGGCAGGAAATCTGCAGGAGATTAAATTAGGGGCCTAATAGCTGAATATGAAACATTTCAAATTTCGAGTTCTTTTAAATAAGGAGCTACAAAAAAAAGGAAGAGTCTGACAAAATCAGCAGGTCCAAAAGCACTAGAGGAATACACTAAAGGTCACTTGTTTTTTGGTGATAATTTAAAAAGACTTTTTTATTATTATTTTTATTAGTAGCTGTATATGTCAACATGCTATTTCCTCAATGTGTTTTGAGTCCAGATTAGCCAAAGTTTTAGGTATTGGCAGACTTGCTACAATGGAAGGGAAATGCCAATGGAATAACTTTAAACATGATCCAATCCCTGATGATTCATTGGATGTGTTAAAATTTCCTTTGAGACCATGTAAGTAATGCAGGGACTGGAGTGCAGAGTGCCTGTGACTCAGCTCTCTGAGGCAGCGGGAGGATGTCAGAATTACTCACTGGGACAGGAGGAATCTCATTTATCTATTTATAGGCAAGGCTGAGATGAGCTTGAACCATTAAAGAGCTGAGTTTGCCAGTTCCCATAGGGGAGGAGGAGGGAAGGACCTCACTTTAGCTGTTGAAATCAAAGCTTCCTTTTTTCCCCCCATTTCCAAAGCTGGTGACTGGCCAGTTACACTTTTCTGTGCTCACACAGGCAGCACAGGGCTCCTCCTCCTTGTTAAAGGCCAGTGTCCACTTTGCCAAAATCCTGTCTGCTGCACGTTTCTAGGAACACAGGGATCAGCATTACTGAGCCAGTCTCCCACTATCACAATCAATTACATCATATCACGCTTTTTGGCAGGCTATTCCAACACTTAATTTTAAATTTCCAGCCCTAGTATAATTGGTTCTTGTGCCAGCATCATAATTTAGTTTAAACAATTCTCTTTTTTTCTCTGATCTTTACCTATTAGATGTATTTACCAAAAACAATCCTATCTGCTCTAGTCTTTGTTAAGAGAAACTAAACAAATGAAGCTCTTCTAGTCTCCTCTTGTTCTAAACCTTCTGATCATCCTTAATGCCTCTCTCTTTACCTGCTAATCTTCCTTGAACATGAGTGAACCTGTATCTTGTAGGACTGTTTGCCTTTCTATATCAGATAGGTGGCTCACAGTTATCCCTCAGAGCAAGTAATTCTCTCTAGGTGGTTTGTTTTTTTTTTACCACCCTGCTTTTGTCATTCTCAAGTGAGTAATGTGATACTCTAGTGATTAATTTTTAACTGCCTGTCCTTATGCTTTGTCTATTCTGTCTCAAATTCTGTCATTAAGTTATTGCTGATTGATGTTCTGATCCTTCTCTGTATTAGCAAAGCTCTTGTCCTCAGCAGATTTCTTTATGACATTCCTACAGCTGTGCCAGAGTCATTAACAAAACAAATAAGATTGGCTCAAGACTGACCCTTGATGAGTTCCCCTCTCTGTCTGGCATTTTTCCTTCCCACAGAGCTCCCTGTCCTTGGCTTTAGCAGTTCTGCTTTTGCCATCCATACTAATCCCCATCTTCTCAACTTCAACTACTAATTTCCCATGTGGTGTAATATCAGATTCTTGACTCATGTCTGGATAGAATATATCACCTGTATTTCATTTATCTTGGAAAAAAAAATTAGTCATCAAAGAGAAATACGAGGTTACGCTGAGCTCCTTTAATGTGCCAGTTCTTTCCAAATCCTGAGGTGGAAATCTGCCAGGGCACCTTGATCTGAGCACATGGAATTCTTTAAGCTTTTCCTTCCATCTTACATGTGATAATTTTCATTCCCTTAAGTATGTTGCTACTAGAAATCTTATCTTTGCCCCACTGAAAACGCAGGTAAAGTGGTTTTAATTCATTTTGGACCATATGTAGACTAGTTTAATATCAGTCCCATTCTCTATATAATGACCATGTTTTTCCTCTTTTCCTCTTCCATATTTACCTAACTGAAACCTTCCACCATCTGTTTAATTTCCTTTTCAAAATCTGATTCACAACTTTACTTTTGACATTTCTCATTCTACCCTTCTATTTTCTGACCTCAGCAAATTAAAATGGGAAGATTGAGGCAAATTGTGCTTCCAGTCTTGCCCCAACACTCTCCTCTGATGCCACACTCCTGGCAAAGATGACAGAGTAGCTCATAAAGCAGGTCCAGAACTGCTGGACTGAACATGCCCTTGGCACAGGGGCTCAGCCCTGTGCAGGGTGATGGGCTCCAAAGCCAGGGGGTCATTTCTGATTTCAGTCCCTGGCTGCACCTGAACTGAACTGAACTGAACTGAACACCCCATTGCTGCTCAGACCTTCTGCCCATCCCTTGCCTGCTCTCAGCAAACTCCTGCATGAGTTTGGGGCTTGTTGTTTATTCTTCTGGTTTTGGAATGTTTCCCTTCAGGGTTTGTCCTCCTGCATGTTCCAGCTAGTTTTGGAATCCAGTTCCCACCACATTCAACTCAGGTCTTCACTGCAGTCGATTCCACTCCTTTGTTCCCTTAATTTCTCAGCGTTTGTCCTTTGTGAGATGAATACTTTGGTGTGTGACTACAGACAGTGCTGGAGATCCAGCCCTAATGAGGTACCCTCAAAAACTCTTAACCAGAGTCTTCAGAGGCGCTGGATGACTCAGAGCTCAGCGCTTTAGAGACGGAGAAAGAACTTCACTTGCCTTTCTTGTGTGTGCCAGACACTGTAACCCTTCTCAGGATGAACTAGCATTTTCATTTTATAGACAACTGAGACATAAAGATCACACTTCAGAACATCCTGCACTCTACGAGGAATTAGTTAAGTGCCTGAGGTGAAGTACAGAGCCTCCTTACCCCACTGAGATTGCTGCAGCAGTCAGACCTTGCTCACCTGAAAACGAGGTGCCTGTGCCAAGCTGTTTGCTTTGAATTCTGTCTGGTTCTTGAAGAAAGCAAAGCTCACCCAGACCTGGATTGACCTGTCCCAGACACACGGCCAGGACAAGCAGCAGAGGCTTAGCTTGAACTGGCTGTACACGGCCAATTCTAGAAAAGAGGAAACCAACACTCAAACCACATCATTAAAATGTATTGGTCACCTGAACCCCTTAAAAATCACTGTCATACAGGCTATCTGTACTCAAAGTAGGATTTGGAGCTCAGCAGGGGATCACCCACCCACTCACTGACTTTCCCCACTGCCATGAGAATCACTCCAGGATCCTGCCTGTGACACGTCCTTGCTTTCCCTGTTTTCTGAGTTGCAGAATGGCAGCAGCACAGCCCTCGCTTCCCAAAACAGCATGAGAGACCTACCACAGCACTAAGGCCATGCTGCTGTCCCAAAAAGATGGAAGATGGATGGAAGCTCTTCCACTGGCAAACTGATGCATGTTCCATCCCCACAGAAGAGATGAAATGGCAGAGCAAAGAAAATTTCTCTCCTCTCCATTAATATACTTGTAAATACTCTGGAGGGGGAGAAAAGCTGTGCCCCACTCCCAGAGCATGTCTGCCTCGAATTCACAGTGCTCTGCTGGGCACCTACTGACCTTGGCAGTGTCACAGGACTAGTGTTTGTCTAAAAAAGTAACCTCCTTGTGAACAGCTCTTTGCTTCGGGAAACACAAAGCAGTCTTGTCTTCCAAGTGTCCAAGCCTTCTTTTCATGTCTGTTCAGTCCTTCAGTAGCATTTATTTTTGGCCTTGAGAGAAAAACACAACTCCACGTTAAAGGGATGGTGTCCAGTTAAACCCACAGGCTGCACCACCCTTTGCTCCCCCTTTGCAGGGGAAGGCAGTGGAGGAGACCAACAAAAAACAAGAGAAAAGTCTATGGCCTGTGGGGCACAAAACTGCTTTTGCTTTCTAGTGAAAAGGAGCACAGCATCTTCAGCAGCGCAGAGCAACTGGCCAAACAGGCCAGAGCCTGGATGCCTGAGGCTTTAGAGTAACAGTAATAACAAGTCCAGAGGCTACATTTCCATTTGTCTTCATTTCCAAAAGCCTTTCCAGCTGAGATAGCTCAGAGCCTGGAGACACCCATGCTCCACATTGTTCTCTCGAGTTTGTGGTGGGTCTAACTCTGGCAATGCCAGACTTCAGCCCATCACCTACAAATGATCCCAAATCAGAAACATTCCCTTTCATGCTGCCCCTCAGTGCCCACAGCCCTCTGAGCTCCTCAGGACAAGGCTGCTCATGCTGTGTGAGGGAGCTGAGGAGGGGCTGCAGGTCACCACTGCCTCCTGAGCCAGCTGCAGGCATGTGTCCACCCTGTTCCAGGTAAGTGCTAAGCCAAAGTGCTCAGGCTTCTAGTGGATTATGCTCACCTGTTTAACTCCATAGAGGAGAGGTATTCCCAGACCCAGTGCCAGCTTTGTCACCTCCAGCAGAATCTCATGACTGTGTGTGGCCTGAGGCAGCTGCAGAAGGGCCATCTAAGGGCTCACAAAGCTGAAGCCTGAGGCACAAAGTTCAAGGCAGAGGTTCTGTATGGACAGTGTGTGTGGTCAGGACCTGCATTCCTTGGCGGAGAGGCAGAGAGGAAGAGCAGGACCACCTCAGGAGCTCTCCTGACAGGATCTGCAAGAGAAAATAAGCTCATTTTGGTCACAAACTATATTTTGGGCCACCCATCAGCATTCAGCATCCCAGGTCTATAGCACAGTGACTGAGCTGGGCCCCTAGGACAGTCACTAAAGCACCCTGTTCTCGAGCTCCGCAGGACAGCGGCTGCAGCCCTGCAATGGGACTCAGATCAATGGGGCTCTGGCCACAGTCCTGATTCATCTCCCTCCTACATCAATACCTTATCTTCTAGGTCCATTGACTTCAGTGATTGAAGCTGTCAGGCCATGGATGTCCACGAGGGCATGGCTGGGCCCAAAGAAATGGAGGGCAGAAGCTGCAGTCCTTGTGTGCCTCACACGTAGCGAGTCAGGGGAATATTAACAAGGCTTCACTCGGAGTAAGTGCTCCTGGCTGACTTTGGCAAGGGACACTTTGAGAAGGATAAAACTGCATTTTCATTCCTGAGACTCCTCCTCCAGTAATAAGATGTGCCCCATGGGATGCTGGTAACACATTTGGTATTGTCTGCAGAGTAGCTGGGGGCTCGGGGCTGACACTGCTAAACCGAACACACGAACCACCACTGAATGTCACCAGTCCAGACCCAAAATTTACAGACACACAGACAGTCACAGGTAGGCTCTCCTCCAATTAGTCTGGGAATCTAAATAAAAGGAAAAAGCCAACCAAAACCCCTAAGTAATTTTGTATTCTTTCCTTTGCATATAAAATATCATTAAAATAATTAGGAAAACAGATGCATTGTATCAGTAACTGACAAATTAAGAATTCAGTCATGGTTGTTCAGAAACTCACTGCCTCCTTGCAGTACCAATAATGATTATTTATAGCCTGCTCTGCAAGGAAAGCAATCCAGAAAAACAGAATGATTATAATGTAATGCACTCATCCCCAGGGAGAAGTCTGGTGCAAACTGCAGCCGACATCTCACACCATTTTCTTGTCTTGAATTTTAAACTTTATTGTAAGTAAGGTTTGTGTATTTTGCAGAGAATGTCTTGGTTCCTCTATAACAAGCACCCATTTTATTCCTGCTGAATTTCATTGAACTTATTCCTGTTATAAGAGGCAGATCCATATTACTGCTTTATAGAGCAATCTCTTAGCTGCCTATTCACAAGGATGTGCAGCCTGGCAAAAGAATGAGCTGAGGGAATGAGCTGGGTGGCAGAGCTATTACTCTCAATGATATCACCATAGCATCTGGAGCAGTTATACATAGCACTAACACAGGGTATGAGAAATTCTCTGCTCTCCGAAAGAGCTAATAAAGAAAATACACAAAGGGTGGGAGGTATGGAAGAACCATAGAAATGAGAAGGAGCTGTACAATGTCACATCACCAGCAACTGAGAAAGGCAGGAGCAAGGTCCCTGTCTCAGCCCCCTTTGCTGCCTTTGCTCATTTCTGGTTCTACATCTGGATATGATGCATCTTTAACTGGAAGTTCAATTCAGAAAAAGAAAGTAATATTTTTCTTTGCTAAGAGATTTGCCTTTCTGCTGGTTGTGCAAACGAATTCTTTCCCATGATTAATACCTGTCTCCTGTGCTGAAGACATCAGTCTCTGCATGGATCAAATCTTAATGAAGCAAAGTTCTCATCTCATAAAAGAACATTCCCCATTTTTTTCTACAAGCATTTCTCCTCACAATTGCCCTTGTTCAGCCCTATGATAATTTTATGATGCACTCCCAACATAACTCACAGTACTTCTCATTATTGTGTGCCACAAGTGTTTACAGAGCCATTTCTGTGGCAGACACCAGCCTTTAGACATTCCACATTTCCTGTTTCACTGGAGCCAATCACTCACTGTTCAGTACTGGGATGCAAGTCCCTAATTAATTTATACACAACAAAGCACTTCAGTCATTGCAATGAAGGCGTAACGGAGAGCAGACCATTAGCAAAAATTGGCTATCAAGCATGGAGAACTTATTTCCTTTTCATGTTTCCATCAATATTAAGATTGATTAACCACCTTGCAAAAAAACCCTCCCCCAATACCAAACTGCCTTTACCCTTTTCCACCAATGCTGGATGGGATACCTGTGCCAGTTTTGTTTTCTCTACAGCAAGGAAACCTCTCTGATGTGCTGAGAAGAACTGGGGACTTCACAGAGGACTTCACAGCTGGTTCAACCCTACTCATATACTCTTTATAGAATCAGAATATAATCGCCTGGTTTTAACAAAAAGAAGTCAAGATTAAATTCAAAATATTCTGAAGGAGTGAAAATTCCTAGCAACAGCTGAAAGGGAAGTGGAATCTATAATGCCTCTTTCATCTTTATCAAATTACTATTCAGTCCAACTACATTTATTAATAACAACATCCCTTAAACCACATTATGAAAATCCATTAACAAGAAATGTTTTAATATGTTCCACAGACTGTAACAGATGATTTAACAAAAGCTAAAACAATTAAATACTATGAGCAGAGTGGGCATTTTCATGGGCCATGGAGCTTGGCAGGGGGACATTATGGTATGATCAGAAATGGACAGTTTGTATAGCAACTTTTGAATTCTATCATCTCCATTAGGAAGGGGATAGGCAAGCTAAGAGTGCTTTCTGACTATTCCTTCATCTCACTTCCATATGTACTCACCACTAAAATTGCTGATGGGCATTTCCAAGTGGTCACCTGTGGCATCTGCTACACACTGAGGTACCAGACTGCTCTGAATCAGGTTCAGAGAGGAACCTGTGAGAGCACATCACTGCTCCCAGGGGAAACACCCTCTGGCTGTCCCAAACCTTGACAAGAAGAGCCTTCTAAGAAGTTGTTTAATTGCTCCCATGAGGGGCTGACCAGGGGGGCAATTGCTGCATTGTTTTTTCCTTCAGCACACCCTGCCCTGGCCCTGGAAATTCTCATATTCCCCTCCTGTATTTCTTTACTTGTTCTTTTAAACACAGTTGAAATGTCAATCACTGCTGAGCAATCACTGTGAAAGAGCTGGATATTGACTCTAAATTCAGGTGGGGGATTCTGTCCTTTTCCTGCAAAAACATTGCCATTCCTGACTTTGGGTTTGCTCAGGTCCTGGGGGATCTTTCCAGAGGGACAGACTGTGAGTCCTGCTCTCGGCTGCTTCCAGCTTGGAGCAGAGAACAATAATGGCACAGAGAGCTCTGCTCATTCCCCAGCCGTGACTGCGGCTATCGCAGCCTCCCGCTGCACCAGTGCACGGAGGGTTTTCATGACATTTCCTTTGTTGCTGCAGAAGGCAAAGCCCGAGTCAGGGATTACAGGAAAGGTGAGGGGGAAAGGGGCAGGAGATGCAACCACAGCTGTGGAGGGAGAAAAATAGCAGCTCTGGGGTCTCCCTGCACTTTCTGGGCTGCACAGGGGGTTGCTGTGGGCTGCGTTAGGTTTTGGCTGACCTGCTGATAGATCAGGTTCCCCTTCCAGATTTGATCACTCCTTAAATCCATAAAGACAAGCCTGAGGTAGGTCAGATTGTTTCTGAGGCAGATACACACAGTGCAGCCCAGTTCCCTCCAGAGTGAAAAGCTCTTTGCACGTCTAAGCTGTAGGTTTAATTCACCCCAGCCGACAGACAGACCTGACTCACACACCAGCCACCCTTGTGTTCATCTCTTCCCCTGGGGCCTTCCACTTAGGAGCACAAAGCAGTGGCAGAACAAATTTGTGGTAGAATGTATCTTCTGTAATCGCACACGAGCCAACTTGTTAGATCATTTTCTGTCCCAGCTGAAATTTCAGCTCTGTGATTGCTCGTGATTGAGTAGAACTAAAAAGCACATAATTACACAGGCCAAGGCACAGACATTGGCAGCTACAGATGCTGGTGCTTAGTTGGGAAAGTGAAGCACATGGTGGGGAAAAGAAAAGTTGGAAATTATGTGTACATTCCACCTCATCCCCACTGCAGCTTTTGGCCTTCAACTTGTGCAGAGCAAAAGGGTGGAATTTCTCAGGTGTAATGACAGATTGTGTGGAAACATCAAAAACTGTCAGTGCTTAGCTGGTGGGTTCAGCTCGCCCAGCCAGATGAAAGCAGCATGGACTAATGCTGGGGAGACAATACTTGGCATCTCACAGGCACATCATTCTTGGCTGTAACATCCCCCTCCTGGTTCATGTTCTGTTCTCTCTGTTGTTGACCTCCAGTGATGGAAGAAATGGGTTGGACAGTGAGATGAAAAGGAGAAGACAGTGGATGGTGCTGGGAGCAGAAGAGAGGCCTGAAGGAATGGGAAAGAGAAGGAACAGCTGTGGGGCTGGGAGGGAAATGGAGACAGGGAATGAAACAGATACGCTTCCCCTTTGGGAGGGTGGGCTGAGCCAGTGTGAACAAATCAGGGCTAAAATGAAAGGGAGGAAACCAGAGAAGAGAAGAAAAGAAAGATGGAACAAGGGAGATCACAGAGAACGACAGGAAGCAGCACTAAGAGGACAGAAATGAAGGCTGGGACATGTTGGGGAAAAGCAAACAGTGAAAAAAAACTTCAGGAATATTATGCAAAAGACAGAGAAATAGAAAAACGTCCTATGAAAATGCCAGCAACCCAGCTGCTGAAACTCCTGTACACTTACGTCAACATCACACCACAGATCAGCAAAAGGGGGAGGTTTGGGGTTGATTTTTAATTTCATGGAAAGGCTTTCAGTGATGCAGAACATGAACTTCAGCTCCCACTGAAGGCAGAGTGGTTCAGAGGTACTTACAGCCACAAGAACACAAGACCCAGCTTCATAAAGCCCATGAGATGGGAAGCTACATGACAACCTTGAGAACAACCAGCCTTTATCTTGTCCAACTCCCACCTCAAGACCCAGGGTGATAAGGACCAGCAGCACATGCAGGGAGGGAGCCCAGGGCAGGGACACTGCCCAGCCCTGCC
Organism: Dicaeum eximium; assembly: GCA_013396995.1. Lineage (NCBI taxonomy): Eukaryota > Metazoa > Chordata > Aves > Passeriformes > Dicaeidae > Dicaeum > Dicaeum eximium. The sequence goes on from VWZP01002787.1 coordinate 1,565,605, forward strand.
CTGCCCCACAGCAGCCATTTGCTTTCTTGTCCCTCATGAGCAGTGAGGTCCTTCATTTACATGTCTAAGCTTGAGTGGGAGTAAGAGGCATCCTCTTTGCTGCTTGATGTGAAATGTTTGGCTTATTGGCACAGCTTGTTTAATTTGGCTGTTAGTGCTCGGTCAGTGTTATTAGAGAAAGCAATAAAAACACATTAAATACAAGGAACTACATTAAAACAACATGGAGTTTGCAATGCAAATAAAAAAACGCAGGAGGGCTGAGTATGGAGATAGCCATTCCCTCCTTCAATCATCCTCTTCTCCCTAAATATGGAGAGTGTTGTGGTGGAGGGGTGGAGGGCCCAGGGGTCACCATTCATCTGGGAAATGGTCACATCTATATCCAAGTCTCACTCCTTCCCCCAGTGCCAGGGTGGCTGCTGAGTCACAAGTGGGGGCAGATATTTCACTCTGATGCGGGATGAGAATTCAAAAGCACTGAGCTCCCAAAACTGTAGCTTCTGCCAGAGTTTTGCTTCAGTGCAATCTCCCCAGAGGCAACTGGTGTTCATCCTCAGCCATATCTCCCTCCAATCTACATAAACGATCATTAAAGTGCACCTAAAGAGTTCTTTCTCTCCACACATTGCTGCTGAGCTGCTTCCAGACTCAGTTCTTACACTTGCCATGTTCTTCCATTGTTTTATTGTGACCATATAATAAGGGGCAGGTCCAGGTCCCCCCACCACAGAGAGCGACTGAGAGATTTCACACATCACCTGCCCTGGCTGGTGCTCACTGCTTGAGCCCAGCTTTTGCAGCTCTGTCAGATTTCTTGGGTTCTGGTGAGATCTTTAATTGCATTTTATTAACTGATCTGAGCCACAGCTGTGTCCCCACATTTCTTCTGCACCATGAAAACCACAACTGCATGTTACATCTGGGACAGTGGTGAGGTGGTTGTTGTTAAGCCTGGGATTCCTAAGGAAACAAAGCTTCACATGTATTCACTCTGTGTGTGTGTGTGTGTGTGTGTGTGTGTGTGTGTGTGAGTAGCTCTGGAACAGCATCAGACAATTTCAACACAACAGAGGAGAGGATCTCTCAAAGCTCTGAAGCTCCCAGAGGTGACTGGAGATGACAGGTGGAGGATACAGACACCATTAGTATTCCCCAAGGAAAGGGCAGCAGTGAGTGCTCCCTTCACAGCAGACAGTGGAGACACCACACGGGTGAAAGCTGCTCATTAGCCCTGCTGATCAGGAAATTACTCCTTAATAACCTCAGTGTGCCTGAACACCTTCTCTTGCCACTCCTATGGGAGCTGGACCCTGCATAGCTGTTACATTCACAGCTTTCCCCACTCACCTGCCTTTCATCCTGAGGTCCAAATTCCAGGGGAAGGGGATCCCTGAGTCCGACTGCAAAACAGCAACAGAGGCAGCAGTGAGAGGATCCAGGTGCAAAATGTGGGAACTGCAGCACTGCCCCTCAGCACATCCATTGTTCCTGTCCAGGGGCAGCTCTGAGAACGAGGTGGAAGCTACAGGAACTGGATCACTGGCTGGAGCAATGCCAGCACGTCCCTTCCAGGGCATTCACTCCCCTACACCATGAAAAGACAAATTATTATTTAACAGCAGACCTCACAGGGAGGAATGTTTTTCTGTATTCGTGGCCTCTAACAAGCATAGCAATTGTTTACTGTACTCTGAGCGACCCAACAGTAGCTATAATGTAATAATTATAGAGAGTCCTTCCTAAAAATGTATTTCCAATGCATCAGCATAAATTCAGCTGGCATTGAACACGAGTTCAGCCCAGCTTCAGAATCAGATTGTGCACTACATTTTGTGCAGCTGTGCAAGGACTCTGGTGTGGAGCTCTGGAACCAATGCCTTGAGTGATGGAGGGAAGGACAAGAAGCAGCACAGAAGCAGACAGAAGAGCCACAGGTTCTTTTCTCTGTGGTCAATGACAACAGAAAACACCAGGACAATTTTCAGTCTGGAAACCATAACAGCATTTTTTAATCTGGGTTCTGACTTGTTGGTCTCTGGTTTTAGAAGTTCAGTCTGAGTGCAGGCTGCACCAGCATTTTTCATGGAGGTGATTCATTATTATTATTTTATTTCATCCCCACACACTAAAATAGCATCTAGAGGACCCTGCAAGCTCCCTGGAGGATCCTTCCTTGTGCTCAGTATAATGAACTCCAGCTCATGCTACTGTGCCTCAACTTCCTCACCTGCAAACAAGGCCAAGACAAAACTGCTCAGCCTAGGGGTGTGTTCAGGTTTCAAAAACAATTCTAGCACCTTGAAAGAAGGTTTCCCTAGAAGCCCATTCTGCAATTTATTGCTTCAATTAAAAAGTGTGTGTTTTACAATCCACAATCTGTTTACAGTTCTTACATCTATCGCTCTAAAAAGAGCTGGGCTCTGGTAGCTCATGGATTTGGCACAGCTTGTCGAACAAGCAGGCTCACCAACCTTCCACAACACACAGCACTCCTGTGGAACTTTGTAGGCTGTGTTTGACTTGTCTGAACTTGAACAGTCACCACTGATTGATTGGCTTCTAAAAATACCCACCCACCATGTTTCCAAGTCTGGAGAGCTCTTGTTGATTTAGATGGAGACTTTCTCGCTGGTCAGAGGCTGACACAGACATCTGACACCCAGGCTCTGCTCCTGCCTCCTGCCCTGGGAGGGACCAGCAGAGAGCCCCAGGCCTGCTCCACACACTGACAGCTCTCAGTTCTGGGGCAGCATGAAAGCAGCCCTACCTGTCTCTTTTCTTCCTGCATCCCCATTTCCAAGCTCCTCCTGCAGCTATCGGTACTCAGTGGGATGATTTGCAGCCCCCAGGAGCTGGAAGTGTCCCCACAGTGATGGGAGAGCTTCCAGAGGCAGCCACTGCCAGCAGAAGGCATGGCAGCACACCCTGGAGAGAGATGCAGAGCCGGTCACTGTCCCCACAGACACCAGGAGAAAAGCCAGGCTGGCACCTCCATGGAGGCAGTGCATGTCCTGCTGAGCTGTACCCTGTCACTGCTGGTGTTTTTGTCATGGCTCCCAGATCCATCATCAAGCCAGCTCTAAGAGAGAACTCCATGAGAGGATAAAAGCTACTTTGGGCTCCCTGGAGGACCACAGCTGGACACCTGCCTATGGAGTACCAGGCTGATAGAAGAAATAAATGGCATTCTGAGAGCATCTGGGACTGGAGATGATCACTGCAGCCAGACCCCACTTTCACACCTCCACATCCAATCCCTTTTGTGTACAGGTTAAAAATGGAACCTGGCTCTGCTGCCCCAATCCAAGGTCTTGCAGAACCCATTGCTCCAAGACTCAAAGCCCTCCTTGTTTCCCTCTTAAGTGCTTTGTGTGACAGTTTATAATTATTCTGTCAGCCAAAGATTTCCTTTCTTTTATATAAAGTTCTTCCTCTGCAGCAGCTACAGAAAGCAGTGCTCTCACTCCAGCTCTCCTACACTGAACGACCCACACTCCTTTGGCTTTTCCTTGCAAGCACCACTCATTGTCCCAGTCACCTTCTACATTCCACTTTGGATTTATTCTTCCCAAAGATGGATGATGAGAACTCTCCATGGCTTTTCAGATGAAAGTTCAGCTGTTCCTTGTACAGTGGCAGGAGTGGTTCCTCATCTTTTCTGGAAACAGCTTGCCCGATAAACCCTATGATCTCATTTGGCTTTTGTGTTCAGTTTTAAAAGGGGTATAAAGCAGGCTCTCCAGTATTTCACTTCATTTTATTTCAGTGTTTGTTATCTGGAAAGAAGAGGGTAGTTAAACTGCCTTTTTAATTAAGTTCCTTTAAATCTTTGAAAACAATAAAGAAAGAAAGATAGCAAACAAAGTAAGACAGAAGAATTACCATGTGTATGACCAGTCGTATTTTTCCCGTAACACATTTATATATAAATCTCTTTTCCAAAACTTGTAACATTTCTCAGTTGCTCAGTCTGTCTCCTGGGTAACTTGACACCTCACAAGAGGAGCCTTGTGCCTCTGCTCTTTAGTGGGACATGAGTCTTAGGAACTCTGTTGAAATTCTCCTCTAAATAAGGAGTATTCCTAGTTTCTGGAAGGTGAGAAGAGCTTGGGGTATTGCACCCTTATCCCTTTGTTTTTCTCCATCTTCACAGAGTAATGAAAAAGGCTCTGAGCAGCAGTAACTTCATTAAACCATGGTCCCTCTGGGCACACACACTCTTTCTGTAGGTCTGGGAAATGCTCCTAAGAATTTACATGAGCCAGGAGATAGTAAATAGGCTTAGGTTTGCTGTAAAAGGGTTCAAATCTGCAGTGTCAAATGTGTGGAGCTCCATAAATTAAAAATAAAGTTGAAAAGCCATGTTGAAATAACCTGACAAAGGTCCTCTGCTGTCAGCACAGCATCTACAAGATGAAGTCTCATGCTTGCACTGGATGTGGAAGAAAGGGGTCTGTTAGAAGCTCAGACCCTGTCATTCAATCAAATCCCTGGTGTGATAGTTGTGACCACAATGAAGACATCTGAGTGCAGAGCTGCATCCTCCTGTATCCTCCTGCATCCTCCTGCACCCTGCTGCATCCTGCTGCACCCTCCTGTATCCTGCTGCATCCTGCTGCATCCTGTGTCTCAGTGCACTGGAACCATCAGGCCCAAGAGATTGGGGCAGTTGGAAGCACCAGTGTGACCACGCTGCTCATCTGCCATTGCTCCAGCTGGCCACAAGCAGCACAGAGTGGATGTAAAACACTGTAGGTTCAACTCATAGGGCAGTCTAAAACCCCATGATATTAAGACTGGAATGTGTTTTCCATTTCCTCTGGAACTGGGGAACCAGGAAGGTGCAGGCTGCTCTGTGGGACAGTCTGTACTGCAGCAGCACCTCAGAGCCCTCTCCAAAACCAGATATTTGTCTCCAAAACCAGACCTTTGTGGCAGCTGCTGCTGCTTTTAATGTGTATTCTGCCCTTTCAAAGTACAGATTTCAGAAATGTAAGACTGGGTACTGAGGGCTACTTCACTGTCTACCAAATGGCTCTCAAACATTGCTTGCTGCTTGCCCTTTAGTAATAGCTACATTAGGCAAGGTTTTTTTACAACTTGCATGATTTCTTTTTTATTAATTGCTGTTATATGGGGTTTTTTTCTTTTTAACAAGGAGACAATGCTTTCTGTGTCTCCTTCCTCAGACACCACTGCTTTCCCAGGGACCTTTCAAACAACAAGGCCAGAAACCAAGTTCAGTTCTTGTAGGTTGAAGTTAATCTAAAACTGGTGACTTGTCAATTTTAGTAGTTTTAATTTCCCAACTGTCTGCTTGGGTTACATACACATAAAACTTTTGAATAATATGCCTTCTCTCTCTCCCCACATAGAAAACCACTGTGTTTCCCTGTCCTCCACAGAGTATGTGACCTTTAGCTGCTCTCCTTGCTTATCAAGTCAAGGAATTCATTCAGCTCCTCAGCAACTCCAACCACTGACTCTCCATTCACATCCCTCTAAAGGCCCTACCAGCTCCTTGATCAGTTGAGAGAGATTTATACTTGTGTGCCCTCTCATATCCTTCCTCCTCAGGCTTTGATTTACCATTGTGGCTTCCTTATCACTCTAGAGCACTTCCTGCATGTTTGTCTTTATAGCTCCTTGTTTTTCCCCTTTGAAATTACCCCAGAGTTGTGTTTCCCTAATGGCAGTGGGAAAAATTCATCCATCAGAGAGGCTTTTGCAAGGAGCTGTGCAAACCTGAGCTCCTGAGGAACACAAATGGCATTTTGCTCCTCTTGCTGGCCCTAAGCACAGGAAGAACTTTCAACCTATATCAAACTTCCTTGGACAGTTCTCAGACCCTTGCCTGCTTTTACATTTCCTGTGCATTCTCTGAAGAAAAGCTTCGTGCCCTGCACAAGGCATAAGGAAATATGACCTTTTTCACCTGCTTTCTCAGTGCCCCCTCTCAAAGAGCCACTCCAGCCCAGCATCACTTTCTCTAGCACAGACAGTTCCACAGCTGCAAAGTTTTGCTCTTCATTTCTTTTTCCCCCCTCCTGGGTTTTGTGATCTAATAATTACACAGTTTTTGCTACCCCATTAAAAAAGGTTGTGCTGGAAAGGACTGAGGTGACCACCACCCTAAAGATCCCCATTAGGGCCTCTTGGGGTCCCAGGTGAACTGATCTGGACAAGAAGGATGGATCAAAGGGAGCCACAATCCCCTCAGTGCTCAGCTGCTCCTTGGCTGGACCCAAGGTTGGAGTTCCTGATCTTTTAACTCAGCCTTTGAAGTTACTTTCACATTCATTCTCCTGCTCCTAAATATTCCCCTCTGCAGGGATTAAAGCTGGTAGTAAAATATCTCACAAATGTTTATGATCACTATTACACCTGTTCCCAGAAGAATTTCACAGTCAGTTGAGCCACATTATTCTTTTCATATTGGCCTTTCCTGCCCTGGTATCCAGATTTCCCAATCATATGAACCAAGAGAGAGCTCTGGCAGGTTATGAATGCAGAGCATTCTTTAAAGTGTTTTAAACTCAAATCCTCACCAAATGCAGACATGCAAGCCAGGCAGATAATGAGATGTCTTCAACCAGCTGAACTGCAAAAAACATTCCCTCTTTTGAGGAAATGTTTCCTGTAAACATTGCCTCTAAAGCACTGGGATGTGTATGGCCAAGAACTCCAGCCAGCTGCTATAATTTCTAGATCAATTTTACCCAAATAAAGGCATTCCTACTCTACATCACACAGCTTTGATGCTTTAAGGAGGAATTCCAGTTACCAGTGTGAGTTCATACTGATCTGGATACAACCAATACTCTAGCATGCAAGAGGCTGGGCAGAAAAGCAGGGGGGAAAATTAAGCTTTCTTTGGCATTAATTCAACCTGAATTTCCCAGTAGAAAAACAAAAGTTCAGCACTTTTGGGTGAAATTCCCCCATGACAGAGTAAGGTTTGTCTTTCAAAGAGGAGCTAAGGCAGGCACAGTCAGGCCATTTGGAATTAGACTCTACAAAATCTAGCTAGAAGCAGGAATAGGAAATAGAGCCTTTGAGAGTCCCCTACTCCCATCAAAATCACCTGGAAATCCCAGGTGCTGTAAGGAGAGGAGAGTCTCTGTAAAATATTCCTGGCCAGAGTTCAATTTTCACTGTGATCACTCACTGCCAATCAACTTTCAGCCCCTTCTCTCTGTAACCTACTTCAGCTGTTAGCACCAAGCAGCAATAAAACCATATCCACGTTCACTCAGAAATCACACTGAAATGCCTTCATGCAGAGGGAGAAGTTTCACATCCTACACATCAGATTTCACATGGGAACATCTTTCAGACTTCCAGCATAGAATAATTTTTCCAATAGGAAAATCAAGTCTATAGTAAAGGCTGATCTAATAATTATATTGACAAGGATCACTCCCCATCTTTGAATGTCCGTGAAATTAGAGATACCACAGCTATATCCTCCTCTAGTTCTAAGGAAAATCTTATCTCTGAGATACAGGAACTTCCAGCACAGTATTCAATAGTTATAGCTCTGTCCTAAAAGTCTAATCACACAACACAGTAAAAATAGATGCAACACGAGCACTTACAAAAATGTACTGCAATGTCAAACAGCTCTGCCAAAAAAACACAATGGCAGGCCTGGGTCCTGCAAAGCCCCACATGCAGTCACGCTGCTTTTTCACACATTTGGAATAGCTTTTCTAAAATCCATGCAGCTACCCATAACAGGCAAGGCCTTTTGCAGGACCAGGGGACTGCTTTACTCGTTCTACTGGTGGAAAGTTAGATCTGCTCACTCCTGTATAACCTCTTTCAAACAGTATTGAATTACCTACAAGTTACTAAAATTAGACTAACAAATAAATTACTTTGCAGCCGAGCTGATAAAATGTGTCTGTTTACATATGATTCAATCCTAGAACTAAGATTAAAGACTACTTCAAACAGAGCCTTTATCCACTGTGTCATATAAAACTCTGTTTGGTTTCAGCAGAGCCGAGAATGACGTTAACAACCTTGTTAATCACAGATTAAGAATTGAAAAGGTCCTGCTTGGCACCAGGTGTGCCATCAATAACAGCTGGGATGCAGGGGAGCTGCAGGATGACCGAGCTGCAGTGCCAAGGAGGAGCTCCAGGGCTGGAGCTGTGCCATGCTTGGAGCACAGACACAGCCAGGCACAGCAGCTCAGAGCAGCCCACGGGGACAGGAGCTCCTGAGACCTCCCTTCTTACACCAGCTCAGCCTGAAGTCCTCTAAGCCTGTGGTGGATCCACTTGAAAAGTCAGCAACTATCCCTGGGAATCCTAAATCAGTGGTTTCTAGCCCTAATGAAGTCCCCTCCCTTTTTGTTGGTTTGTGTTTTGGATGAAACAAGGCACAAGGCTGATGTTCCTCACCTTTCCCTTGGCAAGGGCACCATGGGCATGTGTTTAAATACATGTTAAGGTCCTTGTCCATCTCTGGGAAAGCCCAGCACTCCAGAGGCACAGAGAGAGGCTGAGCACAGCCTTTGTTGGCACAGCCAGTGGAGCTCCTGCCACGCTCTTCTCTGGAGCCCACAGGCACCTGGCACCAAGGCCAGGCTCAGGGCCAGCACCTGGGCACTTCTCACAGCAGCTGCCATCTGCCAGCACCTCACCTGGCCATCCCTGCACCTTCTGCCCTCCCTCTCTCCAGGGGACTCCCCTGCAGTGCTCCGTGGTACAGCTACAGCCACCCTACACCCTCCAGCTCTCCCCTCCAAGAGCATCTTTCTGCTGGGCTGGGAAATCAGCCACTCCCAGGTCAGAGTGTGGTCCATGGCTGACTTGCAGGCTCTATCACAGAACAGATGTGAGGTGGAAATGGGCTGCAGTAGGAAGAAGGTCCAGGCCTACAGGACTCTGAGCCTCAAGTGAAGCCCTGCAAGGTCCTTTCTGCTCATCCAAGGCAGAATTCCAGCACCACAGGCTCTCCCAGCCCCACCAAACCACACAGAGAGAGGGAGAAGAGGAAATCTGTTCCACATTTAACATATCTAACAATCATTTTTAAGCACAACCACAAAGGCTTTGCATGAGCAGCCCTTCTCATATTTACCTCCCATGCAGTCCCAAGGTCCACCAAAATGAATCAGACACTTTGCACATCAGAACAGTCTGGTTGAATCAGCTGCCCTGTGTATAAGCACTGAACAAGCTTTCCCATCAAAAACCCACTACAGAAACTTTGCAAACCCATCTTTTAGGTTTTAGCTCTTCTTCTGTAAAATCCAGGTCTGTATGGGCAACACACAGCACACTGGGATTGCATCCAAGGATCTGGTTGGCATTGCCAGCCCCAGCTCACCTCCAGCAAGCACAGTCAGCACAGACTGACCACCTACAGGTGAATTATCTCCCAGCTGTTTGTTGTAGTCAGGACAGAAAATAAAAGGGGGACAGACATTTCTTTCCCCAGGGTAATTTTAGATGTTTGTCATAAATCTCCCAAAGGTAAAAAGCAGAAGAAAAGATCTGGAATCCTCCCTTCTGCTGTGCCGTAGATAAGCTGTGATTCAGCATGAAAGTCCTTCTGAGTTTTTCCTAGTTCCCATTACCACAGTGCCCAAATATCCCATTGTGAAACAAAGTCTCCCCCAGTGAGGTGCAGTGCCAATGCACAAGAAACATCAGGGGGTTTACAAAAGAGAAGAGTAATCCTGGCGCCTGATGTTCTGAAACGCTGTGCAGCCGACCTTTGGGAAGCAATTCCGAAATCCTTCTCATCAAAAGAGGCTCCTAAAATCACTTCTCATATTTTATAATGTCGGTCAGATCTCTGCCCTGACAGTTTAGCAGTGGAATTCAAGTTTATGATTTGTACTCCACAGCCTTTACTTGCTGCAATTTACTGCACGTTAAGGCCCAAGCAATTGTGGAGAGCACGCACAGAATTCTCTTCCTGCTTATATTGCATGTGGTTTGCATTGTTTAGCTTTTATTGTGTGCTTCATGCTATGAATGCCTTGTGTTTCTATAGGTGAAGGACTCAACAGGGTAGAAAGGTAAATGCAGCTGAAGAACACAACTAAGTCTGGCAGAATCCCCCACTCTGTGACTATTTTGACAATTTAAAGTTGTCTTGTAAAGTGCTGAGTGGTGCCTTTCTGCTCCTGCATAAGCCTGTGCTCCTCTGCAAACTGCTGCCAAGCCAGTGCAGGACCAGACTAGTTCATCCCTGCAGTTCCCCTGGCAGGAGCTGGGTAAGTGACTCTGACTCTGTGCCCTTTCCACAGCTCAGAGCTAGTGCCTGCATGTACCCATTTCCTTGGGAAGCTCTGGAACGGCAAAGCTGAAAAAAGCACAGCTGTGCAGCCAGCCCTGAGCCAGCTCTTCCTCCCCTGCAAGTCCCAAGGGCTTTACTAGCACGCTACTGTCAGTACCAGGAAAAAATGAAATTCTCCTGAAGGTGCTTGTTGGGAGCCAGGACTAATTGTGCTGACAATTATTTTCTTTGCACAGAGCTGCCATGTGTTCAGGTTTTCCTGGATAGTTCTTTTTTTCCTCATACAAATCACGCATAACAGAATTAGAAGACTTTATATATTTGCTGAAAATGTGACATTTTCAAAGGGAAGTAGAGATAAGCAACTGCTTGTCTAGGATTCCTGGCTATCCAGCAGCCAGTTTGAGAGTAGCAGTTGCTGGACTTTTGGCATTCCTGGTTTTGTCACATATATAAGGATCAGCTACACAACAGACACGTGGCCCTGAAGATCTGAGCCTGCTCTGTGCTTCTACAACAATCCCAGTGTCTGAGATTGCCCTGTGTGTGCAGATCAACTGCACAGAACACACACACAGGATGCTTCCTGCAAATGCTGCATTCATGGTGCCAACAGACAGATTTCTGCGAGGAAATATTTACCTCCACTTGGCTTTTAGCAAGTCTTCCTGTACCACAGCCTGTCAGTGGGATGCTGTCATCAACCCACAGATCCTGCAAATGCCCAGGACAGATATAATTTCAGTTGAATCAAAAAGGTCACCCAAGAGCAGCATAATAACACAACCAACTCAATCACACGGGGTATTTGTGAGATCTTGTTCCTGTGTGCTCTTCTCAAATCTGACTCTCTTTAGATTCTGACTGAGCCATCACACCTCTGCCTGTGCCCCCGGTACTCAGACATATGTTCAAGCTTTGGTTAAATTTGACTTCTTGTGTTATGCAACTGAGCTTTACTCAGTGTTATCTTTTGATTGACTCCTCCACTACTCCCCTCCCAACGGATTTATCTGAGGCCAATGACAGCCAGGAAATACTCACTAGAACTCTTGTCTTTGGCAGCACATGCTGGCAGTAAGTGTTTTCAGGCAGTTTGAGAAGTGGGTGTCACTTACATTAGCTCACTCTAAAATCTTGACTCACCCTTCATGCACATAATCCCTCCTGCAAATTCTAGGCCATGGATTTTAATAGAGTTTCCAAAGTAGGGTGTGAGGGCCACTGGCTGTGCTAATTTAGTTCCTATTGATTTATCTTGTCTCCTTTCATGGCAGCAAATTGTAAATGCTTCCTTTGCTTCCCTCGGTGTTTGCTCCCTGTGTGACAAGTCTCTAGCATTGATGGAATGTGTTAGTGAAAAGTGCCTTGATGTCTGTTTGCAATATCACAGAGGCAGAGCCATCATCCAGTGACAGTCCCACTTTGGGAGAGCTGTCTCATTCAGCCTCTACCTATTTACCAGAGAGGAAAGCTGGGCCCTGTGACGTGAGGACGCCATAGTAAGACACAAATAAAACTCCAGAAGACATTAAATAAACCTGTCTTTAGCATTGGAGGTCAGACTTGCTGTCAGTGTGGGGCAAAGAAGTGGCAGCCCATGGTACAGCAATGCAACAGAGGAAAACTGAGGCTTCATTAGTGTGAGCAAAGGCAGCTCCATCCAGCCTTTCACAGGCACGTTGAATTAGGGCTCCATCCAGTCCTGAGCCCTGAGAAAGGCCTGTGTTCCAGCTGCTTTTAGTTCTCACTCTTGATTTGAGTACTAATCACGTATTTTTTGCAAATATAGCATGAAGCATTCCCTCTAGGGAAAAGGACATTTAGATGGAGCCTACAAAGACCATAAATTTTCTCTTTGGTTATAATTATGTATTACATTAATGTTGTTTTTTAATGAACAAAAGAAGTGACTTAATCTTTATAATTACACATTTGAAAAAGAGAAATGTTACAGATGCCTTTTGCAGTGTTTCCCCTGCCTCCTTCAGTGGGAATCCCAGCCTGTGCCTCTGAAGGAGACGTGCTGGGACTGGCATTTGCCAACTCAAATCCACAAACTTTGGGTTGTGCCAGTTTGTGAATTACAGACCTGCTGTCTGCAAATGACTGGTTTTCAAAGCAAAGTCAGCCATCATTTCAAAGGTTGAGAAAGAAATCCATCATAAATCAGTGTATGTGGATTTTATTTATAAAGATCTAATTAAATTTTGTTCTGTAATTCCAATATGCTATTTACACACACAGTGTATATTTCTTCTTCCTCTTTTTGATCATGAACACAAGCAATATACCTTATAATTCTCTTCCTCCATAATGTGCCTTTTTTATGCTGGCAAAGTAACATCTTAGCCTATTGTAGCTTGTTACAGTGCACTATAGAATTTTTATAGTATGTTACAGTCTGGTTTGGACATCATCCAACCAAGCAATCTGCTTCCTTTTAAAAAATAACATAAAATACTGCATTTTTCATAATATGTATAAAGCCATGTAGAAATCCAAGCATGGAAAATAAACAGAGCATTGCCAACACCAAGCACTTAGCAGTCCTGTCCTAGGCCACAAAATCACAAGTCTGTCTTACAAATATTGAGATTTCAACGAAACATGATTTTGGGTTTCCTCTGTTTGCCTTTCTTCCTTTTAAAACTTTTTTGTTGTTTTTGAGCTATTCTGTACAATCACAAAAGTTGTCAATTTACCTTCAGCTTTAAAGAATGCTGAAATTATCACATAATTACAGGATATGAGGAACCAGAGCTTTGAAAAACAACTGTAACAGAATCTATGGTAAAACTGCAGAAGTTGGTGCCACTGCCAGCTGAAATCCACTACCTGGCATAGAACTGACACATCCTCATTCCTTTTAACCCTCTCTGGGATGCTCAAAGAGCTAAGCAGGAGCTAAGACTGCCCTAAACACATGCAGCAGTTGCTTGTCTCTACTTCCCTTTGAAAATTCCAAATTTTCAGCTTACTATTGAACAGGTTTTCTGCTACCAAACCAAACAGGAGTCCAGGCTGGAAAGGGTATTTCAAAAAAAACTTGAAATGGTTAGTTCAACCTAATATATAATTTCCTTTAGCAGAGTTTTGGATACTTTTTTCCCCAGGAAACACTGCAAAGACGCATTATTGATCAATCCACAGCAGGCACTGCTTCCCCCAAGTTGTTTAACCGCCTGCATAACCTTGGTCAGGAAGCTGCTGTGCTCTTCTTGTGCTCTTGTGCTGGTTCAGCTTCCATGCAGAGACATCCATGCCCTTCCTTAAGGACAGACAAGTCTGGAGTCATTGAGTGACCAACCCACGTGTGCCTGGGCTCACCCAGGGGTCAGAGGTGCACAGGGGGTGCTGGTGCTGCTGTGGTTTTATACACAAGAGTCACACAGAGCTCCCACACCTCTACAGGACACCTGTTAGTTACTGTGGTTGTTAAAGGGTAAAAGAAGCACCATGCCCTGGGCAGCAGCTCCTGTGGAACCACGGCTTGGGAAGGCCTGGGCTGCATTCCCATCTTCCACCTGCACCCACATCCTTAAAGTTCACAAGATGGGTCTGCTCAGACTTCCCTGGTAAAACAAAAGTACTTCATTGTAGTCAGCAGGCCCAGACAAACCAGCATTAAAGGACAGGTCATCTGTCTTCTGCAGCCCAACCTCAGGCAGGCCTCAAAGGCCTCACAGTAACAACTCAGTGCCAAGTTCCTCTCCTTGGCTCTGCCCTGTGCCTGCAGTCAGCTCCACAGCCCGGGCACAGCAGGGCTCACTGCTCACTGCCCGAGGCTGTCCTGATTCCTGAGACACCCATGGAGTCAGCTCCACAGCCTGGGCACAGCAGGGCTCACTGCTCACTGCCCTAGGCTGCCCTGATTCCTGACACACTCATGGATCTGCTCAGGAGTGGCCTTGGTGAGCCTCCACCAAAGCACCCAAAACCCAGACTGGGGAGCTGGGAACCGATTTTCCCATCAGGGCCAAAAGCTCAAGGCCCAGCCATGTAAATGATGTGCACAAGAGCCCTTCCTTACATGAGCAACCCCTCAGCTCAGGCAGGAGTGCCTGGCTCCACCATGGATCCATTTACAGATGATTTGTTCTGAAGTACATTAATTAGAGGGCATCTTTCACTGCGGCACTGGTTGCCAGTAGAAGGATTGTGAGCAGCAGATCTGCTCTCAGTGTTGACATGTAAGGGTAGCATCACTTCAGCAGTGATAGGAAGGTGTTGAAGGGATAAAGCCCACCCTCCCAGTAACTTCAGCTCTGGAATCACAGCAAGCCATGAGCCAGCCAGGCACTGATTTGCTCTGTTCCACAGCCCCAGCATTAACACTGAGCAAGTGCCTGTGGGATTGCAAAAACCTCACTCTGTGCTTGGCATGTTCATAGGTAAAAGGCAAAGCTTAAGGGAAAGCTAACAAACAAAAAGCAGTTGGGGAAAGATACAGGCTCAGATCCATTTTAGATACCCAATTCCTACTGACAAATCCCCTGGAGTTTGAAGGATACACACTGAACTGCAAACTCAGTGCCTCAGCGCTGCTGTGGAGTGGCTCACACTGACCTACCTGACATCACACAGGGGGTGCACCAGTGCAGGGAAAATCAGGCCTGCTCTGTCACCCTCTCCATCAAAGTACACAGGCGTGAGCCAGACAGCTTCACCTTGCTGAGACAGAGACAGGGTTGGAGTGTAACAGCATTAAAGGCCAAGCTCTCATGTCCACAGCCATCATAAGAGACCCCCTTGGCCACATAGGACATTGTGCCCTGTTCCCATCAGCCAAAAAAGGCCTTTTGCTCTAGGAACAACAAAGAAGAAAAAAAAAAAAGTAGCATGGTTCTCTGTGAAATTCCATTGTTCCTTAAATGTCCCCTTACATCTACCTCAGGCCACACTGTGAGTCAGTTTGACACATACAAGGGCTGTTTCGAAAGGCAGCATTATGTGTGCCCAGATGTCATCAATCACACTGAGCAAATAACCCTCTCCAACAGCTACCCAGTCCCAACAAGGGCAAATGTCACTCCTGTGCCAGTGGCAAGCCCAGAAGCCTTCACACCCACACAGGGAAGGGTCCTCAGAGATCACAGGAATTGTGAGAAAAGGGCCTCGTGAATGTCATCTAATGCTATGTCCCCCAACAGTGAGGGTACTATTTCTACCCTGAAAAATGAATCAAATTCTGCCCAACCTTTAGGCCAGAGCAGCTCCCATGTCCACGGTGAGCTGTGAGGCCCCAGGAATTGTCCTAATATCTACCTGTGATCACAGGGCACTCATAAAGTCATGCCATTAATTTGTGCGTGGTCGCTAAAGAGCATGAGAAGGTTGAGGGTCTGCTGGCACAGCCTGAGCTCTCATATAGGATGGAGAGTGGATAAGAGAACAAACTGGGGTCAATATGAAGTGAAGAACTATTCAGGAATGTCATGCTGAAATAGCCCCTGAACTCTGTGAAGACTTTGCAAGCAGCACTGTAACTTTCTATTATGTTTTGGCCCTCAGCTTGTAAGGGCAAACCCACAATTGAAACAGGCTGCAAAACCAGGGAAAATAGCAGCACAGAGTGCCACAAATCCCCCGAGAGGGGAAATTCTTCATCCAGTGTCCAGGCAAACACTCTGTGCAGATGTAATGGCAGAGGTTTCTGCAGCTTCTTCTGCAAGGCTTCCCCCCGGGTGTCCCAGCCTAGGAGGGCAGCTCTCCATGGGAGCAGAGCCAGGAGGGGCTGGAGACAGGCAGGGAGGAGCCTTCCACATCAACACTTGTTTCTACAAACTCCTCATGTGCTGCATGAGCCATGCCCTTCCAGGCTGGGTGTCTTCAGGCCAGGGCTCAGATGTGAATGGGGTGGGTGAGACAAGACGTTCGACTTCTATCCTTGTAACCTCTGCTCTCAACAAAGGGGCAAAACCATTAAGTAAGACAAAAGCAAATAAAAAATCTGGATGGTGAAAGTGCCTGTGTGTATGGAAAACATGGTATTGACCCAATAGGGCAGGGAGCAAAAATTGCAGCTAAGAATCACAGCTTAGGACAGCATGGATTGTTCAGAACCATAGCAATATATTTAGACTCCCGTGTTACAAAATCTCCTTTTCTCAAGGCAGCACCTAGCAATCTGGGCAGCAGGTTGTCCAGTGGCACCGGGTGTGAGGATGGCAGGGGTCAACCCTCCCTGTGGAGGAGCCAAATGCTCCAGGAGCACTTATCCATAGCAGAAAGTGAGCTACAGCACTCTCCACAAAGAGCTGTCTTGCTAATTGAGCAAGGCAAGGCTTTTCTGGAAGGAAAACAAATATATTTGCAGACAGGCTAAAACAATAAAGGAAAATATAAAAGGCTGAACAAAGGGACTGCAAAGTCAGTGACAAAAGTTAAAAACTCAGTAGCAGCTGCCTGCAAGTGGGCAGTGGGGTCTGTGCACCAGCCAGGACTCACTGCCTCCTCCTCACCTGCCCTGCTGGGGAAAGAGGAGGTGCAGCACAAGGCTCCAGAAATCTAAAAGATGTTTCACAAAGCACTAAATTATCAAAGCCAGAATCTGCATCTAGCATTAAAAAGAACAAAAAGAAGTGCTGAAGCCGTGCAGTCTCCTTGGGGAGGAGCCAAACGCCAGGGAAAGACGGAGATGTTGGGGTCTGAGCCGGGAGGAGACACAGCAGGGGCACCTGGGACAGGAGGTGGCTGCGAAGGAAGCCCTGTCCCTCCCGTGGGAAGCTGAAAAGATTACACAGCTTCATCACAGACCTTTTCCAAACAGAAGGATGAAGGCTTTATTCCTCCTGTGGTTCAACTGTCTGAAGCACCTGTAAGGCTGCAGACCTGCAGGGTGGGAATGTAAAATCCTGAATCCCTGATGAGACCTTGTTGTTACCTTGAGGCAATGGCTGGTCACGGGAGCACTGAGGATGGACACTCACCAGAGAAATTCCCAGTGCTCCATTGGGCTTTGATACCCAAAGCTGCAGAGTGAGGGAATTAGTCATCAAGAATGTGGCACAGCAAAATACATTTTTCCAGAAGAGACCCATCTGTAAGTGGCCATTTTCCCCAATACAAACCATAAGCCTTTGGCAGATGTTTAAGGATGATTATACTGAGATTCTCATCTTCTAGGGAAATTAGGATGTGCCTAAATTAATTTATATTTCCTACTTCTAAGCCTGACTGTAAAGATGTGCTCCTATCCCTGCATATCCTTTAATGCCACAAGAGAGGGGTTTCCTTACAGCATTCACAGACAAAACTCTCCAAAGCACCATTAATGGAGCTGCTTTCCATGGCTGTGGAGGAGCCTGGGGGAGGTGGGTGCCTGACCTCTGGAAGTGGAGTGAGCAGCCCCACAACTGCTTGCCTCTGGAAGCAATTACTTAATGCAGGAACCTGCCTAAATCCTGGTCTAACTGTTAAATGAGATGTTAATTATTGTGTTGATATTCTGTTCTCCCTGACTGTTGCAGTTGGAACTGCTGCCTGTTCCCTTGCTGCCTGTTCTGTTCCATTGCTGCAGCGCTGCTTGAGATGCTTCAGCCAGGGCAGGGGTTGGTGGGATTAATCCAGACCATCTCTTTTCACACACTGTGGACATCTGTGGGGTAAAATCCAGAGTCATTCCTTTGACATGACACATTTCATAGGCACAACTGAAAACTAATGGCTTAATAGGAAATAAGGAATTCTGGATTTACAGCAATGACACTAAAAGGAAAGTTTGAATTTGCCTTTGACAACTAATTAGTAGGAATACAAGGTGTGAATTTAAAGCATAGTAGTTATTCCTGAATTGCTCCTCAAAGGTACTTTAGTTCTGGAATAAAACAGTAGAATTTAGGAATAAGTGTTCCAGAGTAGTATTGTGCTATATTGCAATTCTGGAGTAACAAGTCTAGCAGTGAAGACTTAGCAAGATGGTGATTTTATGCTTTACCTTCTGGCCATCAGAGAAACTCCCTTCCACCTTATTTTTTTCAACATAAGGTTTAGTCTCTCTCCTGAAAAGAGTTTCTGTTTATAGATGCAGTGGGAAATTCTACAGTGCTCACCTGCACCACTTCCTTTCAGCATTAGCTTTTATTGCTTTTATTTAAAGTGGAAAAAAAATCACACAGCAAAGAAAACCAAGCATTTGTAGGAGTATGGCAACGTTTTCCATACATGCTTTCCCCATGAGTCAGGGTCCATCCTGTGCACTGACACATCCTGCAGACTTGCTTCAACTCGTGGGGCAAAGCAATGGGTGTGCACAGCACAGGGAGACACCCAGAGAAAACAGAGGGAAAGTTCTGAATCCAGGAGCTGCCATAAGAGACAGTTCCCCAGGCATTTTCTCCCAGGATATCACTTTGCTCTGCACTATGAAAACCGTGGAGGTGCTAGAAAGCAGCTCTTTGGTGATGGGCTCAGGGCGTTTGGAAGAGCTCTGAGAGGCTGCAGTTACAATAAATACCCCTGTGCATCTCACATCTTCTGCTGAAACTGGGAAACTCAGCCTTGGCTAAGCCTGAGGAGTGATTCCAGTTGAGGTTATGCATACAGAGCACACAGCTGTTCCCACAAAACACCACACCTGGACACATTTATCCTGGAATAAAATGTGACTTGATACTACCCACTTTACTCCCTAGGAGAATTCAGTTGCACTGGCTTTAAAAGCAGATTAGGGTAACTCACAGAACAATGCTCTATTTATTCCACAATGAGTTGTGCAGGAATACAGATGATGGAATGAGTCCATCCCTAAAATTAAACCTAGAGAAGCACACACTGAATTGTGTGTATTAATAACCAGTATGTATCATGTCAGTGCTCAGAGGACCAAATGGCTTCCTGATTTGGACAACACAGGTGACTATCTGTCAGCAAGATTTCCTCCCCAAAAGATTGTTATCTAATCTGAAAGCTAGGCAGATATTTCACTGGCTTGGACTGTGATTTGTAGCTCAGTGTATGAGTCCAAACCTCCTGAATGATCTTAATTAAACTCTGAGGCTGAAAAATTAATCACCATAGTTATTTCATTATGCATGAATAGTAAAAAAAAATACTTCAAATTTACATAATATTTAACAGAAAATTATTTAGTAGTCACATTGAGACTCAGATTATTATTAATTATTTAACTTGTCCTTTTATCATTGGGGAGGAACAGGCAACATTTTGGCACCAAGTTTCTGGACAGTGAAAGGGAGAGGGCTGCTTTGGTATTTCTACCTTCTCCTATAGGTGGCCAGGCTCCATACCTGCTCCAGTCCACTGCAATAATGCCCAGTGTCTGTTCCTCTTCCCAGAAACATTTCTTTATCTGAACTTAGTCTCCAAAAATCATTTTCCCAGCAATGTATAACATCCACTGAATGCCACTAATAAATCTCCACGCTGTCCCTGCATGGAAATGATTTGTTCTTGGTGCTGAGCAGGACTAGGTGCAGGTTTCTCAAAGAGGCAGAACATGAGGGACAGGAGCTGCCCTGCAGATCCCTGCCCTGCAGGTGCTCCCAAACGAGCCCCACTTTGTGTCACCATCACATGCACAGCATTCAGCTTTACCTTTGGGATGTCTCTGACACAAACCCTGCACAGGATTGCAGGATGAAGTTGTTTTCATCCCTAGGGTCCCTCCAAGGCCCCTGGGTGGACAAACTGAGCCTCAAAGCAGCTGGTTGGTACCAGGCAAGCCTCTACCCTGCTGCTGGGGTGAAAAAACCTCTCTCAACTCTCTGTGTGTTGTCTTGACTACTCTCTGAAGGGAAAGTTATCCAGGACATCCTCACACATCTCTCTGACCTCCTCAGCTCATTGCAGCATCTGAGTTACTGAAGAGCCAGGCTCTTCCTCCTGTCTGCACCTAAGAGGACTCGGAGAGACACAGCCATGGAAGATCTCCTCAGAAACCTCCCCCAGTCCTCCCCCACCCTCCATCTGCAGGTTTTTCCCTGGATAGCTGTGCCAGGAGCAGGATGTGCGCTGGGCTGGCTGCCTGCACATGGTGGGGGCCGTAAATCCCAGTGTGGGATGTGCTGTGGCACCCACTGAGAACAGGGAGCACATTGACAGGGCTGTCCACATATCAATGCATCAGCCCAGAAGAGAGCCCCCAAGGTAAAGGCAACAACCTGCTTCATCAAATTATCACCTTCATGAGCCAAGATTGCAAATAACAGACAATGGTGTGGGCTAATGGCTTGGTATGGAACGAGGTAAAACAGAATATGGACTGGCATGAACTCTGCAAAACACAGTAGATTATTTATACTGATATTCCTTAAGAATACCTATAAGTTATGTTGAAATTTAGAAAGTATCCCAAAAATCAGCTTCACAAGAAAGTCAAGGAGTGCTTGGCAAATTCTTACATGCTGCATTGCATTTGCAAGCTAATCTGGAAAATATTACACCATGAGAGTCCTTACTACGAGTTTCATCATCTGTGAGAAATAATTGGCTCCTGATACCAGGCAGAGATCAGCCTGGATGCTCCTTGGTAGCCCCACGGAGTAGCTCCCAGACTGTGAGAGGTAACAACATCACTTTCACTCCTCACACTGAGGAGCCACAGGGGAGGGCTGAGCTGCTCTACTGCCCTGAGCTCCTCTGACACACACAGCAGGCACCCCCAGCTCTCAGAAAAGGAAAATGAGGCAGAGATCGATTCAAAGAAGAGGTCAGAGGTCATGTACAGGGACAGCAGCTTGGAGATTCCAGATTTTCTGGCTGTCTACAACCTCACTGACAGGATCACCACACAGAGGAAATTTCATTTACAAGTGCTGCTCCTACTGGTCTTTAAGTCACGAAGGTGACAGCATGTCCTGACACTGCCAGGGCCACCCTGCCAGCCTCCCCTGCAGCAGGACAGGCAGCACTTCCAGGCTAAGTAGAACGGGAAGTGGGAATGTAACACCATGGAGCAACTTTACTTAACTTAGACACAATTGAACCCCCTTGTTTGGTAGCCCCAAAAGACATGCCCCACCTCACAACATGTCATGTGCCTACGCCAAAGTGCCACTGGATGAAGACTCAAAGGATGCTGAGGCTGCACTGGAGCTGTCCCAGAGCAGGGGTGTTAGTGCAGAATCTATTTATACACAGCCTTCAGAGAACAGCACTTGTCCTCAGATCTTTGTATGCCTGGGGAGAGGTTTCCAGTTACACAAATTCATTGCATGGTGACACCCAAAGATCTGATTTCTTGAGAGAGATAATGAAGTCCAGAACTTTCTGGCAAGGAGCAGAAATGTCAGTGTGACAAGCTGATCGCTTACTATACCATAACTTAATACATCCTGTGCGTGTTTGGGAGGATGTTTTTGATGAACTGGCAACCCAAATTAGCAAGGAATTTTTAGCATGTGCCTGGTCTTCACATACATCAGGTATCAAGATTCACCTTGAATGGGAAGATCATTCCATGAGCATGACTCCATTTGCTCTAGCATGGCAATTTATGACTCCAAGGTGCTTGGAGGGATGAGTGGAGAGGGGAATGTCCACAATTCTTCAGGAAAGCAGATGCTATCAGACAAGGCTGTACCACTGGCTCCTCTGAGCAGCGCAGCAGAGGCAGCTCCCAGCATTGCCTCTTGGTGACCTCAACAAAAATGGACAGCAATATCCTATTTTCCAAACAGTTTAGGAGTGATTTGGAATGCTGCCTGATCCCAGACACTTAACTAAGCCCTTCTTTTGTAAATCCCTGTGAGAGTAGGAAGCTAGGTTGGTGATTTTTTATTTCCAGCGAAACCAAGGACTCTGCAGGGGCATTGCAATAATGGAATTAAATCCTGCAATGGTGGACTTAAATATTGCAATGGTGGATAACAGAGGGAAGAAACAGGCTGGCTGACAGGAGTGTGGGCAATACATAATTCAAACTGCAGAGGAGGAGGAAAGGTTTAGGCCTACAGCTTTGTTATCTCACCACAGTCAGATCCTGTTTACTAGACTGACAAACACAACAGCTCGAGAAGTGAAGCTGTTTACTTGTAGTAAACTGCTGATGCTCACAGCTTTTGCTCCATGTGCCTCTCATGTTGCTTTCCCATCCTTCCAAATATAGTCTTCTGTGGCAGGCAAGATCTGGAAGGCTTTTAAGCAGGAGTCTCTTCCCAAAGGGCACTGCACAGTGCAGTTTGGCCTTTAGATATCACTGGCACTCAGGATATAGAAAGAAATTATCTTTCTGGAGATTAAATAGGAATCCATACAAACTCAGAAACAGGCAGATTAATTGCTAGGAATAACATTACCAAACCTGTACACCATGTGCAGTGCATGCTTGTGCAGGGTGTTTATGTGTGCCTATGTGTGTATCCTTACAGAGCAGGCTGAGTAGGTGTATGTATATAAAATCTGCCCAGAATTTCACAATTTAAGTTAACTGGGTGGAGGGCAAAGAAGGCTGTGGGCAGGAAACAGAAGGATGCATCAGTTTCTTCTGTTAACTGGATGAATTGTTAGTCTGAGGAATTCTCACTGATGTGCCTGCCCAACCCATGAATTCAGGTCCTGATCCTTGTGGGAGCCATGGAAAGTCCAAAATCATCCTTTCCTCTTTCTCCTCCCTATGTTATTTGAATGCAGATCTAGAGCTTCTATAGAAAAGGAAGCAAAAGAATTTCCAAGATCCAGAGAGCAAGAGTAGGGATCTGAAGACAGAAAAGGATGGATGTGACATTAAAAACCACCCAGCCCAGGTACTGCCAGGCCCACGAGGCTGAATATGCTTTGAGAAAAGCAGCTGAACGAGGAGATATCGAGGTCACAATAAAATATGTGCTCCTCACATACAGCACTAAGTGAAATCCTGGCCTACTGAAGTCCATGGGAGTTTTGTCACTGATTTAACTGGGGCCATAGTTCTACCCTGGTCCTTTATTTCTTCTGTTGATAATACTGTAAACAGCCTCACTGAGTTATAAAGTGGAAACATGCCCAAGGCATCCTGGTGATGAGCTACATTGCTGTAGGTGGCAACTAAACTGTAAATAAAGCTGTAACTCTTTGGACTTAGCCCCCAACAATGTTCTTTCCTAACTAGAAATTCAGGCTTGATACACAGCAGGGAGAACACACTGACTCTAAAACCTCCCAGGGTAGATTGACATGGAAGACCAAGTTGATTCCAGGAAGACAAGTAACTGACCTCTCTATTTTAGAAAAATTATTCGTTCTCTGCAAAGCTCCAGGATATAAAATGTATATGAGCAGATCTGTAAAAAAACAAAACAAAACAAAACAAAACAAAACAAAACAAAACAAAACAAAACAAAAAAAAAACCACCAAAAAAACCCCCAAACCACCAGCCAAAAAAGCAAGCAAAGTCTTTGACATCAGCTGAAAAAAAGGCATGCCACATGACAGCCCTCTGGGCCTAGGGCTTTTAATTGCTCTCCATATAGATCTTGCTGGAGATGAGCTGGTTTGGTTTAGGAGTTGCCTCCTGAGCCCACACCTCTCAGATTAGTGGGTTCTCCACAATCCTTCCAAACACCTAAAACTTTTACAGGGAAAGCACCAAATCACCTACTTTGCAAGGGAGAACTGAGGATAATGGGACTGATATAAAGCTGGATCTACTTTCCATAAAGCAGATAATCTGGGCTTTCTTGTGTCAAATCTTTCTCTTGTTTTATTCCCCAAAGCAGTATTGTCAGGGCAGCCCAGCTTCTGGGCAAAGCCAAGCCTGGGTGCTTACCTGGGGAAGGGACAGGGAAAGTCACAGCTGCACTCAAAAGTCAGGGAATAGAAAGAGGAGAGGAACAGGTCCTGAGTTTAGGAAAGAATTTGCTTTTGAGTTTTAAACAACAACAATGTTAGTATGGACACCCTTTTGGCATTTCTAAAAGCCAGCAGAAACCTTTGCAGAATAATGACATTTGAAATGTTGATGGCT
Source organism: Dicaeum eximium (assembly GCA_013396995.1). Classification (NCBI taxonomy): domain Eukaryota; kingdom Metazoa; phylum Chordata; class Aves; order Passeriformes; family Dicaeidae; genus Dicaeum; species Dicaeum eximium. Next base: position 1,589,775 of record VWZP01002787.1, read on the forward strand.
GAAACGAGCAGTTTTTCTCTGGTCTGTATTGCAAATCCATTATTCTCTAGCCTGTGCCACTCAGCAGAGCAGTGCAGTGCCATGGGACAAGTCACCAGAATCCTGCTGACCACGAACCTTCCTGGAGCTATGGGAGCAAAACCCTCAGCAGAATGGCAGCAGTACACAAACCTACACCTGAAAGACATACAGGTGTTTAGATCTCCTAATCTGAGCTCCAAATCTCACTCAGAGCCATCTTTGGTTCCTCATGCATCTTTTGATCTAATCCTTGTCCTGACTTGTGTTGGTGATATTGCCACTGGCAACAGGGAAAGTCAGGAATGTAAGAACAAAGGAACACAGAACAGAGAGAGACCATCCAGGCCATAAAGCCCAACATCATGAAAACTCATGAGCCTGAGACTTACCTGAATCTCTTACTTTGTCAAATAAAAACTTTTATATCACCCTGTAAACAAACTGGTACAGATATTTTCAGTTTGGTCAGTGAAAATCCATTTGGGTAGTATTTTACATTTTAAAAAATGTATCAATGAGATCAAAATTATTTAGTTTATTTTCACCTTTGAGATTAACAGGAAACTATGTTATTGCTACAGAATTCGTTGACTGGGTTGATGCTGATTTAAGCTGGTGAGAATTGGAGTAGCTGCCATCTCAAAGCCAAGCTTGAGATGATCAATTCTGCCTGTGAGAGCTCCACTGATTTCCCTGGCCTTGCACAGTGGCCCAGCTTGGGCAGATCAATCACACTCTGGACATGACAAGTGGAGAGACTGCACCTAAGTACCCTGCACGTGTGTGCTCATCAGGGCAGCACACAACACAAATTCTGGCACTGATTGTCCAAGGGAAGATGAAATAAGAAAGGACCTACTCTCTCTCATCATTGTGAGACTCAAGATTTTATAGAGACAGACACAAGACATAGGGACAGATACCACTAAAGCTGTCATAAAAAGCAACACCCAGTACTCTTTACTGGGAACCCTGTTTTTTCAGTAGCATCACATATAAAATGCCTGCTCCCATTCCCATCAAAATTAAAAGCAGAATTCCCACTCTCTGGCCTAAGGATCAGGCCCATTATATATTTTAAAAGTTAGATCAGCAGCTTGCAAAGTCTCTAAAGGGTTTTTATGGTGCTGCCTAATTAATTCAGAAGCAAATAGATTATTTCTCAGGAGGTGAAAAGCAGGAATTATTTAAAAGCTGCCTTTAGGCAAACTACCAGGGAATAAGAAAAATGTAACTACTGGTTATGTCAGATTTCATTTTCCAGATCAAAATTCATTGTGTCAGCTCCTTTTCTTTGTTGTGATTCTTTAAAGAGGTAACGAGAGCCTTGTGTAGGAAAAGAAGGTGCTTTGCTGAGCAATGCAGCATTTTATTGTACTTTTCCCCACCTAATAAATATCTTCCAAATGGGAGTCTGTGAGGGAGGGCAAGGAAAAAAAAGACAGAGGTGCTTTCCCCTCTTCTCCAGGTTGCCTCTTCATGGGACAGGAAAACTTTTCACACATTGAATTGTGCAATACAAGGGGTATTACAGGTCAATTATTCAAGTGTTGCATGACTGTAACCCCTTATATTAACTTCAGCATAAAAGAATAATAAAGGAAATCTTATCCAGAGCTCATGTCTTCTAAATATGTAAATATAGGTTTGAGGGGATAGCAGAGCTGCAGATCAAGTCCCACAGCAGGTCAGTGACAGGGATGGATTAGCCACAGTCCCTGTTTCTCCCAGCACAGGCTGCCTTCAGATTTGCAGTTGCTGTGGTTTGGCACAGATCTGCTGGGGCTATTGAAACTACATCTGCCCACACCAGGTCTGGCTTTGGCAATTGTTTTTAGAAATGATGGCTGGAGCACCAGAAGACCAGAAAGGCACCAAACACCCAAGTGCTAGGGGCAGTCAATAAACTCAGCTTCCATTATCCCCTCTGAAACAACACAGATGAGAGGGAAAGTGATAGGAGAGCTACAGATACATCACACACCGGTAACTTAGAAAAACTTACTTAGTGTAAGCTCTGTGTGTAAGAGGTTTGTGCTGCTTAATCCTGTCTAAACCTGCTAAGACACTGCTTTTTAATTCAAGGTTTGACAAGGCAGGGTGCTAAGCCCTCTCCTGCACAAAGAAGCAAACAGTGTGAGTACCCTGTGAAAAGCACAGCAAGTCCACTGTGCAGCCAAGCTCAGCTTTGTGCCAATCCCAGGCCTGGGATGGGCAGGAGGGAGGATTGGCAGGCACAGCACAGCCTGGCTGGATCCTGCTGGAATCAGTGGAGGTGCTGTGGCTGAGGAAGGAGGTGGCTGCTCAGGGAACCCATAAAAAGGTGCTGCATGTTAACTCCAACAGCTGCATTAACAAAACACAATTTCAGGCATGAAGTAGCCAGATGACCAACCAGAAAAAAAACATTTGACCAAAAGTTTTTTCTACTTTGCAATATTTTTCCTGCTTTGCCGCAGTAGTGCTGCAGAGGCTCTTCAAAACTGATTCACTCCATGTTGCCTGGAGGACGTGGGAATCATTCCTGTACAACAGGGCCAGCAAAGGGCTCTGCATTATTCACTCCCACTACACTGTCAGCCTTGTTGGTTCTCTCCACATAGTACAAATTTCACCCACAGCAATCAAAGCCTAGGTTCTGAGTAAGGTGTGTCTTTGCAGCAGCTCCTGGCTCCACTGCTGCTCCCTGGCCATGGTCTGGCTTTACAGAGAAGCTGCTGCTTAGCTGGTTTTCCTTTTGGGTAGGGGGTGTTACATGGGGATTTTGAAGACCCTTAAATATTCAAACTTGGGCTTAGCCAGTGAGATTCAGAAAGCATCAATGTTTGAGCAGGCTGGCTCACCCTCCTGTTTTTCTGGGATGCCTTCCAGGTACCTGAGGACTGTAAAGCAGAGAAAAGAGGAGAGTCAATAATTCACACTTTTACAGGACCAAATTTAGATAAGCCTGAGCAAACCAAGCCAGCCACGCACTCTGCTGGGGCTTAGCTGCTTCAGCCCTTAAATATTTCGTCTGATGGCTCCTTTGAATTCTAAAGGGAAATTAAGAAGCTTGCTGTTTTAAGAGGTTTTGTAAATCTCCTTCCTTTAATTCTCCTCATGTACTCTGTCTGGGTGTGTTCTTATTACAACTAGGAAAGACCTGAAGATCTTGTTTCCAGGTTCTTCACTGTGGGGCAGATATTTGAATTCAAGTCATAAGAATGTGAACACAAAAGAACAAATGTTAAAGAATTTCCTTACTCACCAGCTTTCCCTAGTCTTTACTTAGATCTTGGTGACTCTACTGGTAATTTCTGTATTTTTTCACAACTACAGAGCCAAAACCATATTTGATGTGAGTGTGCTGGAATTTACATTTCTTCAAAGTGTTGTCTCTATTTGAATACAGTTGCTGTTTGGGCCTTAGATAGCCTTGAACAATTTCTGACTGCGGTGGGGTTTTGATCTCAAGTCTGCAAAGCAGGAACTGTGGCAGTAAAAGTGAGAGTTACACTTCAGTCAGAAATCGCCAGGGACAAATGACTAAATCCTGTTGTGCAGCTCACTGACCTCTCAAGAATATCTGAGACAAAATTCCTTTGCAAGTATCACACAGGTGAAGTGCTGTGCAGAACAGGGCAAGTCACTTTTTATGTGTCCTCCCAGGAAGTCTGAGGTGTGGTGGGGAGACAGACAAATAAAGAATATCATTGGGCCAGGCAGCTTCCAGTTCTTCTCTTTTCAAAAGAAGACAGAGGAAAAAAAAAGAAAAAAAAAAAGGAAAAAAAAAGGGGGGGGGGGAAGGAAGAAACCTTTGCCTGCTGAGGGGAGACCCTCATTTAATCATTATTGTGGAAGCCTTGCAGTAGTCTAAAGGAGATTCAGATTAGGACATCTACTTACAATTATTTCATAGCCTTTGTAACGTTTGCAGCAAACTAATGCAAGCAAGGACTCATTTCTGTTAGTCAAGAAAGTGTTTATGTTGGCAGAAAATGTATCTTCAAAGCCTGCTAATGCAGCATTACAAAAGACAACAGTAGGTTACTCAAACTGGAGATCACACCTGTTTACTTTGATGAAAGAAATAGTCCAAGGCCAAAGGGTGCAGCTACAGCTGATAGGCCAAACACTGAGTCCAATCCTGCAAATGCTTCCTCTTCTGAGGCCAAAACCCTAAATAACACAAATGATGGGAATATACACAGCAACTCTGTTATTTCTAGCTGTAGTTAGGAATAAAACCCATCAGGCTATTTGTCAAGGTGCAGCCATGCAAAACACAGGGGCTTTATCTTAAATGATAAGTAACATTTCCATTTAAGTTTTTTGGTTGCTTTAGCCACAAACTGGCAGTCACCCTTGCTAAGCAGAAAATGGTTGGGTTTTAATAAGCTCTCCTGGGACTGCTGGACACAGGGACACTTCAAGACAGTTTATTACTATTTTCTCACTCTCAGTCTCCCTTGGGTGACTTCTGGATTATCCATGCCAGGACAGAGACACTTGGGCTGCCTCCAGGCAGGACAGCTCGCTTCAGCAGAGCCTCTTCCTTTCTGTGAATGCGACCGTGCTGCTCTCAGCAGGCAGCCAGAGCGTCTCTGTCCCACATTCCTGACACTGGGACACCACTCCCATGCCGGGATGTGCATGGCACAGACAGCCAGGCACGTTGCACACAGCCAGCTTGAATAGGAATTGCAGGCACAGAGCCAGAGCTAATAAGGCTGGCGAGACCTGAGCTGACTCCTGCAGTGGGGAGTGCAGGGAGCCAGGTCAGGAGCTCGCTGTAGCCTCACCTCAGCCAGCAGTGCTGGGAAACGGCCAGAGAGGAGCTCGGATCCTGCTGGCTTTATTAGCACCAACTCCCCTTCTGCCTGGGTATTTTAGATTATTCTTCCCACTGCTCGTATCACCTATTTTCTCTCTTTACTTGAACCTCTAGCATGCCATGGTGAGCTGAGCATGTTAGAAATTAATTTATAACAAAATTAAAATACTCCAGTGAGTTCCAGCCAATCTGCAGCACAACAGTTTTCAGCCAGATGGTCGGACTATCACAGCCATCTAGTCTGAGCTCCAGATTAATGTGGGTCACAGAATTTCCTGCGGTCCATCGGCAGGTTTAGCTCCAAGCATTTTTAGTCAACAGCATCAGTGTGGTTCTCCATCACCCATGTGGTGGCTTGAGCAGGGCCAAGCAGGATGGGTCTTTTTAGGTAGACATTAAGCACTCCTGTCTGCAAGATTCAGAGAGGTGCAGGAGGCTCCAGAGCACTGGCATGTGCTGGGAGCTGTAGAAGGCTCTGAGAGCTGGGGCTGGGCTCTTGCAGCTCCCATTGGCAGGGGCAGAAATCAGAGTCCTGCCCCCAGTTGTAACAAAATCAAATGGAGTTTTGCTTAAGTAAGGGCTGAGTCAGTCATGAGTCAGGATTCATGGACTTGGCCCAAAACACACATACATTTAAAAATAATTGCCTTGAGTGCTTGGATAAGTTTTCAGCAACACTAGGGAGATGTGAATAATTTTGGTCCAGTAGGAAGATCAAAGAATGCTGCAAATATCCCTGTTACCCAGCCTCATGGGCACTGCTCAGCCCAGCCACAGCAGCTCTTTGCTTCCCAGGGTGAGAACCTCAATGCATGGGTGTCAGAGAGTGAAATCATACCTACTCTTTGATGTATTTATATGGGTGGAGATTCCAGGTCATGCAGTGAAATGGAAATACTCACTCCCTTTTGTTCCCAAGGATTAAAGCCTTTATCTTCATATTCTCAGCAGGAATATCATGTTTTGGGAAAGGAACCCTAAGATCTATACCAGTTGTATGCTACTGTTCTTTTAAATATATATGATATGTGGTTAGCCTTCAGGACAGAATGGAGAGGCATAAGAGTAAACAAATGAAGTAACAGGAAAGAGAGAGTGTGGCTGTGAACAGCCAAGCACAGCCTATTGGTACAGGGCTGATCTTCCTTTCCCTCACTCCCACAGAGCACTCATCACTTGTAATCATATGGGAAAACTGCACCAGCAAAATAACGTACTGTTAATATTCCTATGTTGATTCTTTTCTGCCTGTGATATCTTGCCCTAGCTTGAACAGCCCCAGGCACAGCTATTACACACATCCAGTGGAGACAGTTCCTTATGGTTGGAAGGTGGTGAGGAGATCAATGAAAGCATTTGCCTGCTTGGTACCAAGTTCATACCCTAAATCACGAGCATGACCCCAACACACAAAGTAACTTTAGGAAGAGCAATAATATCACAAGGTAACAGGTATCAGCTATTCTGTAATTGCCTTCTTGCTTTCTCTACCCCCTTGGCAAATACAAAGCAAGCCAAAGTAGTTTTCCCCTACCACAAAAAAAGGGGATAGATACACTGCTGGGCAAGAGCATGAACAAGGCAATTGTGGTGAAGAACCTGACATGCAGGAACCTGTTACATTGTGGTAACTCACCTGTATGTCAGAGCTGAGCACGAGCAAGACTCAGAACCAGTGCAAATCATAAGCTGGGAACAGATAATACTGGGCAGGCAAAGCTGCAGAACCTCAGCACTTCTGTCATGGATCATGCAGGCAAACCCTGGTGCTATGCAGTGAAATCATGCTAAGCCATTTGGCACTGTGGTGATTGTTTGCTTTGGTGACATCTCCTAGTGATCTACCTTGGCAAGCTAGAAGAGGTGTGAAACAGCTATTAGAATTAATTATCATTATTTGCCTTCAGCAGGTGCTGAGAACTTCACTGCAGAGTGCTGAGAACTTCACTCAGAGTGCTGGGTGGTGTACAGAATACAGCAAGGAACAGGCAGGATACAAAGGATACACAACTGATGACAGCAATGTCAATTCAGTTTCAAAACATCTTAAATTATGTGCCTCACAGTCACTTAGCAAATCAGACATTAACTACAGTTTCTATAAGACACCACTACATAGAAGTAAAGGGGCACATAATTTCTTTTCATTCCTCAAGCCAGCTTTTAGGGGAGCATCCTGTATCCAGTGGAAAAGAACATGATGCCTAATGCTCATGGTTTCAAGGCAAAGTGCAAATATGTCAAGGACACTCTGAAGCAAAGACAGCAAATCCCAACTGAAGATTTAAATTTATAAACCTTTTTCATAACTTTATGATGCTATCTTTGAGTTGGGGGGGAGTATTTTATTTTTATTTTTTAACATTTGAGCAAGATGAACACTTGGTAAGGGCCAGAACAAGTAGAGAAACAGCCAGCAAGAGACTGGTGAGCAGCTGGGAGGGATGAGCACAGCACAACATGCAGCAGCCATGCCACAGGCACTTCCCTCATACTCAGAATTTTACAGGAGGACTTCCACAAGGGATTTCATGCTCTATTCCTTCACTGGACAACAAAATTGCACTCATCTGCCATCAGAGCAGACACTGACTGCAGGCTCAGAAAAACACTTTCACACAGATCCCAACAAGAGCCTTTTCCTCATCCTGCCATTCCTTGGGTAATCAATGACCCAGCAAGACTCTGAGAGGTCCAAGGACTTGCAAAAGACTAAAGCACATGTTTAAGACTGAGTACAAGATCAGTTTTACTGAAGTGAGGCACATTTATGAGTGATTTCATGGAGTTGGGCTGAACTCTGAAGCTGCTCATCGTTCCTGCTGATTGCATCTGCATCAGTAAAGTGCGGTTACGAGAACAAGGATCAGCTGGGAGTTACATGGAAGGGAAAGGTGAAGAGAAGAGAAATAAAGGAGGAAAGTTGGTTGCTAAGGAAAAATCAGAGTCTGAGGATAGACTTTTTGGCTTCTCCAGCAATTACAAAACCTCCCCAGCTCCCAGATGGGAGGGTTCAAATGAGCTGTCTGTCATAGCTGTGACTCTAGTGTTCATAAAGGTCAGCCTGGCCACAGGAAAACACAGGCACAGAGAAATGCCAGGCATTTGTTTGGCTCCAGGAGTCACTTGCTGCTTTGAAACTGCAAATGAAAGGCAGCACAAAGTTGGAGCACACCAGGACTTGAGCTTTTTCCAGCAGCACAGAGATGTGGGAGGCTGGCTGGTGCCAGCAGTGCCTGTGGCTGGCAGAGGTGAGACCAGGATGGGTCTGGGCTCCTCACCTCTTCCCAAGCCACTGCCCAGCTTGCATCCTGCAGCCACCTTGGGAACATCCATGAAGGCTCAGTGACTCCACACAATTTCATCTGTGGTGGAGGACAGAGGACAGGACAAGTTACTGAGCTGAGATGTGTCACTGGGACAGAACAAGCAGGGGCAGGACTCACAGGATGAGGTTTTTATTTCTGGCCTGCTGGATGATTGCAGATGAAAACTCAATTTCTCACTGTGTAAATTGGGATTAAGCATATTGGCCTTTGTAAAGGTCCATCAGATAGAGATATTTGCATATTTAGAAGAGAGGTAGCAGTGCTATGCCTGGCATTTATTTACATGCTATGAAGCACAACTGGCTTTTTCTGTGTGTGTGTGTGTGTGGTGCACTGTACCATGGTGCTGCTGCCTCCAGAAATCACCAGTTAAATGAATCAGCACCGTGTGTGTCAGGATCTGAGCTATTGCATTTGGTCAGTTATTGGAAGGATGATCAGACAGCAACAGGAGTTTCTTCTTCTCTGAGGGCAGGGAGCCAAAAGAGCATCATTTACCCAATAACACACAGACACCTGGCATCCCAAGCATTCCTCACAGGCAGCCTGGGGCTCTGCTCCAGCCTGTGTGTGCTGGGGTGGGCACAGACTGGGCAGGGGGGACAGGTCACCCAGAGACACGGAGTGGCTGAGCCCAGGATTTGGCCCCATTCCCCACGAGGGTGTCCAGGGCACCCACAAGTGGGTGAAGGCACAGAGCAGGTCCCCAGCTCTCACTGCTGGTGGCTGCTGGGCATCTCAGCCCATCATGTGCAAGTACTGTTTGAGTGAACTGAATAATTTTTTCCTCTCTTGATAGTATTAAAAACTTATTTCTAGTCATTTTTATAAATCTTCACCACCTCCTGTGACCCTTTGGTCCCTTCACCCCCTCCTCTAGTGCCAGGGGCCAGGTCCATGAAGCTGAACCATGCACCTCCTCTGCAAGTCAGAGTGCCAAGAGTGCTGACAGCAGGACTGGAAATCACAGGCAAAATGCTCTGCTCCGTGGGGATGCTGGCTGCAGAAAGGAAATTATTCTGGTTTTTTCCAGCAATGCAACTATTCCTGACAGCTCCAGCCCCAGCATGTGGAAGAGCTGGGGTTAAGATGATCAGCTCTTCGATAAAGCTGGACATGACCAGATGTATTTAAATTCAACAGGCAGAGGCCCTGCTGTGGCTGTCATGGGATCAGCACCAGGACCGGACCCACATCCCTGAGCCAGGGAGGGATTCCCAAAGCGAGTGGCCAGGCCATGGTGTGCAGAGCCCTGCCTGTCCTCCCTCGCTGAGCTGGGAGAAGCCACCCCTGCTGGGAGCAGAGCAGGCTCGGGATGCCACAAGAGGGAGCAAAGCTGCCGGCTGGGCACGGTCAGGAGCGCCCGGACCCACCCTGGAGCTGGGCTCAGCCCCCTGCCTCTCCTCCTGACACCTCTGGAAGGGCAACACGTGGCACTGCCACCACGGAACACGATTTCTACCAAAAAGAAAAAACAGAACAGGCTCAGGAATGAGCCATGAAAACCAATCAAGTAGCAAAAGCTGATCAGCATCTCTAGATTTCATAACTATGGATGCATGTGAGTGTACATATAAACATATATATATATATATATATATATAAAACCACATACATGTCTATAAAAAAATCTTCTATTATCCCTTAAGGCATTTGATTGTTTTGTTAATTCCCAGGATGTAATCTGTTTTTGCATTAAGTGGGATGTTAAGCATCTAATTGTCAAGCGTTGATAAGCCATGGGAAATTTTGTTACAAGATAAGCATCAGCTGAATGGAGATAAAACACATCAGACACTGAGGTGCGATTTCCAGGTGAGATCAGTGTACACCAGAACCAGGGCATGCCAGGGATGAGCTGCAGGAGTGCTACAGGTGGAAATGGGCAAATTGAGGATTTACAGATCAGAATCTGCTATTACCAACTGCTCCCTGCTCCCGGCTGTGCATGGCACTGATAGTTGGCACCTGGGCTGATGACATCATTTGGAAAAGGCCCTAAATTTCATGCATTTCACGTAAAACCCATTATTTACACCTACAAATACCGAAGCATCTAAAAATACCATTAATTACCCATAAGTACCAGAGCAGAGACTGTAAACATGTTTTTCTGCCCCTTCTTATCTCTCCAAATGAGACCAAATTTACCGCTCAGCCCAACCCCTTGCCGGCCAGCCCTGCCACACGCAGTTCATGCCCTTCTACGTGAGGATCAGACACATTTTTGCAATTCAAACTGAGATTATTGTCAGCCCAAGTAATTGCTTGATCTTGTGATTGGCAGCATTACCTTCCTGTGTACCTCACACTTTCAGTGTAGACAGAGAGGTCTCTGAGCAGAGGCTCCTTCTGCATTTGCCCCAAGGTGACGCACAGCACGCGCTTCCACCCATCCATGTAGCATCAACATCCAATAACAGAGTGTCAGACACTACTCTGGGTCCTGGCCCATTGTTTTTATTACTAGAACTCTTTAATTGTCATTAGTCTGTCCAGCAACTTTGTCTGGAGTGGCACAAGCAGAAGGAAAGGGAAGCAGATCCCCTTGATGCTGGGTGAGCGCTCCTTGACCAGACACAGCCTTGCATGAGCAGGGCCCTGTTATCTCCATGACCTCCTAATGCTGGCTGCTCTCTGTCACGCTTTGGGAACAGCAGAAGCAGATACAGAGACTGGGGATTGTGGTACCAGCACCCTTTGAGCTTTTTGACCTCAAGTACTCTTTGTTTTCCTCGGCACTTTGGACTGACCACGGCTCCCCCAGAGCAGCCCTGCGGTTCTGAGCTTCCGACCAGAGACTGGAGGTGGCTGTGAGCCTGTCCCTCACCTGTCCAGCTGCCACCTGCAGCCCTGGTCCTTCAGATGCCCCTTGCATTAGCCTCTCCAGAGGCAGCAAGTGCTGCTGATGGACTCACAAGCAGCCCTTCCAGAGCACCCAGTAACTCTGAAATAAGTGCTTAGCACATCCACCTCTGTTTTGAATTGTGACAGCACTGAGGAGACATTCACAAAAAGATAACCAGTTTCTGAAATTTCCTGATTATATGCTGTTAAAAAGCAACTGGCAATAAGTTCATTTCTAGTTCTTTTAAGAAGCTGTTTTTTTTCCTTTGCTTTCTTTTCCTGTTGTTGTCAGAGAAGATGGGAGAGGAAGCCAAAGAGGGAATGTAAAATTCCTACAGATTTTAGGGACGAAAAGCAGTTGTTATTTCAGAAGGTATTTTTAAGAAACATTCACTTCATCAGTTGTCAGGCAATTCTATTCTGCACAGTGCTGCTGCAGGCAAGACAATAACACAAACTGGTATTATACTGTACATAAAAATAAGGATATATTCTCATCTGAATCAGAGCTGCTTTCTCACCAGGGCTCTGACAGTCCTGATGGGTGCTCAGGGCTGGTGACTCAGCAGCCACTGGTGACTCAGCACTCACAGGAATCAATGGAAGCACCTCCAGAACTTTTTGTAAGAGCTGAATTAGGCCACATTTTTGCCTGGTAAGGGAAATGTGCTTCTGACAACTTGACTTTGTAGTTTCAAGTAATTTTCTGTGTCTGCTCTAAACTAGCTTCAACTGAATTTTCACAAAGACAGCATTTCCCCACTGGCTTCTTGACCCAAAATAGCCTGAATTTCAACACTTGCAGTTATTTGAGCTCAAATCTTCTATGTGTTGCTTGGAGTGACTGTAAGGATCTAAGAGACTTTTGACATGAAATCCTTTGGCTTCAAACAAGCATTTCTGAACACAAACCATTTTTTTCTCTTCTTTCTCTCTCCTTTCTTTTTTTCCTCTCGAGGTGGAATGTGCATTCTTTGTGTCAGAAAGCTCTAGCTCCTGCCATTAGGACTTCTAGTTCATTGTTATTAAACAAAGTGGTGGAGGTGTACCTCTGCCTCTCAGACATTTGCCAGTTTTCTTTAGGATGAAAATGGTAGTGGTAAAAGAAGCTTGTTTGAAAATGTGAAGGGAAGAAAGGGAAAATTTCAGTTGCTTTGTAAATAATTTTGCCCTGCTCCTGATATTTTTGGCTGTCTGGCTGCATTCCAGCTCTGTATCACCTCCCCAGGTTCCACCCACAGGAGCCCCATGAGCAATGGCTCAATGCTGAGTTACCCCAAGCCAGTTCTGGTGACCCCACATTTAGAGGGCAAAGCCCTACCACAGCTGTGGGCTCCTGAAAGCCTCGTATGACACCTGAACCATCCTGAAGAAACATCCTCTTGAATTAGTGACCACTTTTGGGTTTGAATGGAGATATGGAGGACCTGGCATTGTTTTGTGCAGTGCCAGGAAGGGCCTGGGAGGTGGGAATGACACCTCTTCTGGCATTTAAATCAGCAAGGCCCAGCCTATCTGTGCTGGGCAGCCCCTCATGCAGATGCCAGCCCTGCCACCCTGTGCCAACACCAGCCACTCAGGATGGATGTGGGAAAGCCACAGCACACCCACACTCAGAGTCACAGGCTCCTGTCCTGGCTGAGTCAACTCAGCCCCTTATTTTTGCAGGAAGATATGCAGGATCTGATGGAGCTTATCGTTTGTGTATGGCCAGGGAGGGGCTGTTTGGCTTCAAAGAGCAGATAAGGCCATCAAAGCGACTGTCAGCTCTAAACCCTGCCCACTCACCCAGCAGACCTGAGCACCACCTGAGCTCAGACTCCAGCCAGTCTTCAGGAGCCACTGAGGACTCGTTTACTGTGTTTACTGCTCACCACTGCTGTAGCTGGCAAACTCAGCACAGCCTTGAGGAGAAGAGTGATCCCTGCTTTTTGCTCTGTGCACCAGCAGCAGGGCAGTCTGCAGCTTTGCCCTGAGATGCAGCTGTTGTACCTGCACCAGGTACAGGGAGCCAGGCAGGGCTGAGAGCAGGGGCCACCTCCCCACCCTTCTGCTCCCCAGGAATATCACATGGACATGTTTGGGAAGTAAAGGAGTGATGTCAGGACACACTGGGGGTCAAAGCAGCAAAGAAACACCTGGGAAAGGACAGGGATCCTGTCCAATCCCAAGGGCCCATTGCAACAGAGAGCAGAAATAAGAAGCAGGCAGGAAAGGTTGCCAGGTTTCCCACCCTGGTGAGCACAGCAGAGGGGACTCAGCACCCTCAGAGGCAGATGGGATGCCAGAGGAGAGGCAGAAGTGGATGAAAACAAAGCAAACCTTCTCAGTTGACTCAGGGCAGGAGCAGGGACAAGACAATCTTCTGCCAAAGCACCTCCTCAGGAGGACTCAGATGGAAGGAATTTCACTTGTGGGCAGGAGAGCAAGTCAGATACAGTATCTAAGCACGCTACCCCACCCTTCTCTAGGCTTGTCCTCAGCTTTGATAGCAGCATGCAAATCTGGAATGCATTCATAAATAAATGTCAAATTCTCAGATGTATTGTCAGCCTTAAAGAAAATGAGCAAACTTAATTAAAAATCCCACTGTTTCTTTGACTCATTACCTGAGTCACATCTTCAGCCTTGCCACTTTTTATATCTTTAACACTGAAATACATGTATCTTTACATTATTCTTTATACACATTTTACATTATACATTTTACACTGAACTACATTATATCTTTAGCACTGAAATACAGTGAATACTTATAAACTCCAAGAAGTCAGGAAGATGATACTCCAGTGTCTGAGGAAGTCATCCATAAGCTGTAGCAACAAGAAGCTCAGGAAGGCTGAGGAATCCCTGTGCAATTCTCTCATGTGATAATGACACGCAGATTGCCACTTATCGAAATCACAAGATCACAATCCACTCCCATATACCCTACCCAGTGAGGACATATTTTGCTGCATTTCAAATATTTTGCTCCATCAGGTGACAGGACAGACCCATTGGGTTCCTGATGTCTATAACCAAACCTCTCCTCACGGTGGGCTGGCACATTCAAACCTTGAAGACCCCATTTGTTCCAGATTTGTTCCTCTCCCCTGACCCACAGGAACACAACGCTCCTGACATTGGGTGTTAGAAGGAAGCCATTCCCATGGTTGGTGATGTCCCATTTTTTCCTGGCTTCAAAGGAGAGGCTGTGTGAAGATGCCGTGTGACAGGGCAGGCTGGGCTGCTCGTGCCTCCTCCTGGGAAGCCAGGCAGGCTCTGTCCCAGCACGAGGCCCCAGCAGCAGCTCCTCTGCCTCCCAGCAGTGCCTGCACCGTTTGTGCGTTTCCAGCAAGGATGAAAGACGCTCCTGAATCCCAGCCTTGACCACAACTGACAACAGAACCCACAGAAGGCACCTAACCCTGGCACAGCAAGGACAGACCCGCCAGTGCTACCCTGTGAGAAGGCTTCAGCCAAACCACAACAAAGTCCACCATTTCCACGGACTTTGGCTGAGGTCTGCTTTAAAACCCTTCCCTTTCCAGGAAAGGTCCCTGTCTGGACCCATTTTGGTTCATTACAAAGCCAGTGGCAAACATCCAATGATTTCAGGAGTAGGTGTGTTTTGGCAAAACTAATAACAAACAGGGATAACTGGAAGACTCGAGCCATCCCTACCTGTCCAGCACAAAAATAACCCTCTGCCTGGTGGTTCTGCTGCTGGTCAGGAGGCAGCAGGCTCTGAGGGGTTCAGCAGCAGCTCTTCCCTGCCCAGCATGCCGGACAGACACATGGACCAGCTGACCCACCAGGTTCTCTTTCAGATATATAGAAAATATAGCTATATTTTCTATTATTAAAGAGTTTCACCATTTTACTGTATCTTACTTGTTATTAACAAGGTTTATCATCGAGGTTTGTCATAGAGAACAGGCACTTACACCTGATGAAACAGAAGAGAATGGGCCAGCTGCCACTGTGCTGATACCTCTCATTTTTCAACAGTGGCCAAGGACGTGTAAGAGCAAGCAGAATCCACCTCAGTAATTTTGCAAACTAGGCTGTCAAGCTCCAGTGCCAGGAAATCTACCTGTTTCAAAATGCAACCTAAACATCACATCATTGTAACATCTGCACTGCCTACTCCCGACTAGGTTTAATACAAAATGGCCTTTTTCAATGCAATGTGGTCTGTATTTAGGCCTTTGTGAGAAGCGTAGCAACCCTCTTACACTGCCTTTTCCCAAGAAATTAGAATTTGGTCATACAAATTTTACTCCAGAGTGGCATTTTGCAGAGACACCCCCTCAGCTCAAACAGGTTTTGGTAGCAAAGTGAAAAACCTTCATTTCAGGACTGAGGTGGCCAGGCTGTGGCACTAGTGTCACCATTTCCCAAAGAGGTTTTTGCCTTCTCATCTCCTCTCCTAGATCCATGCAGTAATGCTGCCTTGCTCAAGGGTCACTGAAGGGCAGTGGGAATTTTCCCATCACCTTCAGAGCCCCAAGAAAGCATCACTCACTGCTCCATTTGCATTTGTTTGCTTTTTTGTACAGCATGATTTCACCTAAGTCAAGCCTAAGCTCAGACAGCCAGCTCTGTTTAGTAAAGCACTGTGAACATAAGCTTTAGGTCCCAGGATTTAAGAATGGACTTAAAAGCTTGGCTGATATCAGAAATGCACATCCATTTTATTCATTATTCATGGCCCTGATGGTGTTGAAGCTGCCTTCAGAGAGCTCTTCAATGCTGCTTTTGACATGCAGAATCACCAGCTCTTGTTGGCAACCACAGCAATTTCCCTCCACTTCGGGAATGCATTATTAATTGTGGAATTGGGATACCAGTGGATGCCCTTACAGTTTCCAGACTGCACAGTTGAGAAAGCAGGGCCCATAAAAGGGTGCTTTGGGACTATTTCCTGCTTAGAAAACAGAGAAAATAAAAATTCAGCAATTTAGTCCACTTTGGACCTCTTGAAGACTGAAGATCAGGCTCTAACCTCAGCTCCACTGCTCATCCAGAACACATGCAGAAAAGTTAATGGAATTCCTTCAGACATTCCCCAGCATGGCTGAGATCAGACACTGGCCCACACTGTCTGAGATATTCTGAGCCAGACTCCTCACCCTCAGCCTTGGGAACATTTTCATAATGGAACAAGATGTTTGCAAAAACTAGTCCAAAGGTGGCTTCTCTGTCTGTAAATATGTCAAGAGCGAATTGGCAAGGCGACTTCTCCGTGCCTGGAATGCGCAGGAAATAGCTGGGACTATACTTACCCAGAAAACAAACAGCTTCATTCCCAGCACCAGAGCGGTCTCTGACGTGTCCCAGCAGTACTGATAAAAGGCCATACCACACCGTATGCTCTGAAAATGGCTTTTAAATCTCAGCCCAAGCCTTTCAGTAGGAGCTCATTAAAAGACAAGCGTTCCCTCAGCCTGGCCGTGGGCACAGAGCAGAACGGGAGGGAGCTGGAACCACTTCCCAGTTCTGTATCCATGTGTAACCTCCCAGGCAACGAAAACCTTCCCTTTGCTTGCCAATGTTGCCACACAAATCAGCACACCAGACTTGGCAGGAGTTTAGCCAAATTTGGCACAAGCTATAAGTCAGTTCATTTCACAGCTGCTCAGAAAAACAAATCTGTATCATGAAGGCTCTTCAGAGCACTCATGTTTGTGTTTTGGTTCTGGAAGAATTAAAAAAAAGGGCCAGATTCTGCTCTGATTTACTTTGATGCAAACACTGAGTAATTTTGCAGGCTTTAATCCTCCAGGTTAAACTGCTCTGTATTCAGTCACAATGTGGCTCTCAATCTGACACAAGGGATCATTAAATTAGGTGAGATAAGGGTTTTTTACTATGTCATTAGCATAAAAATATAAGTTATGAAACTTAACACCATTTCTAGCTGGGTTATTTATTTTGCTAAATTCTCGGTCAGAACCTTTATTTTAACAATATTGTTTAAAAATAGTTAATTAACTGTTGGCAATACTCCACTCTGCACTAAGAATAAATAAGCAAGAAAAAACATAATTTTGTTTTAACTTTGAAATCATTTTCTGCTTCACATCCACTGAGAAGTGTTATTTTTTGATTTGTGATTTGATTTTTTTCAAAAAATATTACTATCTATCTATGAAAAGCTATCAGTGTTCTTAACTTGGTTGGGGTTTTTTTGTTTTTTTTGGTTCTTTTGTTTGTTTGTTTGTTTTTGTAAGGAAAGAGACACTGGAAATGTACAAGTTAAATTCTGCAATGAAAATAAGTTAAATATCTGACAGTACTGTTTTGTAAGGGATGCTAATGGAAATCAAAATTGGATCAAAGCTATGTTAAGTCCTACAGCATATTTACAGCAAATTATTTATCATTCTTCCATTAAAGTGGGCTAACTTTGATAGCCAAAAAAAAGTTTGATTTTATTTAGAGTCTGATTAATTTCAGTAGTGAGGGCTGCATGCTATTTAAATCACATATATTTTACATAACATCATGTTAATTAAAGGCTTCATACTACACTTTGTACATGAGCCAGGCAGTGACAGGGAGCTCACAGCAGAGCAGAGTTACAGCCCCATGATAACATCCAACAATACACAGCTCCTTAAAATACCTAATGATGTGGTTCCTGCTAACCACACCAACCTCTAGGAAATGGATTTTCTGTATTCTAGATGCTTACAAACACCACTCTGGCTGTAAACTCTGCCCACTGCAGATGCCAGAAAGAACTGAGCATCCTTTGCAGGGATGGGGGCTGGGGGTTTGCTGAATCTGTGAATCCCCATCCAACTTCATGGCACTACACAGCACAGTGAAACACAGCAAAGAAGCAGAAACTTTGGGGAAGAAGATGACGATCTGGGAAAGCAGGGAAGATGCCAACCCACATCAAAGCTGTTTATGAGGCACAGTCACAAAATCTAAGAAACACCAAACATCGAGGTTCAAGCATTAGAAGTTCATGTCATTGTGGCTTTCAGGAATTCATAGAAGCATGTGTTGGGGAGGGAATGAGAGCTCAACTAAAACACAAGGGGTTTCAGAAAAAGATATTTCAAGCACGAGTTCTGTAACAGAAAAAATAGCATGACTGGAAATCATGTTGTCAGTACGATAACAAGAAAGCCATGTTAGCTGGGCCACCAGACAGTGTGGTGTTTGTTGAAGCCTGTCAGGAGGATTTGATGCTAAATAACCCCAATACTCAATAATTTGGAGATAGATCATCTCCTTGAAATGAAGCTAAGTATAGAATAGAAGTTGCCTAAAATAGGGGTTTGTGAAGTGCAGTTACAGGAAAAGAAGGAATGTGACAGGCCAGTACCCCACTGCCTGGCTGGTGTGGGAAGGGACCATAGACCTCTGCACTGTGATCACATCCCCATCACATTGCACAATCTCCTTTCTAGGTCAGTCAAGCTCCATCTTTATGATTATTAAGACATTTCTGCCACCTCTCCTTTTGCTGAAGGTAGCTCCAGAATCCCTCTGCTCTGTACTTGGAGACAGTCCTCTAGTTTCCAACTTAAATTCATCCATGGCCAGCTTATAAATACTTGTCCTCTGGCCAGAACTGGAGTTCAAACTAATTCAAACCCATTGAAATTAATGAGTTTTTTTCCCCATTGACTTCAACAAGCCTTGAATTAGGGCCCTCTGTGTGGACAAAGAGGTTTAGGGCAGTTTTTGTAAGAGGAGAGTTTTATCCTGTTGATTTTGGCCTCTCTCCTCAGCCTGCTGTGAACTGTCTGCCTTATTTTAATGCTGTATTCTCATCCTGCTCTAGCGCAAAACTCCCATTGAAATCCAGGACAGCCTTGCCAAGTTGTTATTAATTACTGTGGCTCTCGAGGCTCAGTCCTGCAAACTGATCTGCATGAGCTCAGTGCTTTCTCTTCAAGGATCTGCTTTCAGGATCTGGGCTGTAGGGCTGCAGAACTGAGCACCAAAGGGACTGAAGCCATGTCATCCAGCTGTGCCACTCCGGTGCCACCGCAGCCCCGAGGAGCTCGCAAGCCCAGCACTGCTGTTTTCCTTGGAAGGCAGGGAGGGGGCCAGCAGGGAAACAGTCCTGCACAAGCAGCTTTGCCTTGAACACAGAGCTTTCCAGGCCAAAAGAACTTTTTGCTTGTTGGAGTTCAAGCACAATTGAGCTGTGCTGGAGGAGGGCACAGCTGAGCTCTGCTTCTGTGGTCGAAGGGAAGAGAGCTGGGTTTTGAGGAAGCAACAACTGCTGTGGGATTTGACTTCTGTGGCTGGAGCATGGAATATTTCTTACCCTAAGAAATGGCAAGGTGTCCCACAGGATGCATATGAGGTCAACAATTTATCAATATGTGGGCAATTTATTGTATTTCCAGCACTGGGAAATCATTTTATTACAAAATGGCACGTGGATCCCATGCCTGCCTTCATTACTGAACCTAGTACTTGGTGGTGCCAGAACTGCATTAAAAGCAAGTTTTGGGTATGTTTGTGTTGTTCATTTCAGTTGAATGACGAAAAAACCTGGGAAAAGCTGCTTGGCAGTGGAAACAGAAAAATCTCAACTAGTTATTGAAAAAAGTTATGAGCTCTTCAATGAGACCACAGGCATTTTATAAGGCAAGCAGGTCAGGGTGTAGTTTACTCCTGAACCTGAAATGTTAAAACAGTCACATGACATGTTTGCATTGAGTTAAGTAGGATGAGTTTAGACCTCACTAATCTAGCTTGTCAGATGCCTGTAAAAATAAATAAGAACCTAAAAAAGAGTGACATCAGCCATAACTGCTTATTCTGCTCCAGATCTGGCAGGTAAAAGTCAGCAAGAAACCAAGTGCATTATGCTGCCTGGGCTCTGTGCCTATTTCTCATCATGTAGGGAGCCAGGCCAAATCCTTGACACAATAGCAATCTTTGCTCAATGCCAACTATTCCCAGCCTGGCAGTGCAAACGCAGAGCCGGCTCCTGAGGTCATGGAACTGTAATGGAATCCAAACTGCAAGGAACATCCCTGCTTCAGGAGGGGAAATGGCTGTTGCATGTGAGGCCGTTTCCACTGGATTCAAACTCATGCTGTCAGGAGACAAGTCACAGTGACAGCAGATCCTGAGAATATCCTGAATTGAGTCACCCTTCATGCCAAGCCACAGGTAATGAATGCACCAGTGGCCTGGAGAAAGGCTGGGAAACAACTGTGTCAGAAGAAATGCTGAGCACTCCAATTCCAGGTGTCTGTGGGAGCTATGACACAGCAACTGTCAGCCATGCTAAGTGGCAATGACATCTATTTAGACGAGCTCCACTCAGTCAGTGCCATGATAACAAAAGCACTGCACTTCACTGTGCCCTTCCATGGAGACAGGAACATCTGACAATGGCACAGTAAAGAGTTTAGCTGTTAGGCTGCTACTCACTGCAAACACAGAGAGCTTCTCCTCACCTTTATGGTTGATCATCATGTTCTTCATGTTGAACAGTGGGTCAAATGACACTGGCTTAATAATAAAAACCTACTGAGACAAGTTAAAAAATAAAATCATGTATCTGCCACCAATCAGCATGCCCAGCACATGTTCTGTTTGAAAAGGGAGACCCTTTTCAAACTTCATGCTAGAGAGTCACAGCAAGAGAGATCAACCTGCTCAGCTGGGAAGACACCAAGCCCTTTCTAAGCAGTTCAGAGTCAAAATGTCCTTAAAACTCATTGTGGCAGGAGTAATTGTGTCCTCAGAGGTGAATGAATGTCCTGGAGCACTCAGAAAGGCAAAGGCAACCCTGCTGAGCACTTGTGTCCACAACACCTGGGCACATGTTGGTAGCAGTAACTGTGGGTATTGTCACCACAAACCATGGGAGATCCTCATCCACCCACCCCCACCCACAGCTCATCACTGACCCCAAAAGACCCCAACAGTGCCTTTACCTGAAAAGGGGTCAAGAGGCTTTGTTCTACCACAAGGCAGACAGGCAGAACAGTACAGCTCTGATTTTCAAGTGTTCCTACCTACTTTTTGATTCTAACAGTGTGAGTGCTCACTTCTGATGCCTATTTAAACACCATTTTAACCAACTAAATATATTAACTAAGAAAGGACACTAAGCCAGCAGCATGAAGCACCCTGATTCACATCTCTCTGAATGGCAGCAGCTGTACAGACTGGGCAGAGAGGAAAGCAGGTTTTTCTCTATGTAACCTGGCCTTGACAGCAGCAGTTTGGGTGATTTCTGAAATCCCATTGCCTAGCACTAAGCTGGCAAGAGAAGAAATAGCCTCATCACTCTCTCTCTCTGCTAAGGGATGCATTCTATATTCATCTGCAATCAGGAGAAAGAAGAAAGAAGAGTTCTTTGAGCTTTATGCAAAACAGATTGAAAATTATTCAACTATTTAAAAATCACTTTAAGAAAACCCCAGAGTAGCAGTGATGAGAGAGCTCCCACTGCCTGGGGGATGTTTGTGCTGCCCAGCCACAGGCACCCCTTGGTGCACAGCCCCACTCACACGTGGGCAGGGTGGTGCTCCTCAGCCTCATGGGCAGGTTTGTCAGCTCCAAAACAAGTCCTAAATGCATGTGTGACTCCATGGTACTTGAGATGTAATTCAGGGCAACCTGGCCCAAAGAGAGGGGTAAGAGCCTGCCCATGGAAACAGCAAGGAGTAGCTGCAGTAATGAGTAATCCTGTGAGAGCTGATTCACCTGTCTGTAATCTGTTCCACACAGGACTCTCAGCGGTTCTTTCCAAAGATAAGGCAAGAGTATTACATTTCTTCATGGTAAAACCACCTCCCACTGACTGAGTGGAGCACTCCAGCAGGCAAACTCCTCATGGGAGAGCAGAGTCTGGGCCGGGCAGGTGTGCATGAGGCCAGCCCACGCTGAGAGACCATGTCCTGCTCCCATCCCTCCCTTCCAGGGTGCAGCACCCACAAGGTGCTCCTCTGCCCCTGGTGAGGAATCTCCTGCCCTCCACTCTTCCAGCTCAGCTGAGTTAGATGGGAAAGGATTTCCAACACCAAATAAGCCTCAGGCACACAGCCAGGTTTCCAAGCCCCTTGCCAAAGAGGAGACCGTGCTTCTGCTTTTCCAAGGGCTCTGTGATCTTGCACTTGCAAAGCTCCTGGAGGCTTTTTCCTCCCACTGCACATTAGCAATTCATTGAGTGGTTTCTACAGGTCTGAAAGGGAACAAGACAAACTTTTAACATATGGAGTGGAAGAACTGCAGAAGCCTCCCCAAGAGACCATCATTAAGTCCAGAGCAATAGGGTTAATAAACTGCTGCACACTCCAAAGATGGCACAGCCACGGTGGTCACAGGGTAAAAAAAGCTGCCACCTCCTAAGGATGAAGAGCTGTACATCTTCCAAAGCTCCCCAGACATCTTATTAGACTTCAGAAAGTTACTTCTCTTCCCAGTCTCCCCCTCTGTAAAGTGGTGATAAAACTTCACAGGAGGCTCAATTCACTGAAAACATTCAAATTCTCAATTCTGGAAACATTCAAATACAACAGTAAAGATTCTCTGTAAATATGCAAACACACAAACAAATACATATCTGTAGGGGAGGAGAAACCATGGGAGGGGCTGAGAACATCCAGAATTTGCAGTCTCCCTCAGCAATGTCCTCCTGCAGTTTCCTGGAAAAAGGCTGTTCTGATCCATGCACTGCTCTTGTAATGTGAATTTTGTTCAATTGACTAATATTATTATTTCTAAATTTACTAATACTGGATACAAAACCATCTGTATTCATGAAAACCTGCAAGTTTACAAGCTCTCACACACACAAACAGAAGCCATTTCAAACACCATGCTGTATTTAGAAGGCTGCTTTGAAACTCTGGCTCTTAGAATCACCTTTGGTTGCTAAATAAACTTCTCTGGAGTAACCACAGCCCACACAAAAATAGTTACAAAACAGTTTCATGACTTTAAGTGGACATGGGTGTTGGTAAGAAGCATGCTCAATTTTTCTTCACTGAAGTTAAAATGTAAAAAAAATGCAATATAAGCTCTGTAAGCAGATTCTTCATGGTAAACAAATATGCAGAGATGCAGAAAATGCTAAGTGATCATTTTTAGAACATTTATTTTTGGCAGGATAAACACTTTCAGACTCTAAGCAACTTCTCTGTGTGTACAGAATTTCCAACTGTGAAAAGAAAACAAATAGCAGAGTCTCATTTGTTATAATCCAGATTTTTTTCATGACTGTTTAGAATAAAGTTGGATCACATTTGGAGTGGCTTGGAAATTCATTGTTTAGGCATTAGTCTCCAGTGGTAAACATCCTACAATATGTGTATAATACAGCAACTATTTTTGTACTTCAAAGCTTTCCCTCATACATTGGAAAGGTGCAAGATAAAAACAACCTCTTCTTTTCCCTTCTAGGCAACGATGGTTTCATTGCTTGATTTCACCCAGAAGAGATCCCTGATTATCCCTCACCAGACCCATTTATTCACAGAAAAATTAGCCCCAAACACCAGACCGCAAATTGCACATGAGAAATCCAACTCTCTGGAGAAACAGGAGTATAATGGGGGGACTGTACAGTCCTGGAGCCTTATCATTCCCAAACTCCTTGGGGCACAGGGCTTTTTTTAATACAGGAACTCACTGTTGACTCTTCAGGACTGAATATCCTGCAGATGAGGAAATGTGGAACAACAAGGACAGACAGGGCTGCTTTGAGTGATCACAAGTCCATGGCCAGCACCCCACTGCCCTCCCAGCTGCCAGCACTCCCCTCTCAGAGCAGGCCACTTCCACTGCTTCAGAGGAACAGAAAGTAAGTCAGGAGCAGGGCTGAAAACTGCATTTTCTCATTTTGAGCAGCCTGGTGGAAATGTGGCTGCTCAACACTTGTGAAAGCACCCGAGCGAGCTGTCCCGCTCCGAGTGTCCAAGGAACCAACAGCCAGTGTGAGTCAACGCTCTGGGAAACATCAGCCTGCCAAGGTCACGTAAGTCTGTGGCAGGAGAAGTAACAGGATCATCTGGCTCTTCTCCTGTTTCTCAGCCACAAAACTTTCTTCCTCCCCTAACAATTACATATGTGGGTTTTCTTAACAGTTTCTTTTTACATTTCTGTTTAAATAGCACAGGGAAAAGGAAGAGGAGACTTGATGTGGAAAATTAGTTTTGGAAATGTTGAGCAGTGTATACTTGCCAACTTCTGTTCCTCCAGTCAGTTCACTGTCGATGCTCTCAGCTCTCACCAAAATGCTATTTTTAGGCTATACGTCAGATTTCACAAGTGAGACTGACAGGATTTTTAGAAAAATCGGAGGCTTTTCCCTGAGAATTAAATGAGAAAAACAATGTGGGAATACTGCTTCCCACTTTGTGCTGCTGAGGCTTCACCACAGCTACTCCAGGGCAAAGCTCCAAAGGGACCCAACCACACAGGAGCAGCTTTTCCAGAAAGCGCCAGGGAATTCCCAGTTGAGGGACATGTGCAGGAGATACCCAGCAGGGAGATGTGCAGAACATTGCCATCACGAGGGAGAAGTGCAGGTCTTTTACACCTAACGAGACACAGGGACTCTGAAAATGTTCTGAGAAGGTTCTCTGCAGCAAATCAAGGCACAGGCACAGAGCGGGGCTTCAGAAAACGCAGCTTTCTAATAAAATCCCCCAGCTGTTGCTGGAGCTGCCAGGTGGCTCCTTAGGGGCAGAGGCAGCTGCAGAGCCCCTGTGCCAGGAGCTCCCGCTGCTGCCCCAGCCCACATTGGACACAAGGGCTCCCCACACCTTCACCACCACTTTTTCCCACTGCTTGGTGTCGTCTGCTAAGCTGCAGCCTTTGAATGAGAAGCCAGGAATGAAGAGGTGGCACTTTCTGCTGCAGTGAAAGACCAGCAAAACCTGGAGGCAGCAACAGCCATCTCCAGTGCATTGTTTGCTGAGCACTTGTCATGCTGTTGGACATGCACATTAAGAAATTAGAGTTTCTGCATGGTTATTTCCTTGAGCTGACAGGTGTCTAAAGCCAGTTTCCAGCTCTGCTTGCCATCCAAATATAAGGAACTTAGAGCAGGCTTAAGTTTTGGGTATTTTTTTAACAGACCCTGTGTTTAACATCTTTGCTAAGCCTGTTTTGATGAGGCCATGCACATATTGACAACCCTTGCTGACAGAACAGGGCTGCAGAGAGGACATCTCATCCACACATAAACCCATGGCTCAACCAAAAAAGTATTGCTGTAAAAAGACTTACTATTGCAGTGCTGCTGAGCAATTTTTTTCCAATATCCACATGGATATTTGAGACTGCTTGATGATGATGCAGATTGTTTTGAATATTTCAGGGTCATTTATCCATAAGAGACTTTAGACAAGTAATACAGCCAAATTTCAGTTTGCAGATCAGCATGTCTAGATATTTGGCCACACAATCTGACAGAGAAAATGTGGTGTCACTGTTAGCTGAGGGTGGTGACTTCACACAGGTGTAACTGAGTGCAGAATCTACCTCCCAAGGGTTTTCTGGTGCTTCCTGAACCCGACAAGATTAATTTAGTGATTTGGAAATCTGTTGCCAAGCCCAAGACTGCATAGCAATAGGAAGATTAAAAGCAGATGGTTCAGCAACCAAGGTTTTCTAGTTAAACTTGTAACAGACTTAAAATTCTTGGGCTTCATATAATCATCTTCATTCTTTCCTTCAATTCAGTGTGTGTTAGTATCTTTGGAGCTCTTCCTTCAGACATGAAGCCAAACACATCATGCTAATAATACGACCTCAAAAAACATACCTTTATGATAGGCTTAATAAGAGGTTAAGGAAATGTTGACTCTAGCTCAACAAGGCTCTGTGCAATTAGACCATCTCCATGTGGTTGTTAATTTCCATAAAAGGATGCTGGAATCTAAAATATGAAGAGAGACCATTTCCAGGAGGGGCTTTAGCAGATGAGCCTGTTAAACACAACTCAAACACTGTTGCAGTTGACAAAAGATCTCCTTTATTTGAAAAGGATCAATGTGGGAGCCGATGGTCACACAATGCTCCTGATTTCCTGTTCCTGTTGGAACCACTAAACCCCTCTGTTAAGTCTGGCAGGAGTAGGGGTGATGTGGGTTGGGCTGTCAGCATCCCCAGGCCTCTGGAGACCTGTGATGGAGAGGAGCAAGGCAGGAGCAGTTGGAAGCAATAACAGTTCTGGAAATTACCTAAGAAACTTAAGGGTTTCTCTGTCTGCTCCGGGCTCTCTCCTCTCCCCCTGCTCTGATTTTGAGTCCTACAGCTTTGACCCATACCAGGCCAGCCACAGCTTGTGCCAAGGCCAGGCTCCCCCTCAGGCCAGTAGGATCCAGACCCTGGCCAGTCCAGCTTCAAGTCCTGGGATGATCTCCTCTTTAGATCTTTTCATCTCCAGTGCTAATCCTGAGCATTTGTGTGACTGAGACAGAAAAGTAGGCACATGCAAGCAAGTATGTGCCTGGCTGAATCGTAGTGACTCACTCCAAACTCCTAATTAACATCAGAATGAAGACAGGACAAGTGTCTCCCATTTGTCTACTAGAAATCTTCCCTCTCTGCAGAAGTGGCAGCTAAAACAATCCCCCAGACATTCCACATGAGGTCCAAGAAACACCAAATACAAATCAAATACACAGAAACTCTCGGCTGGGAATTTCTTCCTCTGCAGTGTCTTACAAACTTCTTTATAGCACCAGAACTAACTTGAGGACCACTTCATGCAGGCACAGAATGCCAGGGCTGAACTACCAAGGACATGACACCCTTTATTCGTGTCACCTGCACTGAACAGCCTCAGGATTTGCTTTCCAGGGCTCATTTGGGTCAGCCTTCACAGAAGCACTCAGGGGAGGAGGACACCAAACAGCAAATATTTCTCTCCATGGACAAAACGGTGCTTTAACAGCCTTTCCTGCCAAAGTACCTGTGATACCAGGGCAGCACTTCTCATTACCATCCCCAGGGTCTCTGAGGCTCTGAAGGTTTCCACCACAAAGGTCAAGCCCATGTCAGCACATTGCCCATGCCAGAATAAAGCACAAGAAGTGTCTGCAGTCCCTGATACTGCAACCTTCATCCAAAAAACACAACTGGCCTGATTCTTCTTATCCCTGAAAAAAGACTTGCAGGAATGTTTTAGACTCGTCCCACTGCCCCCCAGTTCTGGGTGCTCACTGTGTTGTGCCACTCCTTGTGCTGTAGTGAGTCCCACTTTGCCCCCTCCCAACATCCCTTTGAAGGCAAAGTTAGTTGCAAGGACAAAAAACTGCACCTGCAAAAGCTGAGGAGGTCTGCTTTGAAAAACCAAACCCCCAAAATACATTTGGACACATGACCAGAGCAGCCAAACCTCAAGTTAATTCTTCCATATGAAATGTAAGGAATCAAATAACCATCCAGAAGTGATGTCTGCAAAATAACTTGGCTCATAACATTTTCATTTGGGTTGAATTAAAATAATTGTAAATCTTCCGTGCACAGCATGAGAGCTGCATTCTGTGTAACACTGTACATATCCTATTAAGCTTTAAGTCAGTTCAATCCTACAAAAATGCTTTGAAAACCAGACTGCCCTTCCTTGGGCAGCCAATCACTCTACTGCAAGAAAGCAGAAGAGGCCTTGTGAGTAAATTTTCTCCATTGTAGTTAACCAGAGCCAGAAGAGGCAGGGGAACAGGAGAGGCAGAAGAAACATTCCTCAGAAGGAAGTGGAAAAGCATCATTACACACTGATCTCTTGAAGCTGCATTAAACCTCAGCTGTGCATCAATCAGAAGGCAGTGCCAAGCTGACTATCTCAGACACAAACACGTTCATCTAATGATCCATTCATAATGACTTACAAGCTGTGACTTCCTGGCCATCCTGGAGGTTGAAGGGAAGGAGGTGTCTGGCCCCTAAGGTTCTTCACACACAGAACTGAGCCCTGCTGCCTGCAACTCAGGTCTGTGGGGAGCAAGAAACTTTGGACATTGTTTACCAGCTTTTTCTAGATAGAAAAACCACCTCCATTCATAAGCCTGTTAGACATTGTGCATCACTACAGATCACATTTTCATAACATCAGAATGTTCAATCCCACTTTGGAATGGGAGTTTACAGTGCAACATGTTTGCAGTGGCTCCTGAAAAAAATCTTTTAAAATCTTTACCAAAGGTGGCATAGAAGGGCAAAAGTCAATGATCAATTGGCACAGTTCTGCTCATTAGTTCTTGTAGAGGAAGAGTTCAGAGTAAGTTAAACCCCAACACATTCATTTATTTTCAGAGCTCTTTCTATAATTGCTCCTTCATATTGGTACCATATCTTACATTCCAGCTATGCTTCTCTAATAGATACAGGCATAAATTTTTATTTCTAGTTGGCCAGAATAATGACAAGGAAAAAGAGAAGAATAAAGCAAAAGCTGCAGTTAGCACTTATCTATGTCTGTCCTGCAGCCTTCTTTCTCATTACTCCTGCAACTCTCATATTTAGAGACAGCTGAGCTCTCCACATGCAGTTTTAATGGAACACCTATCCCTCAGCATCCAACTGCAGAGTTCAGCTGGGACTGCAGTTGCAAATAAAAACCATTGTATTCTTCCTGAATAAGCACAGAATGATAGTGTAGATAATACCTTGTACTGCTGAAACAAGAGCCATGCAAAGATTTCAAAGAGCTTTACAGACATTCATAATTTAAGACAATCCACATCCTCCTAAAGGTGATACTGGATCCTCACTTTGCAGATGGAGAATAGAGGCATTAAAAAATTAAGGCATTGAGGGACATGGAAAGCAAGGCAGAACTGAACAATGTCCTGCTCACATACATCAGAGCAACCAGACCTTGTGATGGTTTCTGCAGGCACTCTAACCATTGCCACATGCTGCTGCTGAAGTTTGCTTTATCAATTTCTCTGCTTTATTTCCTAAGTTACTCTTGGCTACTGTTACCCCATCCCTATTAACCTCGTGTTCTCTGCTCTGGACCCTATTGTTCCACACCAATACCAATTACACAGCCTGTATCACCCTGTGTGGCAGCCCGTGGTGACACTGGAGACACCACTCAGGTATGACCTGATCTGGTGAAAGAGCTACAATGTTTTAGTTCTTTTCCATATATTACACACCAGATGTTATGAATAACTTATTAAGTGCACCCTACTTCTATTGTCTTTTCACTTTCTGCCAGTGTACAAGCCAGGGTTCAGTGAGGTGAGCTGTCCTTTTCAGGAGGAACCTGGGGTGCCAGCCTTGCTAAGCAGGGCCTGCTCTAGCCCAGGGCTCTCATTCAGCACAGGTTCTGTTTGCTGAGTAACACTCCAAGTTTCAGACCCCAGTTTAGAAGTTTTAATTGATGCACACAGGAAAGCTGGATTAGGCACTGTCTCTCCTGATGGATCTCTCCCTGCAGACTGTGAACCTGGGGAGTTTAAAAGCAAAGATTTTGCTCTTCACTGCCATAAAATATCTTCTCACTCTATAATTAATCCCAGTGAAATGAAATAAAGCAGTCTTAATGGATTCACCGGTTGTGATGCAAAGTGCAAGAAGACTGATTGAATATACACCTTCAGAGGTGCAGTTTGGCTTTCCTAAGTACCTCTTTAATGAGCATCTTGGACTTGGACATCACAGAGCACAGAACAGGCCAGAGAAACAAGAAGAGGATTCTACAACACAGATGTGAAGCCGCACTCCCGTATACCAAATTCTACATTAGAAAAGAGAATATAAAAACAGTCTGTCTCATGAAAAGCCAAACCCAAATATAAGGCTTACTCCAGTCAAGGAACAAGCTTAAAGCAGAGAATCCAGCTTGCTGGCCATCTTCTCCCCTTCCTACAAAAAATCAAGGGCAAAATCAAGGTCTGCCCACCAGTTCATCACAGGAATAGCCCCTAGGAATTGCTCTAGCCAAAATCAGACACATGACTCTGGTGAACAAGAGAAGGGGCACAATCCTTGTACAGGGCAATGGGGGTGCAGCCTTTCCCCTCTCCAGCAATGTCCAACCTCTCATTTGTAGGCCAAGGCAAGGGCACAGCCAAGCACACACACCTGGCACTGGAGGAACAGCACCAGGAACAAAGCAATGCCCAGTGCTCAGAGATGTGCCTTTACCTGCATTTTCAGGTGCCTCTCCAGCAATTCCAAGAGCAGCTGCCTGCTGGCCTTGATGCCTTGTGCATCAGCCTCTACTCTTACCCAAAATACATCCCTTCAAATTGCAATTTCTTTAAGAGAGCACAGCACCTGAGACCAAACAGAAATTAGTTACAAGTTAATGAAGCTTGAGAGCAGTGAAATCCTAAAAGACAGACTTTCCCCCCCAGAAATTAAGAAAACCTTCCTCAAGGTTACACTAGCCCTGTGCTGAGGACATAGGCGCCAAGTAAGCCATAAGGTGACAACTCAATTGCAACACTTAAGACTCAGTAAATATACAAGAAAAAATGATAGTACAGATGCTGGTAAATAATTGTGCAGTAGGACTGAGCTGAGATAAAACACAAATGTATTATGGAGATGAAATAATGGTATTTTTATACTTCAAAAGAGTAAGATAAAAAGCTGAGATTCTACTGATGGACTTTAGTTAAGGAATTAGTCATCATTATACAACAGCAATTTGAATATCCTAGCACAGCACATGTCACAAGAAAATCATTCAAAGTTTGGATGCGTTTTAGCTGTATCAATTAAAATTGTACATCACAGTATAACATCAGATAGCAAAACTTATTCCAAGCAAGTGTTTACATAGAGCTATTAAATGACAAGGATTTGGTTTAATTGGTGAGTAAATGGAGCTGGAAGTTGCTGAAGAGGTCTCTAGCAACCAAGAAGATCACTAGGGCAGAACAAATTGTTTTACTCTGTTTTGTGTGTCTGAGTTTTAAGCCTTCCAGATGCAACAGTAAATGCAATAATAACCTTGTCTAATGAAGATGGGTTTAAATAATGAGTTTGGGGTGAGAGGGCAAAGCAATGACTTGTGTAGCAGTATCTCACCAGGGAAATAGAGAAGCTGACAGAATTTCTGCCTGGAAAGGGATGTAGAAAAGTGGATCACTGAGATAAACTACTGGAAATTCTTCAGTAACAAAGGCGTCATTTAGATATGTAGGACAGCTTTACCCAGACTCAGTAATTTGCTGCAGCACCAAGAAAGTTTAGTGGTACTGCAGGCAAGAGTCAAGGCCTTAGGAGATGGTGAAAACGGTTTGGAAAATATGGCCAAACAAATCCAGATTTGTTATAAACTTTCATACAGCACTTACTTGAATGGACAAGGCACTGCAGCACCGTCCTTTCCAACTGATCCAACCCAGAGACTGTTCTGACAACATGGACATATCCTCACAAGGACTGAATACTTCCCTCAGACCCACTGTTAGAAAAGTTTACTCCTCCCCATCTCCCAGAGAAGCTGCAACCACCATCTGAACAGATCTATGGCCATGATAATTTAGACCAGCTGGAAATCTGACCCACCTATTAAATGCAAGGGAACAGCCATGACTTCTTTCCTGCTGCATTGACTAAGATCTCCCCAGCCGTACTCTGAGAACACTTCAGGCGTTGGGATATCAACCACAGAAAAGTGAGTGGAAATCCCCAGGCAGGAATAAAACATATGTTTAATAAATGGTTCTACAGAAACAAAAAAAAAAAAAAAAAAAAAAAAGGGAGGGGGGTGGGAGGAGGAGGAAGAAAGGAAAAGGTTTGCCATTGTGAGACAACCATATAAGTGATGACTAAATGTAATCTTGTGTTTCAAGAAGATGAAGAAAAACATGTTTTTGAAACTGTTGAGGCTGGTGTTCCCAGTGAACAGATATTCCTTTATTAGCCTGTGAGTGACCCTTTCAGCCTGGGCTTTCCTCCATCCCGTGGGTCCACGGCAATGACTAGAGGGGAGAAAAATCCCCGCTACTGGCCAGCTGTGTTCCAAATTACCTTACTCAACTGTGCCTAGAAATGTAATTGCGTGTTTCCATGGAATTGCATCAGAATGACCTGCTCACCCCTGACATAGTTCATATATCTGTGAGCTCTGCCTCTGTAGATAAAAATCTCTTTCTTCTGTATGTGTCTGAAGATTCTGAACAGAGGCAATTCCTCACTAACCAAGGAAATGGAGAGAGCAGATAGGCCAGGTACAGCCTAACTGTGAAGAGCACAAAACACAGGTAAATTGTGTCCTTAAATGGACAATAAGAATATGAAATACGGAAGAGTTGGTGTTAGTGTTGCTGCTGAGTACAGAACCCAGATAAAAAGTGGCAAACCTGCACCAGGCAGCACGTGTGGATATGCCACACTGAGCCCAGCTCAGCATCTCCAGTAGCTGATTTCCATGGGGACAGTGGATAGTGGATATCTAGGGATAACTACAATTCACACTGGTGGTGTACAACAGCATGAACAAACACTGAAAAACCACAAATTCCAGTTCAGGTGAGAGCAGAAATATTTCCTGCTAACCCAGAGGAAGTCCCTGTCAAATTAACTGAGAACTCTCCACCATCTCAGCTCAGCCTCCCTTCCCAAATTCCATTAGCATTCACTCCTTCTCATGCCCCTTTTCTCCTGGGAGCTGGGAGATCCACCTAGAAAAATTTGAATCTAAGACAAAGGAAACCTATGATTCAATTTCAAGATGTGTCAGGTCAGCCACAAAGATAGATACAGACAGAGAGGAGGAGAGGTGAGAACGTACCTCCTTTGCTTTTAAAAGACAGGCCAGAGAAGAAGAAAATCAACTAAATATAACAGCCAGTGAAATAAGTAAAACATCTGGGAGGTTATTTTCTTGGTAACAAGCTAATGTAAATAGACCTTTCTATTAGGTCACAAATGTGACTTCCACAAAGATGTAAGTGAACTCCCCTCGTTCAAAGGCTGCCCTGGGCTGGACATTTCCACGGAATTCCCTCCCTGGACCCAGCACTGTTTCCTGTCAGGCCCCTCACACGGCAGGGCAGTCCCATTCCTGACAATGACTGAGGCTCAGGACTATTGTAACCAAAAACCAAAATGTGTTGCCATTAAAAAAATCTGGATTATAGCAATTAATTCCACATTTTTGTGAATAAATATCATGTTTTTTGTGCCAGAAGACTTTGGCTTGCTCGCAGAAGCTAACAGTGACACATAAATCTGTTTTCACTGTTGCTCAACAGACCATCTTGCTCTGCTGACCAGTTTTCACAGGGGAAAAGGCTTTTTTCTGTCTCTCAATCAGCACCTTCAAAGGTCCTGGCTCCCCATCTTCATGTCGACCTGTGGGTTACAAAATGCACTCCAAGCTACTCATGTCAAGGTAGTCCTGTGACTGCTTTGGGTTTTCACCAGCCACTGATATGAAACAAATTTATTTCCAAGAGCTGCCCCACCATTTCCCAGGAGTGATGTCATTCAACTGGAGTCAATGACCAGGATTTCTCCCCTCTTCTGAAGCCAAACCCAGCAGAACAGATGTGCTGTGAGCACCCCTGAGCATCCCTGACACCACAGCTACGCTGAACACCCCATCCTATTCTCCCTGTGGCACTGCCAGGAAAGAGCTCTCTTCTGGCATCAGTGATTTGGGTTAATGTGGAACAAGGAGGGACCAACACCTGAGCAGAGAATGGCCAAGAATGACCCATTCAGAAAAAAAGCTGCTATGCCCCTGCCTTTTCCCAGCTATGTTTACTTTGTTTTACTTTGCTGATTTTGGTGTATTGCATTGCAGAAGTGTAAAACCAAAGGGAAACTGTAGGATTCTGGCTGTTCTGAAGCTTTACAGATGTTCACTGGCTTTTTGTGGGAGAAACATCCCGATTTTATCGACCAAACTCTTTTTTGTTTTAATATGGAAAATCTCAGTGGCACTTCACTCCATTTGTCTCTTTTTTCCTTCTTTAGTCATATGATAATGTACACTTATAACCAGTGAATCATCCCCCAAAAAAGTCATAAAGAGAAAAATAACTTGTATGTATGTCTCAGCGGTCAATGAATCATTGACAACAGGTATAATGGGAATAATTATATACTGCTGAGAAACTTTACCCAAAGCCAGCTCAGAGGCTAGTTTCAAAACTTCTGTGCAGTTGGATCCAAGGCTGTGAGTGCCAGGTTAGAAAGCAGCCAGGAGAATTTCAGATTTGTATTACTGCAAGGCAATGTCTTCCCCAAGTGTCTGTTATGTGTTGACAAATCGTTCATACTTAACCAAGCAATAATAACCAACAGTCTAAATAGACATTGATTTTTATGTTTTTAATTCACTTTTAGTGGGAAATTATCCTGGCAACAGAAATATGGATGTCGAGTTTTGGATGTCAGCCACTGCTTTAGAACTGTGCTATTTTAAGCAGTAATATATATTATTTGGTAAAACAACATATATTTTTAGGGTCTAATCCTGGAAGTTCCTACTCCAATGAGCTTCAGCCTTCCAATCAAAGTTTCTGGAATTACACATATGAATGTAAATTTGTAGGAGACTGGATCCAGACAAAAAAAAAAAGTTTCAATGCAGTTTGTCTGCTGCCTTCCTAGAAATAGTTGAAATATAAATGTGAGGCAATTGCTCCAGAACACAAGTGCAAAATCCTTCTCTAAGCCAGCTCAAAGAACTGGAGCAACTAAAGAAGACATGTCCATGGACCAAGTCCAGCTCCAGAAGAAAGCTTTGCTTTCCAGTGCAGAATCATTGGCTATTTTGAAGAGCAACTATCACACAGAGCAGTCAGGGCTGCCTCCCAGGGCTGCTGACTCCACTTTTCACCTGGATTTTTACCCTGGCCTGAGCTCAGCCCCAGTGCCAGCTCTGGCAGCTCTGGAGATTCTGCACATCATTGTGGAGCCAGACTCCACAATCACCCTTGGGAACAAGGACAACAATATTTTCTCAGATCTGCTGAAGCCTCTTAGAGAGGAACAAAGCACAAGTGTGCCCTCACAATAACACAGCACTTACGGAATAGACAAGGCACATGTGTCTCCTTCCACCAGTGCACAACAGGAACTCTCCTAAAGAACAGAATTCCTTAAGAAGGAAAATTTACAAAATAAATCATGAATGAATCAGATCCATTGTGTGCAGCATGAACCCTACCATCCACCAATAGCAAACAGAAGCCCCTAAGGATTTAATATACTTTTCCTCTCAAACATCCCAACAGTGCAAGAGGATGGTGATCAGCCCCATCCTGCTCCTGTCACAGCAATGCAGAGCTATGCACCAGCACCGCCAGTTAATTCAGTGAAGCTGTGATTGTCCGTACCTGGGAGGAGATGGTGGTCACAGCAACTCTTTCAGTGGAGACAAACAGGCACCTTCTGAGAGCAAATCTTCTGATCCATCATAGATACCTGCCTTAGGATAAGCTGAACCACCTTCTGGAGGTTCTCATTTCTCCTTGTCAGCTGCAAAGGGAGCATGGCTGCAGCTGTGGCAAAGCTCAAACATAAATGTCTGACTGCTGGATGCCTTGAGTTGGAGCAGAAATATTTCACCTTTAGCTGAGAAAGTAGCTGAAGAGAGATGGGTGGCTGCTGTTGCATTTCTGGGAAACGCAAGATATTATATGACCTGTTAATTTATTCCAGAGTTTCCCTTTATGCTTTAACAATATTGTTCAGCATTCAATTCAAGTCATAACATTTAATGACTTGTGGTCAGCTCAGCTTATCCTGCATTTCTGTGCCAGCTTAAAAAGTAAACAAAGCTGTGTCTACTGAATGGCACAATCAGAGGGATTTATCCTGCTCCTACCATAAAACATGTATCAGAACATGGCAACACAATTTCAGCTCAGTTCAGAGAACGTGGGTCTGTTCTTTACATCCTGCTATAGGAGACTGAGAGAGTTGAGCAGTTTGTTTGGTAATGAGCATCACTCTTTAGGGGACATGAAGACTGAGGACAGCTTCAAATTAACACTGCTTTCATTTCAAACATGTCCAGCGGCCTCAGATAGGAGATGCAACATGCTGAGGGCTGCACAGTTACTTGGGACTTGTTTCCAGCACTGAGTAAACTCAGTTAATAACTGAGTTGTGTCCTCACTCATACAGAAAAGCTGTGGGTTTGGAGGGTGCCTCTGTAGGGGTGGCTGTCCCACACAGGGGCAATGTGGCATTGTCATGTATGAGCCACCCCTCTGGCAGTTCTGTACACACAGTGAGAAGGGTTAACTCCACTGCAGGGTAAACTCCATGCTGCAAATAATTCCCCCAGGAAGAGGTAATCTCTGTCCTGATGAATTTACAACCAAAATCCCCACAGAAGGTGTGGCAGGAGGCACAAAGCCAAGAAGAGGTACAGCAACTCTTACAAAAGCTGGGAACAGAATTTAATGCTCAGCTGGTGACAAACAACCCTAAAACAACAATTTGCAGAAGATGCTCCATACCTTAGGCAATGGGAAGAAAACTTAAGTATCTTCCTCCCTTAGAGGGTCTACACATACTCAACTGATTCCAACACAATTTATAAAATAGATTTGTAATTTCTTGGCATCAAAACCATTCTCTAGACATACCCAGTCTATGAATCTGCTGCACAGACATTCTCCACGTTCTCAGCTTTCTGGTTTAAAAGCCATCAACCAACCTGTATGTCTCCATTTCTTCAAAATCCTCTTTTAATGTAATTTTGGCAAATAGGACTGTAACTATTTAAAGCTGTTCTGTGGGTTGTATGCTTTGAAGAAGAAACCATTACCAGATATTTCAGAAAATTTCAATTTATTTTTGGTTGTTTCTCTGCTTTTATGCACCTTTCCTACCAGCTGCTGGACCACCCCTCCCTCCCCCTTCTGCATTCCACATTCAATGGGCTTCTCTGCAGTCAAAAGCTTTCTCCTATCTCGTGGTGCCTTTATGTTAAAGAAATAATTTGTTTGTTACATTCAAAAGGGAATTGTTTTGTCCCGTCTTTAAAAATGTATGCTAGACTCAGAGTCTATTTTTTTTACCCTTTTGTTTGGAAATCTGTACAATTATGATCTTAGGATGAAAGAGCATTTTTGAGCAGATCATGCAATGAGACAGGCCATTTCATCACAAGTGCCTATGTGGAACTTGGACTGGCTTCTTAAATCTATCATAATAAAGGCACAGAACCAAACTATGAGGCCATTTCCAAAAATTGAAGCCCTTACTCCATCTAAACCAAACTATTTCTGGAGTTGGCTGATGTGAGGGCAAAGGGTAAGGAAAAGAGGAAATATCTTAAAATACATTTTCTACATCCTCTTCCCTGTCCTAAGCTATAAACTTCGGGTTTCACCCCAGTGGAGACACTTCCCAATGCTCACTATTCTCTTTCCCTCCTATCCCATGAAAAGCAGCAGTTAACTACTGAGCCCTTTGCCTCTCCCTTTAGAAGTCTTCAGCATCCATAGTTCCTGCAGTTACATCCTTGTAAACTATAGATTCATCACTAATAACATTAAAAGTTCTTCTGTAGCATCTCCTGGAGCAGGATTTCCAAGCTGTGCAGTGAATATGCATTAACTTGCAGATCAAAGCTGCCCTTGTCATCACATGGAGGTTGTGATCAACCTAGGCAATATTATACAACACAGATTCAGCACAACCTTCAGATCCAGCCCTATGAAAATGTCTTTATTTCAGAGATGGCTCTGGAACTCCTAAATGATCCCTGCTCACCTACCAGCATCACTGCCTACTCATGGGGACTGGGGGACATGCTGCAGTTCTGTGCCATGACTAGGACATCCTGAAGAAAGAAAGGAAGGAAAGAAAAGAGAGGGGAAAAAAAGAGAAAAAAGAGAGAAAGAACGAGAGAAAGAGAAAAAAAAAAAAGAAAAAGAGAGAAAAAGAGAGAAAAAGAGAGAAAAAGAGAGAAAAAGAGAGAAAAGGAGCAAACCAGTCTGTGGAAGAGTTCTAGCTGAAGTTTTGGAAAAGCAATCTTTCTTCTCTTCTGGAGGAAAAGGCAGTGCTCAGAGCATGTGGCAGAGGTGCCACAGAAGAACAGGAGATGACTGGGGACATCTGGCAGCAGTGTGTGACACGAGCACACAAATCCACCAGCAGTGAACCC
Organism: Dicaeum eximium; assembly: GCA_013396995.1. Lineage (NCBI taxonomy): Eukaryota > Metazoa > Chordata > Aves > Passeriformes > Dicaeidae > Dicaeum > Dicaeum eximium. The sequence continues at coordinate 1,627,822 of VWZP01002787.1, forward strand.
CATTTCCACCCTTCCCCTACACCTTCCCAAAGCCCCTCAGTGCACGAGACCCTCTGCAGAGGGAGGGCAAAATCCCAACCAGCCTTAGCTCATATTTCCTGAGGGCTGCTAAAACCATGTGCTAATCCTGTCAAAGCTCTCTCTCTGCGTCCCCTGCCAGGGCTGCACACATAACTTGCCTCATGTGAGCAGCCAGCACAGCACACAGAGGAATGGGCTATTTTAGCACAGCTCTGCTTTCAGGTTACCCTGCTGGGTCATGTTACACACCCAGTCACAACACACTGAAATACAATACCACACCAGAACAGATATGTGACAAATTCTCCTCCAAGCACACAAGTGCCTTATCCCTGTCCTGATCCAAAGTACAGCACTGCAGAGCTCCTGCCAATCAGCCATGGACACAGGCACAACATGAGCTCAAGCAGAGGATGGCAATTCAGAAACTGGGAAGGAGGGAAAAATAAAAACTATATCCCCTTGTTTATCCATATTTCACATGGGTGTTTCGTTCAGTTATGAGGAATTCCCTGTTTCCTTCATAAAATTACACCAAGGACCAAGCACCTGCCAAGGAGGGCAGCTATGGTGCTGCAGGAAGAAAAAAGGAGAGGAGCAGCACCTCCTACCTCACACCCCACACCACTTCTACATTAGAAGCTTTAACAAATGTGCTTTGCTACACCTACTGCTTTAAAATGGAATAAAGGCAAGGGGTGCAACAGGTAGGGAGGGTAACATTATATTCCAATGACAGAGACAGAGGCAGCAAATGAAAAAACTTCATTATTGGGAGTCAAAGGATCTCTGAAATCCTGGTTCCATGCATGAGGTCACTGGAATTCCTCAGCTTGCCATTGACTGCTGTGTAGATACAGGGAATGCAAACCTTGTGCCTCAGTTTCCAAACCTGCAAAGGTAGGAATATGAGCACTTCCCCTGCTTCAGCAGGGCTTGTTCAGGCTTGGAGGTTTGCAGTGTGCTGCAAGATCAAAGGATCAGAAGAACATTACATATTCAGCACAGGTCCACACACTATTTGAAGGTCTGGAGACAAGGCAGGTTGCTTAGCTTGCAAAGCAAAGCAGGAAACCAGAGAGTTCAGAAGCCTTTTCACTGTAATTACTGGGGACTGAATTGGTGCTCTGCAAGATGGGCACACCAGGCTGGCATCTCCCAAGCAACACTTACCTCAGAGATACCACAGCTTCAGGATTTGCCCTAAGAGTACCCTAGAATTGAAGACACTGAGATGAGTCTTCTCTTTGTGAAAACGCAAGTTTTTCTTAAGTTTGAGAGTCACTTTCAACAATTTGCCTCTTGCAAACTTCTCTATATCACCCTTCCTTTTTTTGGGAAATAAATCCTGGCATTCACAGCACTGTCACAGGTTGTGGTGCCCTGAAAGGTCTCATATTTCTGCAGAAGCAATAACTCTTCTGCTTGTCACTGTGAGCCAAGGTCTTTCTTACAGCACACACAAACACAGAAGGAAATAAATGTATTCCAGGAAAGCACAGGCATGAATTCACAATTACAAGTGGGAATCGGTGCGTTTGTAAACACACAGAGACAAAAATGTATGGCACAGATCTCTTTTTCCAGCTACCATGAAAGGTCATTTCAGTCAGACAACTTGACTGGGGACCTGTGGTAGCATATGGACTCTGTCATTCTCCCTTTTGTGCCTTCACAAACTCGTGCTGCTGCCAGTACATCCACAGCAGGTGGGCTTGGTCCTCCCTGGGGCTCCTTGAGGCCACAGATCCCCGAGCTCTGGACCTCAATAAAATAAGGGGCTTGCTGTCCACCATAATTTCAGGATTTCCACAGTTCCTAACTAGTCTATCACAAGTGCTCATAGTGCATACACCTAAAACCAGTGTCCTGCTTGTAGTTAATTCTTCCTACCCACCACACAGGACAGACAATGAATACAAGAGTCAGTAGTGACATTCCCACAGACACACACACGTCCATCTGATGTGCTCCACCTGCCACACCTCTCCTTTTTCAAATCAAAGTATCCTAAAATGCATAATATACACAGCTTCAGTACATGGAGAGAAAGCTCCCAAATTCCTGAGCCAAGAGAACTAAGAGCAAAATTTATAGATCAGCTATGTATTTTAATTTTTATAACATTATGTACCTCTGTGACAAACAGCAATTTCTTAGAAATTCACAGTCCAGCTTCCAATAAATGTGTCCTCTGGACTGTGTTATTTGGTGCTGTGACATCAGCACTCACCTCTCCTGCAGCTCCCTTGAGTGACAGTATAAAAATGCTGGTTACACTGATGCACAAGATGCTCCGCCTGAGATAGAAAACCCTTTCATCAAACACACTTAGAGCTTATCTAGAGAAGGCATCATGAACTGAGGAGCTGCTCTGCTCAGCCCTGGCCAGCAGATCAAGCAGTGCAGTTTGTCCCTACTCAGCAAAGCAAACACAAATCCTGAATGGCAGTAACACGCCCATGCCTCAAATGAACAGTGTGCTTAATGTTTTCCTGATTGAACCTGGACTGCAGCCTGAGGACCAACAGAGCACCTTCTGCCACTTTCCAGAATGTGGAAGAGTACCTGGCTCAGAAGAGCAAGTGCCTCTACTGATTTCCTCTTGGGTAATCATTTGCAAAATCCAGCTCAAGAGTACCACCTAGCCTTCCTCCAACATTTTACAGACACTAACCGGTGAGCTCAACATCACCAAATTTGGTAGCTATCAACTTTTGCACCTGTCCTACAACATTTAAAAGATGGACTAAGGACCAGGGTAGGTCAAACTGTACCACAGCATGAAGGGGTGCAAGAAATACAGATTTTTCTGCTGTGTCCCACACAACCTTTGCTCAGAAGGCAAACTCCCCTCTCTGCCCTCCTCCTGTGCTCTCTGCCACATTCATTCCCCCTTAACAGCTCGTGCCAGAGTTGAGCCAAAAGGACTGACTGACTCAGCAAGGGATGCCCAAGCCTTTGCTCAGTGTGGGAGACACCAGTGTCAGTCCCATGGCACTGCCTCGGGAAGGGGATGGCTTCCCACAGCCCTTTTTCCCATAACAATGGACTGGAGAATGTTTGTGTGTTCAGGAATAATCACAGTTTAATGTCACAGCCCACCCTCAGTATTTTACAACCCCCCAAAGGCACTGACTCATGCACACTCCAAGTGGTACCCAGCCTGTCCCCAGGCCACTGTGCTCACAGTGACACAGCCACTTCTGAGCTGAAGCAGAACAACACATAACATCAAACAGCAATATCTTCTCATAGTTTAGCCTAGGAAATAGAGGATATGGACCCACTCCAGGAAATACAGGGCATAAATTACACTAGTGGGTACCTACAGCCCAAAGCACAGCTCTCCCACATAGCCTGGAAAGTGAGAAGGACAATGTAAAAGCACCTTTGTGGTGTCCTGATTTCTGCATTGCACTGGCCAGAGGCAAGTCAAACTGAGCCTGGAAGCAGCTCCACTGCCCGTGTAACAGCCTGGCCACAAAGCAAGGACAGAGAGACTCCTGCCATGAGCTGGGAGCCCTCAGCAATGCTGGTTTGTGCCCTCAGGACTTGGTGGCTGTAACCTCTGATTGCCCAGGAAACCCCCCTTCAATGACAGTGTAAACACCCAGAGTTGTCCAGCCTGGAATCATGCCAGACCTCTGGCATGAAATTCCTTTTACTTGGAGGAAAAAAAAATCCAGATGATCTGAGTGAACAAGAAAAGACATGTTGCAAAGGCAATGCAGGAGATCTGGGATTTGTTCTTAGCTCCACCCAGCCCTGGTGATCATAATCCTTTGTTTGCCTTTTTTTCTATTTAGATTATAAATTCTTCAAGACAGAGACAGTCTCTTGGTATTTGTTTGTACAGAGTTTATACATCAGTCCCAGGGATTACTGCAAGGAGAATAATCTTTAATGATCACAAATCACTGTGACCCCTGTTTTAGAAATCCTCTAATGTGTGTCAAATAGATGTTAAAAAAGAGGCTCCAAACTAATTACAAGGTCTGAGACACCCCAACAGCTCACCATGCCAGCTGCTGTCCAGGAAATCCAGCTAGGAATCAAATCCCTGTATTCTTGGCTGTAACTCACTTTCTTGAGCAGACTGGCAAATGAGCCTTAGTGTCACTAGGAGCACTGTGCCTTTCCTCCCACAGGCTCACACTTGACAGAGAATTAAGAGAAGTCACTTCTCTTTTTGGTACATTAAAACCAAACCAACAAAAACCTAACAAATAAACAAAAAAAAAACCCAACCAAAATGAAACAAAAATCCCCCTACAATCACAGAGAGAGAGAAATTCAACACTTCACAGGAACTTAGACAGACAGAACTCTCTTGTCCTGGGAGTTTTAAATTAAAAGTAGGAAGTCCAAGGCAGAGCTGCTGACCTTAAAAGTGTACCTGAGGCACAGGCAGGAAGACAGACAGGAGAGAAAGAAAAGTGCCAGGAGTGGGAGGGACTCTGATCGGCATCTGTTAAACACAGAGCTGCATCTTGAATTTTCTTCTCATTTCTGGGCAGCAGTGTCAAGAGGGAGTGCCAAGGGATGAGCAGCAAACCATCTCTGAGCCAAGGCAAACCCAGAACCCAGCATGAGCCTTACTGCCAGATTTGTTTCTCCAGGACTGCCTGCCTTCCTCCAATGGCTGACCACAGCTCCTCCACCTTCACTCATGTGCTATAGCTACTTTAGCATAGTCCTAGAACTAAAATGCATTAATAACCAACAAATCCCACAGTTTCAAGGGGTTTCTCTAATCAACAAAACCCTGCCTCAGACAGTTTTTCATCCTGTATGTTCTCCAGAAGTGGCATCATGAACACTGCAAGCTTTTTTTAAGGATGTTTGGTTCCCTGCAGCCACTACCTGTCTTCTCTTTAGCACCTACCCCATTCCTGGGGAAGCAGAGCCCAGTCCAAACAGAGCTGTGCAGAGATTAGAGCAGATGAGATTCAGGTTTGCTGTGTGCAGACTGCAGATCCAGGGTTTGTTTAGGAAAATGACTCTGGTTTACTTCATGTGTCCATTCCTATTGTGCTTCTTCCAGTTGAGCTAATCAACGTGCTTGAGGAAAAATTGATTGTTCCCTAATATTCATTCAGCCCTGAATAATAAAGCTCATTTTGGTCCTGAAGTCAGTCCCGTTCAAGTAAAGTGCTTGTTTGCATTTAAGTTCTTATGGGATATTAAGATGAATCAAGGTGCTTGGGGCTGTCAAGTTGAAAGCTTAATATCTTCAAATTGCTGTCCCGGTTACTTTGAAATATTTATGTAATGTACCTTTCTTTCCTGGCAAATTATCATTAATGGGAAAGGAGCTTAGAATTACCTACCAGAAGCATGAGGTCCCTTTAATGGTAACAATTATTCATTCTAAATTTTTTAATATACAATTTTTCCTGTAGTATCTTCAAAATGCCTGCAATTCCAGCAAATGTTTTACATTAATCTAAACTCTGATTCTATCTCACTCATCTTTCTCAAAGCTGCTGCATTGAGGAGCCACACAAAGCAACAGATAAACACTGATTTCACTCTTCTGGCTGTGCATTTGATGCAAAAAATCCCCTTGCTGTTTTTAAAAAGGCTGAATCTGCTTCAACTGGAAAGCAGACTATTCAGGTATCAATCCACGACCTATTGAAGCCAAAAGAAAATATTCAAAAAACTGCTCTTCAAATGGGTTAATAAGTCAACAGTGGATATTTTCATATGGAGTTATTCAATTTTAGATGATGATCATAGTCATAAAAGTCAAAAGGCTTTCTCTTAGCTACCTAAAATACTCAAGAACATGTTTACTCAGAGTTCATTTTTTTGAAAAATAACATCCATTTGAAGAAAATAGCGGATTTTCAGTGAAATAATGAAGAACAAAATATTTCCATGCTGAAGCTACAGAGTAAGTGTGGAAGCCAAAGGAGACTCTTTGCAGCCATGAGTTTCCCTTTTTACTGTTCTTTTAATATTCTGTCTGAGCATTAGGTTGAGGCTTTTTTGATTCAGTCCAAAACAAGAGGGAAAAGCTGCCTGTAAGGTACTTGCCCTTGCTGAGCTGGAGGGTATCTCAGAGAAGATGGAGACTCAGAAGGACAAACTCTGGGCACTGAAGGGCTGCAGGAGAGAAACATGGGATATCCAGTTGTACACTAAGTTCCAGGGACAGAACAAGCTCCTGCACACCTGGACATGAAAGTTCGTGTAATGTCCCCTAGGAGCAGAAGAAATGTGAAGATAGGAGATAATGCAATAAAGTTTTTATGGAAAACACTAAGCACTGCAAATACACAGCACACTGTAAATACTGAGGCACTCAGCCAGCTCAGTATGTCTCTGTTTTCTTCCTAAAGCCAACTGCAGTGAATAGCAGGACACTGAGATGATACTTTCATATGAGAACAAAACAAAACCAAACCAACAAAAAATTGCAGCCCTCCCAGGAACCACTGCCTGTTTATGAAAAAACAAACCATTAAAGCTCTTGGGGAAATGGAATACTCTGGTCCCACCATCAGTGAGCAGTAAGTAGGAGTGAGGTGTAAAAGCTATGTAGGACACTGCAATAGAGCTGCAGCTCTTTTGGAGTTGAGTGCAAGTACTTACCTTCCCAGTTATGGTATCAAATCAATCTCACATGCCCTGTATTTACCATGTACTTGTGCTCTGGCCTCTCTCAGACTGCAGGATAGAAAGATTTTATCTTTTTTTTGTAAAGGGATGTCTAGACAGTTGTCTTCACATCAGACAAAAAGCGATCACACAGGAAATTCAAAGGAAAATTGATGTGGGCTGCTACAAAATAGAGGCACTCAAGATGAGGATGGCAGTTCTGTTCCCTGACAAGGTTCTCAGGGTGGGGTGAGTGGCCCACCTGCAAATGCCAACCAGCTTTCACCATCCTAGCTTTGCTCTCAGGATGAAGGAATTGAAAGGAATCAAAGGAATCTTTCAATTTTCATCTCAGCTCCACTGAAACCAATGAAAGCTGCCCCATGGAAACCACTGCTGCATCACTGGGTGTGACACTGAACATCAAAATCATCCACACAGGACTCAGGTCAGCACTGAAAGGGAAAATCCAAGGGGAGTTAGTGTAATTCCCATCAATTTGTAGCAAATGAGTGGAAAACAGACATTCAATTGAGTTTCTGCTCCTCCCCTCTATTAAACACACTTTAAAAATAGATCTTTGAATAATCTCCTGATTCATCACAGCATAACACGATGTATTGAGTGAGCTATCTGGTTACATGGGCAGGTGACACATGAGTGGAGCAAAGTTTCAAGATCAAGAAAGAATTTGGCTGTGTCAATACAGCAGGTGTGAGCCTCATTTATTAATTTTCATAGTAACTATGCCCCTATACGAACTAATTAAACAGAATTTAGAAGTATTTTAATTTTTTTTTGGAGCCACACCAACTAAACAAGAAGAGCTTTGATATATATTTTGTGTTCCAATATTTCTTTTTCTTCTTCAGGCTGTATTACAATCAGGATGGACAAAAACCTAAGTCTAGTTCATCAAAAATTGTCAAAGTTGCCCTGTATGAAATGGATGGATTTTTCAGTTTTAGTTCGCTCCTTTTTAATTTATACATTATTTTAAAATGTTCATATTTCCCTACAAAGGCAAGTATCCATAGTCTTTGACAAGACTTTAAATGAAAAATTAAACTACAGTAAAAAGCAACAACAACCAAAAAAAACCACAAACAAACAAACAAAACAAAACAAAATCCAGTTTAGAAGAAAAATGCATTTTAATAATGCTTAAATTTTAGATAAAAGACCATTTCCCAGTTAAAATCTTTCTCCAAAAAATACTCTTTCTTTTGCTTCTTATACTTTCTTTTTGCTTGTTATACTTTCAAAATTTTAAAACCCACTTAGGAAACAAGACAGGAAAGAATGAAGGAAAAAGAAGTTCAGACAAGAAATGTACCCACCCCCCCTTCAAAAACTCTATACATTTATATCAAGTTCTCAAGTCAATGTAATTTATAGTGTTGGTCTTAGAGATATAAAATTTATATTTAAACATAACCTTAGCTAATGATGGAGAACTTCCAATTAATAATTATATGCTTAAATCCCACAAGAAAGTTTTATTGTTTATTATGACTATTTTAAGGCAAAATTATTACTGAATTGCTGCTGTCACCCAAATGACAATATTTTAAGAGACTCTAGGAATAAATCTTCCAGCAGTAATTGCTTCATCTTCTATAAAAAGTCATGCAAGGCATTCAGTAAGACAGTATCATATCAGAGCAGCTGAAATCCCAGGGCAAACATGAAAAGAGAATTCCTCCTGAAGCTTTTAATGGTTCTATAACATTTTTTCTTGACTCTTTTTTGGTTTTCAAATAATATATATAATTTTTTACTGCCAATAAAGTTTACTGGTATTTTCATGCCTAATGGTCACTCGTGGTGGAAATCAGAGCAGGGATTAAGGAGGATGCTATTTTTATAGTTCTTCTGGCAGAAATTGCTTTTCCTCCATGCAAGGAAGTGTGGCTGGTGTGCTCTCCTGCAACAGGTAAAGCATGGCTGCAGGAGACAAAACCAGAAAGCCCAGAGGAAGGGCTTACGCTTGGGGCTGTTTTTTATTCACCATGGGTGCCACCCAGGACGAAAATCATCCTTTTAACAAGAAACAAGAAAAAAATTAAGTACGCATCATGCACGCCTTGTTTGGAGAGCTGAAATGGGAGCTGAGTGGCAGGACAGCTTCAATTTCATCTGACTTGAGTAAAATCCAATTAATAAAAGAATTGCAAAATCTGAGTGGCAGGCAGAAAATCCTCGTTTCCTTGCAGTAACTTTGAGATGGGCAGGCAAGGCAGCAGCCGCTCCCACAGCTCCATGTCGGGCTGCCAGTTACCGCCTCATTCAAAAAGGAAACTTAAAAGGATTTCTGTTGGGAATGATCATGCTCAGAAGTCTCTAACTAAGCAGTGATGTGATCATACCTGTGCTCCCTGCAGCTTTGGCATTTTCCTTTGTCATGTATGTGCTGAACTTCCTCAGTCTTGTGCAGCTGTTCCCATTCCCCGGCTACAGCAGTCATAGCAGCAGTAACAACAACAACAAAAGGGACAAACCCCTCCAGTTAACTCAGGAGAAGTATTAAATGATCTAGTGTTTAATACATTTGAAGTAAAGACCTGAACTACAAAGCACGTGGTGCATAAGCCAAGGAACGGTGATGAGGCGTGGAGGCCGGGCCTGGCAGCCATGTCTGAGTCCCATCCGTGGGACAGGGCCCAGGCCAAGCCCCTCCTGCGGTGCCTCGGCTCCCTGGGCAGGGATTAACGCTCACCTGGGCAGGGATTAACGCTCACCTGGGCAGGGATTAATGCTCACCGTGTGTCCGGACACAGGGGCAGCCTCGGTCAGCACTGGGAGGCAGAGAGGAGCTGGGGTCGGAAATAAATGGAATTCCTGAGCCGCTCGGAAAGGCTGGCAGCAGCAATCCCACAGACTGCATGGAAGCAGCCGTGTTGCTTTGTTTACCTCAAGCTTTATTTTTTAAAGCACCGTGACAGCTCTGAGACTCGCTCTGTCTCAGACTAATCTATTTAACCCTCAACACCTTGCAGCGAGCTCAACCCGTGCAGGCCGGGGTCAGCAGCTCCTGAGGGCCGAGCGGTGCTGAGGCGGCCGGAGCAGGATCAGCACAGTCTGACCCTCTGCTATCCACACTCCTCGGGCTCCAAAACATACAGCAGGCTCCGCCAAAAAGTCCCAGCTCCTCTATGTGCAAGGCCCAAGCAACTGAACTGAAATATTGCTTTATTCACTTTGTTTCTGTACAGGTTTGAAACAGGAGACTCCCATTTCTTCGGGGCTCAGTGCAAAATAAACTCTGAGGCGCGACAATGATTATCCCATTAAGCAACAAGGATTTGTGAGCCCTGTGTTCGGCTGGGTTTCTCTCACCAGCATTTTACCAACATTTCTAACACTAGAGATGAAAAAAGTCATGAGTCAGACTTGTAAAAGATCAGAAATTTGTGAGTTTTTTCAAAATCTCAATCCCCAAATCTCCCTTGAAAATCACAAAGACAAGAAACTCGCAGGGGTTTTTTACCTGAAAGCCGAGACTTATGCAACATCTTAACTCTAGGAGCTGGGACTTTCCAAATAACACTAATTAAGGCAGCACTCACGATAAGATCCTGAGAAGGGATCCTACCATTTTTGTAGGATAAACAATAAGAAAATTAAATATTACTATAATTGCAACTAGATGTGGGTCTTGAAAAACCTCACAACAAAAATCCTTTGTTTGTCTTCTATTTTGACTGTAAACTTGCTTGGGCCAAATTTTTCCCTATTGTTCATACAGCAACAGGGGACAGTGAACTTGTTGGGAAATTTTGGACATTGACATAAACCAAAAAATACCAGTGTGCAGGGAATTTTATTTTGGATCTCAAAATACAGGTGGAAATTCCCTAATGGGAACTATCCAACTTATTATGCACATCCAACTGTCTGTATTAGAGAAACTTTCTTTTTCTGGAGGTTTTGGACGTAGCCAAGCACAACCAAGGCAAGATTCTTCCACTGCAAACAAAAGGATCAAACAAAACAAAAAGCCTTTAGGGATTTTACAGGCAACAAGGCTAGAAAAATGTGCTTGAAGCAAAAGTGTTTATGGCTCTTCTTGCACAGCTGACCCCCATTTCAGGAAAAAACATAAACAAAATGGGATCTAAGTTGTGACAGGGACCTCTAACTACTAGCACAACACACAGTTAACAGCTCACATTAACAGTTTAACTTGAAAAATCCTAACACGTCCCAGTGAAGGGTAGGCAGACAGCAGGGCTTGCTAATTGGGTCACTCTTTACTAGACATCTTTGAGTGGTGGTTTGGGTTCTCTTAAAACTGCTACCTAATGAAGTAATTCATGGTTAGTATCCTCTTGTCACTTCAAAAATAATTATTTCACATACAGTTTTAACAAAATCTAAATTTACACTCAATAATTTTCCTCAATAGCCATGCAGACTCAGAGCAGTGATGCTCCCAGACCAGCTCTCTGCTCAAATTATACCAGGGTAAAAGGCAGAAAAATAGAGCCAGCAGTTCATGGCATCAACATCCTCTCTGCTACAACAGCCAGAAAGAGGTGAGAGTAGAGAGGAAAAGAATTGGTAACATTTAGGGGACAGAAAAGCCCACGTGTGAAGTAAGGACCATGCCAGGTTCTCTTCCAAACTTCCTCAGGTCTGAAGTAAGAGGAGCACAGACAATGCACTGCCACCACCAATGACACCAGGGAGAGTCCTTCCTCAAGCTCCTCTCAACGCCTGGATTTTGGCTGGGAGAATTCAGAGCATTTCCACCCCTCTCCAATACACATCTGTATTTATTTTTTTTTGCCTGCACGACTGACAATGAGCAACCCTGTTCACATAGTTTCTAAAAGAGAGAGCACAGTTTGTTTATGTGTCAGCTGTACATCCTTAATATGTCTGGGGTTACTAGAAAATAAATGGTCTTTCTATGTCATATTTAGATCCCCTTCTCATCCTTCACCAGTCCTCCAATGTGTTTGTCTCCTTTTTGCCCTCACAGGGGATTTGCAGCATACACAACATTCTGCCCTCACCTCTATTCACTCTGATGCTCAGAGGGCATTTTTTAAAGTATAGGATATTTTTTCAAGGACGTGAACATTTATCATCCCAATGGAAAAAGCTGTCAATGATTTCATAAGGATTGGCCCTTCATCAACAACTGAAACAGCTTTTATAGGCTGACCAGATACTGCAACTTCAACCACTTCCTCACACAGAAGCAAAAGAAGAATTTCATCAGATGTAAGGGCTACAGCAACTTTTATTCCTGGCACAGGAACCAGCCTGAAGGGAGCTAAAGGTCCCTGAGACATATTTATGAAACAGCTCAGACTTTTTTCTGAGCATTCAATTCTCAGACCTGTAGCCTAAAGCCTGACAGGAGTGCATTTTTCCTTAATTGAATTTTTACATGTAAAATATGAAGAACCCAAGAAATGAAAACTCCAAGTCAGAAACCATCACATCAAAAAACTGGCCCTGGTTTGCACCACTCACTGCCCCACACATTGAGGCTCTTCTGCCTTTGACAGGGACTGACCAGAGCTGAGCAGTGCAGGACCTGCTCCAGCCCTCCTGGCACTGTGACACTGTCTGGAGCACTGTCAGAAATGCCTGTTGCACTGACATTCAGCTAAAGAAGAATTAAATGTCAGACATTCCGTTTTCTCATCCTTAAAGAACTGCTCTACAGGAGTGTCAGGAACATCCCTCTAGATTAAACTAGGCTAAGCATGTAGATGTCCACTCTTCCTTTACACTAACACAAGCATTAAGCCCATTGTCAACCTCCAGGCTAACACCAATGTGAACGTGGTAAAAGAGAAATGCTCTGAATCAGCTTTTGAAAGTTAGTTACAAGAGCCAGCATCTTGGGGGAAGGAAATTCAGCAAGCAAAGTTAATAAAAACATTCCCAGACTGTCATCTTAATTAGCTTCAGCACAATATTTAATGTGGTTGAACAGCATGGGATGGTTTGGGAAACTCAACATCAAGTGCAGCTGGCATGCAGCGCCTCAGCGAGAAAGGGATGAAATCTCTTTCTGGGACACAGCAAACTTGCTGGGAAATTATTTGTTTGCTGGGAAACAATATCTGGCCGTAGGATGAATTTGCTGCCCAGTTTTGGCTGGCAGAGAGGACTGAGGACAGGACTCATTCCTGGCTGGCATGGGATGCAGTCCTTTCCCTTCATGGCTCAGCACGGCACATTGGGGAGAGCCTAAGTGAGCCCCCCACCCTAAAAGGGCTTTGAAGTCTGGTAAGGGGGATTAGAACACCTTTTAAATAGAAGGAGATCAAACCTGGGGCTCCCAGATTGGATCCCAGCCTCTAATCCAGTACTGTACAGAGCAAGTGAGAGCATTTCCTCCTCCTTGGGCACCTTTGCAAATCTTGGTTCTTCTGCCCCAAATCCAACAGCCCAAAAGTGAAACATTTTATGGAGTGGAGTGACAAATGGAACATTCTTTTGGACACAAAGGAATTCACTTTTTGGTTATCAAGCCAAAAAGTCATGCATATGTACAGGGCATTACTGAAATATGGAAATTAATTTTAAAACCTTGAGCATTCAGTCTAATAAATTGGCACTATTATCTCCCATCTTGCAAATAGTATCAAATGATGTTTAACTGGTGAAAACCATGTTTTTGTAAATGTTAATGTCAACCAAGAGTCCAACCCAAAATTGCCCCCAGATTCCTAAGGACACTTTGGAGGATTAACTTTAAGGATCACTGCAGGACCAAACCCTTCATATTATAAACTGGCCCCATTTCCTGAACATATCCAGGAGTGCTAAGCTCAAACTATTTGTCATCTCCAGAGTAATTTGAAAAATATGTTAAGAGAACCATTATATTAAAATCAAGATTAAAATGCCTGAAAACTCTGGGTGGGGGAAGGAAAGTTATCATTGAACAGAAACACTAAATCCATGCTACAGTAATTCACAGCTCCATTTATGCTTTTGCACCATCTGAGGATCCTGGCCCCATGGCTGCTTCAAAGGAGGTCAAGGAACAAGTCTGAGAAGCTGTGTACCAGTCTCCTAATAAGATTGCCTTGTCTCACATTTCTGCTGAATTCTTTTATACGTTCAAAGTTGTTACAGCAGCTCATAAAGAGAAAATAAAGATTAGACACCAGCCTTTGCCCTTGAGACCATCCCTGACCTCTGGTTTACCATTTACATTTATTACAAAAGAGCCTGAAATGTTTTTGAGTCATGGAAAAGCATCTGATGGTTACAGAGGGTTTTGCACCAATAATGTTCTGTTTGCCGGGTCTCCTCAGACAGAACTTTGCAAGGATATTGAAACTCCCACAGTTGCAGGCAATAAACACAACTATGCCAAAGTTGGGAGGAGGAGATGGAGGGGGATGGTTCCTTGCACACCACTGTTCTCTTATCCATCTGGAATTAGGAAAGCACGCCTGAAAGGAAGAGCCAACAGCTTTGGATAAGTCAGCCCAATTCCTTGGCTATGACATACTCCCTGCATGCACGCATGAGAGAGAATGCAAGTAACTCATTTGTCTGTATTCAGCCATTATTTAAAATAGAACAAATTAAAATATTCACCATGGCAGTACTAAAAGACTTTTAAAAGGATTTCCTAACCAGCCTGGTCTGGACTGAGGCCCCTCCTGCAAGAAGCAATGCAACCCTGCCTTTAAAATGGGATTTAAGTGGACTTGAGAGTGTTCCCATCTGGTAAAATCTGACCCCAGAACAGTGCTTCCCTACAGGCTTGTGTCTTTAAAATCAATGGGGATCACACTGGGAACATAAGTGTGGTTAGCTGGGAGTCGCAGCAACAAGAGGGCAAGAGTGAGCAGCAGTGACTGATGAGCTCCTGGAAAAAGACATCCTCTCCTGCTTCCCTCCTTTTAGGGTCAGTTTTCTTCATTTAGCTAGATATAATTTGTCCTTGCAGAATAGCTATAGCTTTCTTTTACTCTGCCACTCACAAACTGCCCATTGCTACCACATGCTGCACTACAGCCTAGAGGAGAATGAGGAACTATTTCCCATGAGCGTTCGTATATTCGTTTCAATTCAATTTAAATGTGAGTTTCATTATGACCTTGTTAGCACCCCCTCTCCTGTTTATTTTCCATTAACATTCAGTCTGTCAAACTTCATTAGCACAAATGACCATAGAAATTGTGAGCTGCTTGAATTCTTGCCGTTTGAAACATATTTAGTGGGTGAAATTCAATCTGTCCAGTAGGCCAAGGGAGCGCTGCTGTGCCCCAGCCTTCTGCTGACTTGCAAATTTTGGGAGTGTTCACAAGCAAAATGTGATGACAAGAATAAGTCTCTCTGAGTAAGGCAAAACAGAAAGGAGACATGTGACTGCCAGGCAGCAGCCCCAGGTACACTCCTGCTCTACCACAGATGGGAGAAAATGTCAAAGGGAAGGAACTGATTCTCCCCCACCTCCACCTCCCATTAGACAATTAGGGAGGAAGAACAGCTCAAACACAATGATATTTATAAAGAGATAACAAGTGGAGGGGGAAAAGTAAAATTAATTATAGGACTCGTGGAGCTCTGCAACCACCCAAGTGTTTTGCATACAGCCCACACCATCCCATCTGTCCCAGGAGGACACGACTTCTGGGGTGAACTCACTCTTCCCTTTAGTCTCAGCTAGATTTCTTGTCCCCAGAAGAATATTGTAACATATGGTTAACTTTTTCATGTAATACCTAGTTCCCAATCTCACACAAAAGCTTCCACCAATATATGTCATTTGGACATGGATTTAAACATGATAAACAGTGTAATACAATCTCCAGCTGTTTGAACAATTCTGGTCATAAGCTGCCTCACTGCTCGTTTCTGCAGAGAGCCTTTGTTCTTTTTTATTCCCTACATTTTTTCCCTTCTACTCCAAGACATTTTCAAAGAAAAATGCATAAATTCAAACTTCAAATAAACATTCCCTTGGGTTCTTTATCTCTATGCAAAAAAAGGAAGAACCTGAATTTTAATTTTTATTAAAATTAAAGATGGACAAAAAAAAAAAATAATGTGACTTCTTTTTTGAAATCTGGTCAGACCATTCTGAAATATTAGGCATAACTTTTCCATTAATACTGGTAAAGAAGATTTCAAGAGTGGAAGAAAACACAATCCAGAAAAATTGACCATCCCAATATTTCAGTTCAAAATATCCAGGTCAATATTAAGTTCTTTTTTATTAAATAAAATTATAAAATCAAAAAAGCTTCTAAAGAAAACATCTTGTTTATTAATTTATTAATAACTCTCAGAAAAAAATACTTTGGTTACAATCAATCACCATGATTTCCTTTTTCAGTTTTTTTTTTCTGTAGCCTAGAAGACCAAGAAAAAACTCTTCCCTTTTTCTGTGCAGTTTTAGTAAAATAAACTTAGCATCCAGCAGTGTTGATTAGAAGAGGTTAATACCCACTGGCAGGCTGTTTTCTAAGCTCCATTTCTGGAGGTTCCCTGTGCTGGTTGACATGAAACCTTATCTGCCCCTGCTCTAGTGACACACAGTCCTGGCAGAAAGCTCCTCTGCTCCAAATGCTCCTGGGATACTTGAATATATATTACTGGAGAATATCTATTTTCTACTGTTCTATGATGGCCCAGGATGCACTGAAACACTGAAAGATGAGCCCTATAAAGACAAACCCTGAGTCTACCACTGGCTGCAGTTGCAGGGGGTTTATTAAAACCCTTTCCCATGGAGTTAAGCATTTCTTCAGTGCTCCAGCATAGCTGCAGAATGAATTTAAATTCCTCCCTGCCAACCCAGGTGTGGAGGAATATATTTTAATATCATAAGAAACACAGAGAAAAGGGAAAGGAGTATTTAACTTCATTAGTGTGCTTTAAAAAGGGGAGATCTAAGATAAGGATGAAGGGAAATTTAGGGCAGGCTTAGGAACGAGTTCCCAAGGGAAACCATGGAAGTCCCATCAAGTGAGATGTTTAAAATTAAACTGAATAAAGCACAAGAAAGTACATGGCACAAAACAACCCTGCATGCAGTAGGATGAGCTGCACAAAGTGTGTGTTTTCACTCCCGGTTTCTGTTGCTTTCTCTCACTCAAGTCCAATTATCCTGGGAGCGTTTGCTCCCCTGCAGCATCATCCTCACTCTTCAGGCAGCCAGGGACAGCTCCAGTGCTCTTAACTGGTTTAGCTTCATGTTCAATTCCTGTCTATAAACACAGATGGACACATGATTATAGACTCATTTGTGCTGAATAATAACTTGTTCTGGGCTGGCTTGTAACTTTACACTGTGCTCCAAATGAAGATGATCACTGTCCCAGTGCTCAGCAGGGAAGGAGGAGCTGGAGCCTCCCATCATTTGTGCTCTTTGATTTCCCTCTGGCAGCGAGGCATCATCTTGGGAACAGCCAGCAGGTCCCTGGGACAAGGCTTTCAGAGCTGAAGCTGCTGCAAGTCAGCAGAGGCTTGGTGGCACCCTGATGGTAGGGCCAGCAGTGAAGAAACCACAGGCAGGTGCCTGTGTGGGTAACTTCTTCTCACTGTGCAAACTTGGGGCAAAACTGGTTCTGATTTGCAAATATGATGGGGCTATTCCTCATGTAAGAGAAAGAATTACCAGAATCAAATAGGTCAAAAACCATGTTGGCTCATGCCAGGAAAGCCATTAATATAACTAAATACTGTTAACAGAGAATAAGATAAAAATCACATGTCATGGCTGGAGAGAGGAGGATTTGATTAAAGATGGCCTAACTGATTCAGCAGCAATTAAAGCTTCTCTCCAACTGGTGCAGTTCATTCCTGCCAGAAAGGAGGCACTGAGTCCACCTCTCTTCTCACTCGCACCAGCCCTACACTGGTGAAAGCCATCACCTTGCTCAGGCAGCTCCTCCCAGGCAGCTCAGCACGGAGGGGAGCAGAATCCTGCCCCAAAAGGCCTGTGGCAATTGCACAGGATCAGATAAAACAGCTCAGGAATGCAGCACTGAGTGGAGCACTAGGTAATGCTTTCATTTCCATCCTTGGCTTACTCAGTCCCAGCTTTCATTTAGACTATACAGTGGCTGAAGAAAGAGTTTTAACATTAATTATTTTAAAGGGTGGGGATTACATTCGCATTTTAATAGCGTGGAAATGAATTATCTGAACAGGGAGCAACAAACTGTGGGAAGGGCTGCTCCATTTTTTCTGTTTACCAGATGGAAACAACCCTGGATTTTTCTTACCTCTCTGATGAGCTGGCAGCAACCTGGAGGACATGTAGGCTGCAGCCCTGCAGAGCACACAGATGCAGTGTGGTGGATCATTTGTACTGGGGTAGTAAGTGGGGGCCCCAGTTGAGCCCAGACCTGTCTGGGATGGATTTTGCCCCACCATACAATGCCATAAATGACTGCAGGAGAAGCAGACAGCACCTAATGCAGGAGACAGAGTGAAGCCATCTGCCACCTGCAAACTGTGGCTCCAACAGCCCCTTCCCAAGCACAGAACCCAGACCAGATTTGGGAAATGCATCAGAGGACCAGCATGGATCACACCACTTCCCAGGGTAACCTGTCTCACACTGATGATTCTAAGAGTGCTTTAAAACTGGTTATTAATTCCCAATGCACCTGCTAGGGAATTAATATTTTTATCTCCCGTTTATCAATATATCAACTGAGGTCCGGTCCACTAATGTGTTGCAGTGATCAATGGCAGAGCCAGAAACAGAATCCAAAATTCTGCCCCAAGGGGAGTTTGTTCATCAGAAAATAGGTGTCTGCACATTTGTTTTATACCTACATAAACTAAGGGAGACAACATGCTTGCCAGAAGTTTAACAGTGAATCACTGCAAAAGCCTGAAAAGGCCCAAAAAATTCCTTGGAAAAAAAAAAAAAAAAACACCAACCCAACAAACAAACAAACAAACAAACAAAAAACCCCAAACAAACAAAAAAAACCCCAACCAACTTTATTCTAACACATCTTTACTCAGGGTGCTTCATTGTTCACATGAGTCATGTGCAGTGCAGCATGCATCCCAAAGATGAACCATAACAAGGCTCTGCCTTGGAGACCATCAGAGTTTTGATTTTTGTGAGGAAAATCCCACAGATGAAGAGGCCATGGCTATCAGTCCATTGAATCCAGCAGAAGAATGTGCTGCTGCTAAAAGTGGCCAGGCACACACAGACACTGGTTTTCCAAAAGCAACTGGCAAGAGGAAGCAAAGGGAGAGGAAGATCTCTGACACAGGAAATTGCACCCCATGAGTACAGAACAAGAGGCTGTAGACAGCTGCTGCATCTTATTTGTGCCTTATTTCCAATCAGGCTCTTGCCTGAAACCTCAAAACCACAATATCAGCCTCTTGGAAATATGCAATAGCACCAACAGGGTAATGCTGCTTGTTTAAGACCAATAAAACATGAGGTTGGACAAATGCCACCCATGGAGCTGATTTCTTCAACATTTTCTACACAAAAACCTACCTACTGACTTCAGCAGGAATTGAAGATATGAATAGTTACAGATTCTGAATTACACTTCCTAGAAATCAGAAACAAAAGCTTGTGTCCAGCACCAGAAATAGAACTTTGTGGTGGTGCAGGGAACCAACCTGCATGTTCACAGCCCTGACCTGGATGAGTAACTGGACAAACAGCTGCCCCTTGCAGCTCCTCCAGAGATCAGTTTCTCTTTAGACAAGAAAGTGGTGCCACTCTCACATCTGCACAGGGGGGAGTGCTTGGTTGGGGATTTTTTAAAGTATAGGTTGATTTTGGTTATACTACAACTCTTAGTCTTTGAAGAGAAATGACCACAAAAAGCCTGCAAAACAACCTCAAGCACAACTGCCTGTTCCCTGGGGAGCTCTCTATCACAAGTACTGAATCTACTTGGAGAAATTAGGGGAACAGCAACTCTTTTGCTGCTTGCTGGCTCTCCCAGAAGAGCATCCCACCCTACAGCAACACCAAAGGATGGAGGGATGGGTGTGTATGGAGTAGGGCCATCTGGTGATGGCAGCCTGAGCCATAGGCATGTGTTTCACATATGTACTTACATAATATTTTTAATACATATTTACCACAACAGTTTGTACTGCAAGTAGTATTTCAGTTTCTTTGTAGCTGTGGTGGCAGTCTTAAGGCAGGTCATGAGGAAATCTTAAGGAAATCATCTCACTCTACCACCAGTTTTGGTTGTTGACAGACACTTCATGCTAGAAAAGGTGCTGGCTTGTTTCATCTCAAGGGTGCTCATTCCCTTTATAATATAATCAGTATTCCTTCAGGAAATAAGGCCTTACTGGGTGAGTACCTGAAAATCAGTCTCAGGATTAAAAGGAGCAATTTTCAGCCAGCACAGAGGCACACCCTCACACATGACATGAGAAAGACCCAAGGACACAAAAGGAAAGAAACAGGTACAGTTTAACCTAAAGCTGCTCTCTATAAAGAAAGCAATGAACATGAGCTCTAAACTACAGACTATGAAGGAAACAAAGAGGCTTGGGGAGAACAGTGGAGTGATCTGGAACAAAGGGAATCTGGTGTGTACAAAGAGCAAGAACAGGAACAGCAGCTAAGTGAGCTGGGAGGACGTTCTAGGATGGCACAAAACACATAACTGATGGTTATTAATCTCTGCAAGGGAGGCAGCTCTTCTTTTGCTCCATCTGTTTCTAATTACTGTCCCAACTCAGCTCTGGGCCTAAATTGCACAATTCAAACTCGATTCCAAACCACCCAAACTGCTAAAGGTTTTGGAAGGCACAGGAATGGGAGTATTGGGCAAAAATTGCAGGGTTTATGGTATTTACACAAGAGCACCCAATTAGTTCATGCACAAGTGCCAAAACAACACACGTGAGGACCCCATTGGGCACATGTGAGTGGAAAATTGGTTCACCCATGTACAACACCCAGAAAGTTCATGCAGGAATGATCCAGCAGTTCATGCATGAGCACCCAATTAATGCATGAGTGTCCAATTAGCACGAGTGTCCAGTCAGTCTGTGCACAAGCAGCCAATTAATTTGTTCATAAGGGCACAATTAATTAACGCATGAGCACGTGATTGGTTTGTGCATGGCTGCCCGGCTGGTACATGCAGGAGCACCCAGTTAGTGATACACCAGTGCCTCATCAGTGTCTGCTTGAATGTCCTATCAAGTCATGCTTGAGCACTCCAACACTTCCTGCATGAGCACACAAATATCTGAGGAATGTGTTTTATGCATGAGCACCCAATCAGCCCATGCATGAATGCCCATGCAACTTATGCTTGAGGACCCAAATATTCCATTAACAATCTACAGTCTGTGCATCAGCACCCCAATCACTCACCCTGAGTGCTGCTTTGGGCAGGTGTCAGTAGCTGGGGCTGCAGTGATACCTCTGCCAGTACATCCTGTGCCCAGCCAGCTGTGAAACTGGTGAAAAAACCCCAAATGCTCCAAAGCATCCACCTACCAGAAAAACCAGCAGGATCTTGTCTCAGACATACTCAAGCAAGAGCAGCAGCTGTTAGCATTTGAGAAACGTGGAGGGAGAGATGGCTGAGGAGATGTAGGGTTGGATATGTGCTCTTGGAAGGAAGCAATCCATTTGCAAGGAGTGCATCCTAAGGGACTGGCTCCAGGACAATTCATGGGTTTTTTCTATTTCTTTAATTCTGCATGTCTTCCACAGAAGTGTCAGGAACATCACATCTGGAATCAGGAACAGAAGTTGCCTTAGAAGCTCTGAGCCAGCTGCTTGTGATTCTGCAACGTGCCCACAAGAACTCGAATCCAGAGAGTAATGACTGTTAGCCTCTAGAGAAAAATCTCACTGTAACAAAATGTATTGGCTTAAGAAGAATAAAGGATGAAGCTCTACAGCCTGTGCTACACAGGAGCTCAGATAAGATGATATAATGACAGAGTGGTCATAAAATCTGTGACCTTATCAGTCTGATTTTCTGAGGTGTCTTAATCACTGGTAAGCCCAACTTGCACGACTTTCCTTGTTCAGGCACAGAGAAAAACAAGGTGGTATGTATTAAGCCTTGTTCATGCCAATAAAAATGTACTACAGGAATGAATGCATTTATTAACTCTCAGCAGTGGTGCCAATGGTTTTGGCTCAACTACAGTTTCCTGGCCTTGGACACAGGGTCAGAAATCTCTAAGACTTTTGAATCTTGCCCTGCAGTAAGCAGGAGCTGTCTGCCACAGGGAAGAGAAAGCAAAGCCTGGGCAGCTCTGAAACATAATATTTTCAGCATTCAAACAGAACAATTTAAACATTTGTAAGAGCAGGGGAAAGGCTGGCTTCAAGATGTTTTGGATCAGTTCTTTACACTTAGATACAGTTGGATGGAGAGAAGAGCCAGCCAGAGCCCCTGCCTGGGAGACCCTGCCACAGCCAGGGAGGAGAGGCTGTTCCTAAAAGCACACAGCAGAGCACCACTGATCCAAGCCCTTGCAGGAGAATGGCAAGTGCAGGATTGCCTGTAAGGGAGAGGAAACCCATTTCTACCTGCCTGGAAACCAAACTCACAAAAGCAAGATTATTTATTATTTTCCAGAACCAGTAATTTCTTGATCTAACTGAAAAAAAAAAAAAGCTATAAATTCAGTCCTTTCTGCATTTTATTCAGAAAATTACCGTGCAAGGAGAGCAACAAGTCCTTACTACCTAGATAACAGCAAATGTTGGCATAAACAGGCATCATTATTATGTATCATTCCCAGCCACAACTGTCTCATAACTGTAAAAGCCTTGCCCTTGCCATTAACTTCAAGCACCTCCCTCCTCCTCTGCATGCCCGAGCTCTCCGTTGCCCAGGACAGGATCTATTTCTTCATTTCATTGCATATCCAGTGTCTGGAGAGATGAGAGGCAGATAACTCACTAGAGACTACTCATGCTCAAACCCAACAAAAACACATTTAGCATTTGCCCGTGGCCAGCCAAGCAGGGTCACGGTCAACCTGAGCATTCTAAATGTGCTCAGAAAGGTGTATCCCACACAGTCACAGTGCTGGCACATCTCTGAAAATGACTCACCCCAGTTCTTAGAAACACCCATCTCAGTAGAAGACAATCAAAATTATGTTCCAAACACTCTAAGCTGTACTTTTAAAAAGTCAATGCCTAATGATTCGTGTGCATAAGGCATCTCACTGGGTCATATCCAACCAACAGCAAATGGCAGGCACAGGGAGTATGTCCTGGAAAATCTGGCCTGAAGCACCTCCTCTGAAAATGGGTCTTGGTCTCCTAAATCCCCAAGCTGTTAACTAATAAATACATTATTAGATTCTGAGGCCAAAAAAGACTACATGGCTGAAAAATCAGTGGGTTTGTGCAGAGGCATTTGGAGAGACATAGCACATGCTCAAAGCACAATTCACCAAACAAGATTTTCTGAGGCTCCTGCTCTGCTTTCAAGCCAATCCTCTTTACTAGGTGAAGTCACTAACCTCATCAAATTGAGCCCTCCCATCCAGCCCTGAAGGATAAAATTAGCCAATTTTACTAGAAATCTTTCAGATTCAGATTTCATTTACCTATCTTCGTCAGTTCAAAATCAGGGACCCTTCCCACTGTCTGAACATACTCTGGCCACAGAAACAAAAACTTTTACAAGAAGCCTAACAGCTTTTTCATTTCAAAAGTAAAATCCATAGATATTGAACATTTCTTCATGTGCTGAAATTTCTGCTGCTGCTGCTGAAATTTAACCTATCAGAGTAGGCATTGAAGGAGAGCATCAAAAGTCTCTGGTTAAATCCTCAAGGGGAGATAAGGACCTAAATACCTGTGAAAGCCTGGATTTATAGGTTTCAGCAGAATCTCTCTCTGTCTATAGTACTTTAACATAAACATGAGCTGCATGAAAAGGCCCTGAACAGCCACCCTGCACCTTTTACATAACACAGCTTTCTCCTTTTGTCCTCCCTGCCTGCATGGGAGGTTTTTCAGGGGAATCTGGCCAATAATACTGTGAGCTAGCAACAGCATATTTTGGACAGAGCAATATTAGCTACAAAAAAAAAAAAAAGGAAAAAAATTCAAAATTAAGAAAAGCACATGTAATTAGGCTAGATGTGATGTCATCAGTGATATAAAGCATCGTTAAATATACTTGACCCAGCTAATGAATTGCAGGCTAGTTTTACAGACATGGGTAATCTTGACATAACTAAATGGTTCACAAATCACTGGCATTAATTCTTAGAGTGTCAGTGAGTTTCCACATGAAACAGGGAAAAAAAAAAGATGTTGCAAGAAGATCAGCAGGATGATTGAGGAGCCTGCTGTCTTGATTGATTTTCAAGCAGAGTTTTGCAATTAGGCAAGAGGATGCCCTGTTCCATGTAGGCTTAACGTGCAGACTCAGTGGTTGAGAAATAACATGTCCTAGAAACAGAAGTTCAGCTCACTGTGTGCAGATGGGAGAGAGCCCCAGCTGCTGCTCCCTCACAGGACAAACCAGCCACGTTCACATCACGCACACGGGAGCTCCTCCTGTGGTCCTGAGCACCTGCCTGGCCCCAATTTCCACAGCATCTAAGCCCCCCTTTGCCTTGGAATACACTCTAGATGCACTGATCCCCATGGCAGTGCTGCAGGGTGGGAAATACTTTCACAGCAATTTTACAGATATTAAAGGCAGGCATCAAGGAATTAATTAACTCGCCAAAAGTCACAGAAGAAACCTGTGGAATAGAAGGGAACTGAACAGAGGTTTTCCACACTTCAGATCACTGTGAAGAATTTGTACTTCTCTTCAGGGCTATTTCTTGAAAGATGTCTTGGCTGTAGCTGTTAAATTCTCTCCTTATAATAACAACCGATTTGTTTGTAGAGAGATGATGCATGTGTGTAAAATGTGCCCATAAACCATGATGAGGTTATTTCATTTTCAAACAGACACTCCAAACATTCCAGAGTTAAAAATAAAAGTAGCATTTAGCTCTACAGGGCATGTTTTCTGTTCCAGACAAGGTTAGTTCTGCTCACGTTTTAAGAAAGTAATAATTTATTTTTTTTACCATTCACATACAGGTGTTTCTAGGGGTGTGTTTGGCCCCAGATCAGCTCTGGATGAAGCAGCAGTGCAGCATATCCTTGCTGGCAAATGAATCTCTACACATTTTGGAGCTACAGACTGCATGAACCATAAATCTCCTTCAGTGTGAGTGCCTGGACTCTTCTCCAGGTCTGTTACAAAGCAGATAACAAGTGGGGTCACTGAACAGTGCAGAATAAAAGTTTGTGTGGGGCTGGAACATGTCAAGCTTTACACTGAGACATTAGGATTTGTTCTTCCAGTGCACTTGGGCTCTTTTCAGAGCATCAGCCAAGGGTCAAAGCAAGAAGAGGCTCAGCACCTGCCTGCAGGCAGGTACAGCTGCAAGGCTGGGTGGGCAGAGGGACACAGGATATTCCATGTTACAGCTCCCAGGGCTGTCAGCAGCTGGGCACAACCATTCCCAGCCGCTCTGTGCCCCATCCTCTTTGCTGAGTATTTTGCTTTTCTCAAGGAAGGATCCACACGAGCTTGAAATAATGCAAAAAACAGCTCAGAAATGAAAGGCAGGAGTGAAACTGATGATTCTGAGCTCCACCATCCTACTCTGTTTTAGATCCCAAATCAGAATCTCAAGGAGAAACCAAAACCATCTCTAACACAGGCAGTATTTCAAAACCTTGTTGCAATCCGTGCAAATTTCCAGAAAAAGATAAATCTGCTTTACACTGACACACCTTTTTCAACAAAGCTACTCGAAGTAAACTGGATGTGTTTCTTAGTATATATTATCTGGCCAATGTACCAGTACTATTTATTGCTTTTCAAGGCACGTAGTGGGTATTATATCAAATGCCTCCATAAGGCATTGTGAAGAGAGCTTTTCTTTCCACATCTGAAACTCCCTGTACAGGGCAGGTCTTTAGAAAAGAAAACATCAGTGAGAAGCAAAATACTTGTCAGAGGGAAGAGAATCACACACTCAGACTTTACTAAACCAGCTTTTATCAGAGCAAACTTTCTTCTACAAAGAAATATTCACGGCTCTGGGAAAGGAAACACACTTATCAGATTAGGGCTGTTTGCATAGGAAATGAAAAACAGTGACTGTTTATAACTTAAAGTGTTTTTAATGAACTGAACTGCTGTATTTTACTCTGGGAGGAAGAGTAAAAGTGCTTAGGAAAACAAGCAGTATAACCAAGATTATGAGATCTGGTCGCTCCCCTGGAACCCTGCGTGGAGCTGGGATTCTTTCACCACCTTTGCCAGTCCTGTTTTGTGGCATGTGGGATAACTGCAGCCTGGCAGAGAAGGAAGGTGCCTTTTGCCAAATGTGAAAGTGAGATACCTGTGTGACCTCCTTGTGGGATTCAGTAAAACTCCTGGCTGGAGCACCAAGCACTTGCCTGGTTACCTTTCAGTGGGTTTCTTACACGACAACCTCTAAGACAGCAAAGCATGTTCCCACTTTTCTGCTTCTGTGGCTACAGCTGGGGTGTGCTGCAGGTAACAGTGCAGATGAATCCAAGTTTGAAACCACTTACAGACAGCGAGTTAGAACAAGAATCTGGGAGTGTAACAATTTCATTAATCATCTTCATTATCTTGGCACACATCAGGAACTTATTAGGGAAACTTAGGAGCTAAGCAAAAGGGTATGAATACTCAAAAAACTGCAATTAAAAGGGGACAACACACACCCAAAGGAAGATCAAATGAATACTAATCTGTTAAAAAAGGAAAGAATAATACAGAATATTGGAGGATAGGTCCTTATCACCAGTATGTACCACACAGCCAGATCCTTCTGCCTCTACAGAGCCCAAACAGGTTTCATTGCTCCCCACGAGGTGCAGGGCTGGAGCTGGAATGCTTTGGGAATCAGGTGCACAAACAGGCAGTGACTGACCAGTCTGACAGAGGTAGTGTAATCCAGGCAAAGAGTTAAACACAGAGAGGGCAGCTGGGTCCACCTGTAGTGGGCTTGCTGTCAAGTCTGGGACCTCAGCATGTTTCCAGGTTGCCAACATGTCCTTAAACACTGGCCTCTGTAATAAATGCACTTACAGATTGCAGGGAAATCCCAGCCCCTGCACTCCTCAGAGTGACTGACAGCTGGAAATTGGTTTGAAAAATCTCCAGCAGGATTTTCTGGAAAGAGAGGTTCCTAGACATGTGTTAGGAAACAGCTCTCTCACATAGTACATAAAATCCTGCAAATTTGGACAAGGTAGACAAACAACCACTTGGGGATTTTCATTTGGTTTTTTTCAAGATGCAGTTTAAAACACTGTTCTTGATAGATTTCACAACTGGAGAATAAGTCAGAGTACAAGCCTGGCTTTAGCACAGGGAAACCAAGACCTGTCTGGGTTTACATGGAAAAACTGAGACTTGACAGAACACTGACCTCTGAGGAGTCTCAAGGTATTTCAATGGCAGACACTGAACTTTGGGCAGCCCATTTTGTTGTGAAAACACCAGGCAACGATTTTGGCTGACACAAGCTACATCTGGCATTTCTAAACATTGCAAAAATTTCCTTTGAATGCCAAGTGACTGGTGTTGCAAGGACTTTTGAAAGCCCATAGCAAAAGGACCCCTTAACCTTTCATATGACAGTACCACTGGAGAATGGAAAGGTGCCTCCCCACAATATACTGAAATACAAGTGGAACAGGGATATTCCCAGCAACACAAACTGAGACACAAAGCAGTCTCATATTGGGACTTCAAGCACAGGCCATAATCTGTCTTTTGGGAAATAACAGGGTTCCCATTCAGTTCAAAATGGGGAGAGCAGGCACTTCTCAAATTGTGTTCCTTAACCACAACTGCTGAAAATTGCACTTTCTAGAAAAACTTCAGGGCACTAATTGGGCTACTTAAGATAAATCTAGACCTCCAAAATGATAATAAAACAGCAGAGGACATCTCAATCAGCTCATACATAGAGACAATTAAAAAGGAAGACAACTCCCATTCTGCCTCCCCCTCCTCCAAGCACCCAACAAGTGAAATGCTTAAACAGTTCAGATATAACCTCATATTTAAACTCCTACCAGTTTACACCACCTTGGGGGTATGTAAAATGGCCTAAATATGAGTATAAATAATTATGTGTAATCAAGAATTCAGGCTCCCTTTGCCTGAGGTGGAAAAAAACCCATGCTCATTCCAAATACAAATTCATTTTGGAAATGAATTTTCATGACTGATCAGCGTATCTGCTAATCAACACATCTACAGTCTAGCCTCATAGCATGAATGCCAAGAACAGACGGTACTGATGACAAAAGATGATACAATTTGCATGTTCGTTGAATTTATCAGAATATGACGGATACCCTGTGCCCCAGGCAGATAATTAAATGTGATTGATTTGAGTTGGAATGGACCAAGCTGGAATCCATTTCAGAAATGTGGTTTTTCTCCAAAGGAATAGCAGAGAGCAGTGACCAAGTCCCTGACACACAATCTTTTCATTCATTGCAGAATTTCAAGGTTGTTCTGCTCAGTGGGAGAGCTTCAGCACCACCTGTTCTGCCTGGAAACAGCAGGTGCTGACTGTGGATGTGAACCCTGAAGGTGCAGCTGCAGAGCATCCTTTGGTGATGATCACAGTGCCTCTCACCACTGGCTCTGACCTCTGACCAGCCCTGCTGTGACAAAGCTACCTGACAGACTTCTGACTCAGCTCCTGGGATCTCTTTGCCTCACATGTTGGAGTTTAACTGGGGTCTCCTCAGAACACAGTGGGTGAGCCCTACAGACCTTCAGTGCTGCACTAGCCCTGATCTCCCTCAATCCCTGATCTCAGCTTCATGCCAATAAGGCTCAGTTACTGCATTTAAAACTCCTAGCACACATCCTTCAGAGTCTTTTATCCTAAACCCTTGGCAGAGAAGTGTTTACAATGAGGTGATGGCTGTAAAGAGGGCCTGGATGTGCCTTAGCTTCCCCAACAGCATTAGGACAGGGATACCCTGCAATGGGTTTGCAGCCCTCTGTGTCAGAACCACCATTTCTCCAGCCATTAAATCACTGGAATTGTCAGCCCATGGAAGCACACAAGTATTTTGTACAACTAGAAAGACTAAGTAAGGAAACAGGCAGATTTCTAAATACAGTTAGAGCTTGCAACCAAGAAACCATAAAGGCAGACACCTCAGATACCTCTATCATCAATGTTAGCAATTGTGCATAAGCATATAGAATCATCAGCAGTTGCCAAAAGCATCTGATGAATGCTCACGTAGCCACTATCAACTATTAATTAGGATTTAGAATCTGGACTTTCTTACTACTTTCCAGTCCAATTATCTGCTTGTTAAAATGGCCTGGTTCACAGCTGGAAGGTTCTTGTTAGATTGTCCACTTTGGGATTTGCTATTTTCTAGACACTACTGAGGATGAGGAACAGCTGCAGAGAGAATATATAGATCAACTTTTGTGCTGCTACCTCTTACCCAGCCCTTACTTTCTGCAGCCTCACTGAAGAAAAGAAAAATCAAAAACCCAAACATGAGACAACATTTCAAGAGTGACCTAGTTAGTTACTGTAGGTTTGGATCCTTCACATTCTTGGCACCCAGCATTTGCAACTGCAGACATGAAAACCAGCTCACGGAAACATGGATTATTTTTCCCCATAGCACTTCAAAATAAGGTTGAATATGGCCTGAAAATTCAACACTGGATGAATTCTTCTATCTGCAATCTTCAGGCTGTAGACAGGAAAATTATTGTTCAAGGGAAGAAATAACCCAGCTGTGGTGATCTGCTGTATGTGCCTGTGTTTGCATCCAGTACAAGAGGACTGCAGAAGTAAATGAACACCTACTAATTATTTAGATCTAGAAACTGAAAGGCAGCACCTACTGCCTTAATTCCCATGTCTATCTACTCCCTGGAAATATTATACTGTGAATTCAGCACCAGTACTCCTGCAGCAAACCGAATGCTGAGGTACATGATCTGAAACGGTGCTCAAATATGGCTCTGGCCACTTGGCTTGCTATGGAAAGTACTGAGACGTGACAAACCTTTTCTGGCTCTTCATTCCCATCCACTGACTTCAGATCTTGTAACATATTTGCTCCCTAAAGTCACCCGTTACTCAGTAGCGAGGATTAGCGGCTGCAGCGAAAATGTGCGGCCCCTGATGTCAGACCTGAGTGCAGAGACACCGAGCTCAGAAACTAAAAATTCCTACTTCAATTTACGATACAGATGATTTAAACAATCACCCCAGATTTGAAAACCCCAAGAGGACAGGAAGAGCAGGCTCAGCACATCCACCTCACACCAAATTGCTGGCCAGTACCAAATCCCTACCAGCACATCAAGGCAGCTGCACACATGCCCTTTAAACTGTAATTCTGTGAAAGGAAAGCCCTCTCCAACAATCCTGGCTCTGCACAGAATCTGCCTTTGGCTTCTCTGGCTGAGCACGCTGCTGCATATCCACTTGGCAAGAGGCACAGGAAAGTGCACTTTATCCTGCATCCGTCAGCATCGGTGACAAGCAGATTCCACAAAAGGGCATGAAATAGCACATATCAGGGACAAGGTACTCAGAAGAAACGTCAGAGATTTAAACAAGAATTTCCATCCTTGCACTTCTACCCTGGGAGAATGGACTTGAGGTGCTGTTCAGGAAGAGGAAAGGTTTTTTTCCAGAACTGCCAAAGAAACTTCTACAGAGTGGCAGCAAATTTTCCTCTCTTTGTACAGTTTCTAACACATTTGGGACTGCTGTGAGCAGTGCTGAGCCTTCTGCATCTCATCTGAGCTCCCATTCGCATCAGAAATCCCTGCAAAGAAATGCGAGCTCCCTCTTCCCAAAGGAAGAAATTCAAATAAAACAGCAACACCTCAAGCTGAAGAGGAAGTTTTTAAAGGCCAAGGTCAGGTACAAAGTGGACAGCAAGGGCCTGGGTTCTGGGACCATGCTTGAGTTGTGCTCCTGATCTCTGCTACCAAAATGCAGGGTCTGAAGCAGCCCAGCCTGGGAAAGAGGTCTCCCAACACTGTTCTGGGAATCAAATCCACATTGCTGTAAAGCCTTTAATGCTGTCATACAGCAATCCCTTTGAAACAGCAGATAATTATTAAAATAGTACAAGAGCCAATAGTTACTTTTCCATGGCTCACTTCTCCCTTTATGGATGATAGGCAAAAATAAATGTAAAATACCTGACCAATGAAATTCACATATTTGCAAAGGTGTGTATGTTTGTGCACATACATGAATGTTGCTGTCTTCCTTTTCCTTTTCCTTTTCTTTCCTTTCCTCCTAGGCAATTCCACTGCAATTCCACAAGTTCTTAAATCTCCTTTGGCTAATCAGCTCAGACTATATATGGGCAGCCCATTTCTGGAGTAACAGATGCTCCTAATTTAACCTTCAACATCACGCCTAGAAATTGTCCCATTTGGATGCCAGAGTCCCTAATTTGGAGCAGTGCCTGTCAGAACAGGGATGGTCAGAGAGCGAGCTTCAGAGCCGCTCTGCCATTCAGAACAATGTGAACTATTAAAAGGAAAAATAAAATAATCATCCCAGAATCAGTGCTCAGTAACACATGCTGCAGAGAGAGGGCAAAACTGCAACAAGTCAGCAGGAGTTGAAATTCAGGCAGGGGAGAAGAATCAAAAATAGTTTATTAGTGAATCAGAGATGTAGAAGGAGAGACAGTGAGCAATGGAACAGCACGTGGAGGAAGAGCTCTGCTGGAAAATAAATGCACACATTATCACAGACAGAAAATAGAAGAAGTCTGAAATAGAGCTGGTCCAAAACAAATATTTCTGTGAATAGAAACATTTTAAAATAATTTTCTTCCTACTGAGTCCACAGGGTTCTTTTTGTATTTGCAATATGTGACAGTTTTAGCAAATAATGTTGTAAGTTGAATGTTGTCAACAAGAGCATATTAATCATATATTGGCATATATGCAAAGAATTCACATACATTTCACAGTGAAAAAGCATTTTCACTGAAATCCTAGAGTTACCGTCATCCAATCCAAAAATAGAAACAAAATCACATGTGTAAAGTGAAGCAGCAGATTATTTGAATTTAAAATACACCATTGCCAATTCCAGCCATTCAGATGTCATCAATGAAGGCCTCTGCTTCCCAGTTTTCTCATGGAAGCTGATTTTGATGAATTAAATGAGCAAACTCACTAAACAGTGAGGCACAGACAAATGTAGTCAAAAACTTGTGTGTCTTTTCCCAGCAATTATATCAGTGAGTTTCTCCCAACAAAACCTTTTGCCACCCCAGTGAGGTAGGTGGAGAAAGGAGGAATTAATTTCCCTAAAAAGACGTGCTAGAAATACAATTTACAAAACACAGATGGGTTCAGCAACATCTGGAGCCCAGTTACTGGAAAGCAAATGAAGGTGTTGGATGAGATATTCCTTGAGACAGTTTGAACAACTTTCCCAGTATCTGATCCCAGTGGTCTTGAGAGTATGTGGAATTGATGTCACATTGTCTTTAATGTAAGTCAATGGCAGCCAGGCAGTTAAAATCAGAGACGTATTTGCAGCCATGTGTCCCCTAATGAACATGAAGAAAACATTTTTGAAGCAATTTGCAGGTTATTCTAGGTGGGAATTGAAATGAAAACATTGATTTGCTTTACGAGGAATCACTGAATCATGCACTAGTCTCAAGATATCAAGGTGCAGTAATTAAAGATTTTACACCTGCAGCAATTCCATCTTGGAAAGACTCACTTTAACTGAGAGCAGGTGCATTTCTCAGCTTATTCTAAAACAAAGAGTTGATCCAGAGGTGGGGAAAACACAAGCCTTTTTTGGGACAAAATCTGATTAAAAAAGAAATGAAAACCAGCAATGTTCAGTCAAAACCTTTACTCAGATCTGGCTCTTTTTGGAGTTCTCTTTAGGTCCAGTCCCAGCTAAGGCTCTCTGGAGAGTCACTCTCATCTCTTTGGGGTACATAAACTGACAGGAGCTGAATGCAGCTGAACACCCCCTGTGCACATTGCCAGTGAAACCCTATGAAAAGTAGAAAAATGTGTTTATTGATTTGTTAATTAAGTTTGGTTTGATTTCCTCCCATTATTTGTTTCCACATTTAACAGAAGTGGTGGAGACTTGAAAATATTAAGCGAGTCATATACTGCAGGTTTTATTTGCTTCTGCATTTTTATATATAAATAGTAAAAAAAGCAATTTTTAGTATTTATTTCTCAACACAGATAAGGGGGTTGCCATGGCTACCAGTCTCCAGTAACATGGTTTAAAAGGACAAAAAAAGGAAACCAGACTGGAGCTTGAAATAATCAGGCTGTTCTGCCCAAAACGTACACCATGTGTATTATGATAGGAACGGGGGACTAAAATCAGACAGGCTGGAAAAATACAGCACTGAAAACACAAACAAGGAAAAGGAGTCAAAAAGGTATGTGAGCCATGCACCCAACTTCAGATTCAATACATTTTCAAGTACACAAAACACCTCAGCAGGATGTAAGCAGCTCTGGCTTTGAAGCAAACACAATAGTCCCTGAAAAAAAAAAATTAAAGAAAACGGTTTCCTAAGGGGTTTAATGCAGCTCCACAGGCAGTGCACACAGGACAGCCCAGTCCCTGGGATCAATGTCCATTTTAATGCCAGGTACAAAGATTAAACACTGCCCAGCTCCTGACCTGTCGTGAATGACATGAAAAATTCTTCATCATGTCCATGCCCTTCTTCCTCCCCCTTGCAAGGAAAAACACAAATAAAAACCACTCCCCAGTGCTGTAAACACATGCTGGAAGTTCTTGGTATTGCTCTGCCCAGATGCTCTGTCAAAGAAGACAACAAGCATGAATTGCTTCTTCCAAAGTTTTTTCACCCTTCTGCTTTTATTACAGAGAAGAGTTTAAGGGTCTTCAAATATGGAAATCTGATGATTCTAGCACCTGAGTTTCTGATATACTGAAGGCTTTAGACAGCTGTTTGAACTATTTTATTGATACGGTACAAAGGACTCCTTATATACCAGATTTTCACCAAAAACAGGCAAAGATATATTCTTATACTTCAAAAGCTGAGCAAAGGATGTGTTAAATAAAGGCCTGAGAAGAATGAGTGAGGATGATTCATTTTATATTGATACACACACTGTTCACAAAACTGTAGACTCATCTAAAGAGTGTAATATATTTAGAGGAGGAAAATATTACTTGGCTGCACAGGATGATGCACTTTCCAATTCATTATCATATGAACAAACTGAGTGTAGTGATAATTTATTGAGAAAAAGTCATTTATACGATTGGGACTTTAAATCATAAATATAGCTGTGGGACTCCGATTTTTTCAAAATTATATTTTTTCCTCTCCCCCTCTCAGCTCCACTAATATCATCCTTATATTTTCTTACTACTGGTACCAAGTGTTTAGAACACACTGGCCCATCCAGCAACAGTACTCTTTGTGTACACTTTGAACACTACTCAGTGGCAGTGGGGAAGGCCTGGTCTTTTCACAAGATCTGCCTCCTAATTTGTCTCATTCTGAATTTTCTCATTACTTTAAATCACATGAGCAAAAAACAACAAGATGCCCCCTTGGCAATGCCAGCAGCATCAGCAAATTTTAACAATAGTTTGTTTGTGTGCTTTTCAACCTCATGATGGCCTCTGAGTGTTTGACTCAAGAGCTTGATATTTGTTGGAAATTGTGTAGTGCCAGAAGCAAATTCTTTGTGGAAGAGTTAGAAGTACAAGTTGTATTCAAAAGGAACACAAAAATATCTCTCTAAAGATGAGGGGACAGGTTTTTTGTATATTTAAATTTTAAAAGGTCCTAATTATACAAGTAAAATATATTTTTCTGCCCCTTACTAATTTATCCCCACATGCCCCTCAGGCACAGCCCAATGAACTGCAGCACCACTGAAGAAATTTCTCCTCCTGCTCCAGAAGCAGTGCCTTGTGCAGTATGTGACAGTTCAAAGTGTGCATGTTATTTTAATGAAATATCATGATAGCTCATTAAAGAGGATGCCAACAGAATTGTGGATTCTCTCCTGTTCCCAAGTTATGTATATAAATGAATGCTCACTTTCCTTCACAAGGTACAGGCAGAGTTCAGCTGAGACAGATGTCTGCTGCATCAATTGTGCTAACAAACACCTCTGACAGGAGCCCCAGGATAAGGCTCTGATTACCACAGCAAGACCCAGCTTATGGGTCACTGGGGAATTATGATTAGACCATATACATTTTTCTTAGAAGGGAGAAAAACAGGATAGGATGAGTAAGTTCTGGCTCACTAGAAGCTGAGGTTTTTTCTCAGGATAGAGATGCTCAAGTTCCTAATGACTAATACTTTGTGAATGGCTTAACATGGATGGAAGAAGGGGGAGGGACAAAAAACAGCAAACAAAAGAAGTAGGTAATGCAGACTTGTAGACTGCATTCTGCAAAGCTTCCAGGAAAACAACATGGGGATTGGCTTCAGCAGAATGTGATGCAGACAAAGCACCTGAACTACCCACAACTCAACCAGAAAGGATGCAGAGATGTGCAAACACTCCACAGGAAAGTTTTCAGCATACAAGTCCTGGTAGTTGGCAACTCATTTCTTCCAGTTTCCTGTGCTGCTCTGGAGAGCTTCTCCAGGAAGGCACTTGCAGGAACAAGAATCTGGATTGCCAGGCCTGAAAGACTGAGCTTACAGGGAACCACCCTCCTACCCTGCTGTTTCCCTGCACATTTGCAGCGAGGCTAATGAGAAATGCAGTGAGGACTCACTGCCCCTCTGCACTGTCAGTGAGCCCCTGGGTGCTTGTGACGATTGGCTTCTACAGCCTACATCAGAAAATAGAAAAAACCCCAAACTTTTCTACAATACTGGATGAACACTAGAAAAAAGGTGTTTGCTTCACTAAATTCTCAAAAGTTCTCAACATTTTGCTTAGAAATTAGGTGCTTTAAAATATAGCTGTTTTTCTGGGCAAAAATGAAAATAAAAATGAAAATTAAAAATAAAAATAGGATTGCTAAAATAAAGCACATTATTAATTCATTTATTTCAGTAGAAAAAATAAGGAGGGGAGTTGAATCCCAGATTTCTTTGCTTGTTTGTCTGAGCACTGATACACATCAACCTCCACCAGTACATTATTGTGCTGGCTGAATAAAAGTGACCTTCAGATGAGTCTCAAGAACAGCTCCTGCTCACCACTCTGCTGAAATACTTCCAATTACTCCTCACTGCACCTGTGGCTCTCCAGTTTCTTCAGCTTCTTTGCACTGAGAGCTACAAAACCCAGAAGTCTCTACCCCATGTTACAGACGTGAGGCACAGAAAGATTCAGGACTCAGCCACAGTCAAACAAGAGCTGTGACACAGAACAAGAACCCAAACTCAGATTCCCTGTGCCAAGGCTCATATTTAGAAAGGAGGGGGTTGAGCTCCAAATTCACACAGGCACTTAATAAAACACAGAAGTGTTCTTGAGAGGAGTGCCTTGGAGATAACATGGCACTGAGGTTATTACCTAAGCCTGACAGACACTGTTATATTTACTCAGGTGATCAAATTAACAGCACTGCCTAATTTTCCATGTACAGCATCTCTAATATAGCTCACCTTCTGAGCTGAATTTAAGGCTGAAAATAAATGGGTCTTTTGGAATATCCTGAATAAAGTTTTGGCAGTTACTTCTGTAATAGTTTTCTAAATTAAATATTAATAACAATATGGATACCTAACTCAAAAAAGAAAGAAAAGCCACTAAATTTTTTAATTCTTAGGATTTATGGGTCTCCCGATTTTAATCCTAATTATTGTAGAATCTCATATTCATATTGGGGGTTCAAATTCAAAAATATATTCCCTGATAAAACCTGTACTTCAATACAGTCCCACAAAAAGCCACCAGCATAATGAGAAGAGACACTGCCAACATTAACAATCTTCTCCTCTTCCAAGTCATTCATTTCCAGTGCTATTGGGAAAGAATTCCTGAGAGCATCCTTCTGGGTTGACGTATACAGATCATTGATTTATGTATAAACTCATTTAAAAGAAATTGAATCTACCTACATAAATAAAGGTTATAAAATAGTGATTCCCAAAGACTTTTTATTCTGTTAATCCAATAATGCATTTCCCTTTTATTTTTTTGCTTTACTTGATGTTTCTTCTACCCATATTTTAAAGCAATTTCATGACAAGTAAATCCAGGCAATAAATATTTTTGTTGGGTCTGATCTGCGAATTATCAAATCTAATGACACACTGACACAGCGCGTTCTTCCTGCCATGAAAAATTTATCACATGCAACTCGAGCACCTCTGAGCAGGAAGAGTCCACAGCTCCTGATTTATGCTGCTCAAAAGGAAACATTTGAAAGCTGCAAAGCTGAGATTCCATTTTCTTCTTCAGCTGGGCGTGTTTGATCAAATCAGAGCTTGCAAACCAAGCTCTCTACTGCAGTCTGCATCTGAGAGGGGAGAGAGTTGTTTTTGTGGGAATGATCTAGCTCGGGAAAAATGCCGAGGTTAGCACACCCTTGTGTAAAACACATTGCCAGCATTACTTGGCACTGCTGCCTGCAGGTCAAGCTTCTGCTCATGTCAGCAGTCTTGGCTCTTTTGGAGGAAGCTTGGCAGGATGATGGAAAAAAAAAATCATACATCCCTCCTCAATGAATCCTCCCCTCTTCTCCTCACCCTTTGGACACCGGCAGCAGCACCAGTAAAATTGGATGGTTCTACTCACCTGGACTATGACATCATCTAACAGTGATTTCAATCATGGTTTTCCTCCCAGGAATAAAAGATGTATTCCAAGTTTCCTTGACTTGTCTCAAAAAGTTGTAAGGAATGGGAGAGAAGTAAAGAAATAGACAAAGTCCTACTCACCCCATGAAAAGCAAGGGCAGAGGGAGACAGGTTAAAATGCCTTGGTTTAGTGGCTGATTAGAATTGAAAATAAATCCTATTAATATGCTGTGACCACACAAGTGTGCATTGATACACTGGTACATATCACTGCAGATTCAGCACACCTGAACACATCCACAGGTTGCAACATGATCTCTCCTAAACAATATTCAGTATCCCATCATCTGAGAAACTGCTTCCCAGAAGGAAAGGCTGGCTAGGACCAGGCACCATGTCTCCTCTCAGAGGACATGGGGAAGGAAAACAAAAAAGAAAATGGGAGCAAGACTCAGGAAAGGAAAAGGCTCCAGCAAACCACAAGGTTGTCCTGAGGTTTCACGCTGCAGTGAAGAAGTGTTTAACATCAGAGAAAACCAGGATTCAGATTCTCCTGCCCCACAAAGCAGACTCTTGACTGAAAACAACATTCCCAGCATCAGCAGAGCTGGGACTGCGCTCGCAGCTGAGTTCTCCTTCTACCCACGGGAGGGCAGGGCTGCTCTCACACCTTACACATATGACACAAGCACATTTTTACATAATATTTAATTAAGATGTCTGTAACTTCAGTACCAAATACCCCTTACACAGTTTCAGACAGCTTTGGTTAGAGGAAACAAAGCTTGTCTCTTTACATAGATGTCAGACAGCTGGAGGAACAAATACACAATGTGGTTCTTAGGGAAGAGCTGCAAAAGATAATTCAATTGAGCTCTATAAACCGCAGCTGCAGTCCCATAGCCAGGACTAGGAAATTCCAAATCCAGATGACTGAGATGGCAATGAGATGGCAGGAAGAGCATTTACCCAGGAGAGGAAGAAAAAGCTATTTACACAATGGTGTTATGATTCTTCTTAAGCACAATCATAAGGGTTTTAGTAAAAAGAAAGACAAGTACAGACCTCCTCCAGTTAAGATGATACACAGTAAATAGGATTTCAGAAAATGCAATTTTCTTTGCTTTAATAGGAATGAAGTGACTGATTCTTGTCTGCATAAAGATGGAACTATCAATTCTTGCATATACAAATCTTCAAAATTACGATCTAACATTGCTGAAGTATTTATTTTAATTCTTTATTAGGTGTGCATGTTGCTGCTCTAAAGGAATCAGAGGCTAAATGGAGGTCTCAGTAACCACAGTGATTTCAGCTCATATTACTCCTGTCACTGATGGAATGGAGAAGACCCAAACTACAAACCATATGTACACTGCTTCTCAGCCTTACAAATAACATGTCATATCTCTTTTGACTTAAAGATTTTACCATTTTTTACTCCGCATGAAATAAAATTTTTAACCTATTTATTCGCATTATCAGATCCAGCAATTCCAACCCAGACAAGAAAATAAAATGAAAGACACCACGCAGGCCAGTGCACAAATACAGACCATGAATCTTCCTCCAGCCAAAAGAGAAGAATGTTCTTTTTATAGGGCCGTTACATTTGTTTATATTATTTTCATAGAGCAGATCCAAGTTCTGCATTTGGCACACATTACTCAGCAGCCAACAGAAGAATTAAATCAATCAATATAGCTGGCATTGTGCAGGCCCAAACAGCTGGCCAGAGCAGTTGTGTGTGCAAACATGCACTGTGTGCCCTGCTAATCCATGCACACATGCAAATGCACAGCAGGAAAGTTTAAATTAAGCCATGTCGGTTTAAAATACCTCAAGTGTCAGAACTGCACCTAATACTCCAGCATGGAGCATTTCAAGGAAGCAAAATATTTATTTGGCAGCTCCAGTTTTTGTTCTTTGGGACTTCCCACCTGCCAGGCCATAAGGGTCCATTTTATTGGAACAGAGATTTCTCTTCTACTTGAAAGGCAGCTGCCCAGGATTCAGCACCTCACAGAGCTAGGGCTGGCAAATGAAGTGAGGTAACCCTTCCCAGGCTTTGCTACAGAGAAAGCAGAAGTAAAATACAGCACAGAAAAGGATCTCCAGACTTCCTGAAGGTCTCTCTCCTGTGTCATGCAAGGACAGGTGGAGGGAGAGCCCTCCTTTACTCACACACTCCCCTTGAAGGGCCAGTCTCCACTGTGCTCCCAAAAGCTCTTTGCCTTTCTTTAGCCAACACATGGAATGGCCATTCACTGGTCCTGTCCCTGTTGTGCCTTCGTGACTGAGACCATCTGTGCTGAGCACGTGGATCTGTGATCCTGCATGCTCTGGTGAGGACATGGGTGCACGGAGTGGCTGTCTCCAGGCTGAGCACGTGCTTGTTCAGTAGCTGCAGGAATGGAGCACTGAGGAGAGGGCAAAAGAGTGCACAGAATTCAAGTGACCACAGGTGGGTTACCCTAACACCTCCTGAAATAGAAAAACTCTCCAGCAGGAAAGCAC
Source organism: Dicaeum eximium (assembly GCA_013396995.1). Taxonomy (NCBI): domain Eukaryota; kingdom Metazoa; phylum Chordata; class Aves; order Passeriformes; family Dicaeidae; genus Dicaeum; species Dicaeum eximium. The sequence goes on from VWZP01002787.1 coordinate 1,667,744, forward strand.
CTGTAGCTCTGAGTGCCACACAGAAACCACCTACACGCTGCGTGGGAAGGAATGGAAAGTTGCTCACCTCACAGCTCTGCCACTGTTTCAGAAAAACAGACCAGAGCTGCCAACTGCTATGGTGGGAATTAAAGAGAAATAGGAAAAGGTGGATGAAATGAAGAACCAGTTTGCACTGACACTGAGGTGCAGTGCTTTGGGATCAGTGTGATAATCCCAGCCAGAGATTGCAGTAGCCAAAAACTCACAAACGCTTCCATCCCTAACACCTTGGACAGGTATGAAAAGAAAACAGATCATGTCTTTGTGTCTCTGTGCTACAACTGAAAATGCAAGAGCAACTAAACAAGCAGCAATGGATGTTGATTCATACAGCAAATCCAAATGACAAATAGCATTAGCAGCTGACATTGGGGGGTTTGTTCTGTTTTGGGGGGTTCCAGTAAACATCTGCGCAACGAGTCTGAGCTGTACTGATAATGCCCAGGGGACAGCAGAGGCTCTGTTTATGAATCCTGTATCCAGGATTGACCCAGTACATCCTAGTGTACATAACAAAAAACCCAAATGTGCACAAGAGGAAACAACCCCACAAAGAGAACAAGGGAAAGCTTGAAAGTGATGTCCCTTCTAAATGAAGTAGAAATAAAATGCACTTACCGCTTTGACAGCAAATCACCAGGTAATTGTTTCTTCCCACAGACATTATTGTAATATAGACAAAAATTGGGCACCATTAAACAAAGTTTACTCAGTGGCATTTTTACTGTTCTGCTGATGGGCCAGTTAAGAAAACACTGAATAAATTATGAAACAATAGAAGGAAGATGGCTCTTTATAAGCTCTGTTCGATATAACAATTTTAAAAGGCTATAACACAAGCTTATTGAATTTGGCAGGGCTTATAAATCCTAACTCCCATTACTGTGCTGCAACTTAAAAGAAGTATTCTTCACTTTGCCACTGGAAATTTCTAGTTTAAGTGGTCCCAGTACAAAATAACTTACTCACATGCTTGAATGTTTCCACACACAGACCACAGGTCAAACATCTGGTTAAATGCAGCACTCAGTACTGCATCCTGGGCTGTTAATGCATGTGTGAGAATTGCTCTCTACATATCCAGCAGGCCAAATATTTCTCTCATTTGAGATCTCATTGGCAGTGCTGTTTTGGTGGAGTTTTTAAAGAATTTTGGTAGGGTTTTTTGAGGAATTCTGATCCTCTTGAGCAGATTTCTATGATTTGGTGATGCAAAAGCTCAAAGGAGTGCCAGAGCATTTCAGTTGGTATGCCCATGGGCACACACAGCCAGTTTAATGGCAAACAAGCCACCAGAGGGTGTTTGAGGAAACTTTGATGCTGTTGCAGGAACTGAAGCAGTTGCCTACAGAGCCTTTCTGGCATTGAATGATCTCATTTTGTGGAGTAATGCTCCCTGTAAATAACCTGGCCTTGCCAGATGTTCTCCTCCTCCAAAGATCATGAGATCTTTAGAGCCCTGACCTGCAGCAGGCAACAGCTGAGACCCAAAATGCATTTGGCTACAAGGCCCAATTGCAGAAATAAGCCAGTAGAATTTCAAAGGGAAGGAGGGTCTTTCCCCCTTTCCCTACATAACAAGCATGTTAATATGAAGCTGCTCCCAACAGACAACTCTTCTAGAATATTCTTTTACAGGTAGGTACCAATCGTTTAGAGCATAACAGGACTGGATCATTTAACATTGATTTTGAAAGTAATACGAATTTGAAAAATGTTAGAGGCTTAACCAGTGGGAGCTGCTAGAAATGCAGTTGCTCCAAGCCTGAAATGCCAAACTGTGACTAGAAGTAAATTATTCCAAAATTTGCCAAAAAAGCCTGAAGCTTAGTGCTTTGCTTTCATTCCGTGGAGGATATACAGCTCTGCACAGACTTCAAATGAAAAGATACAAATATTTTGTAGTAAGAAATTCACATCATCCTACTGTATTTTTCAATTAATCCCTGCTTTGAATTTGCAGCTGTGAAACTGAAACAAAAACCCATATTGCAATGATTGTGAATAAGATCTTCCTATAGAACAACATTAACTTGAAAAGGCTTAACCAGAGAAGGGCATGAACAAAAGACCAACAGGATGTGATAACAAAAAAATCTGCACATCTTTAACAGTTTCTGAGTCAAGTCAATGTAACTTTTAATTGCTCCACTTATAGATACCTATATACATACAGCTTTGTATAACTGCACAAAGGATGAACTGTGTTTTCACTATGGCTGATAAATGTGTACTTTTACAGAGACTAGGATGAGGCATCTATTTTTAAATCTCAATAAAGAGTTCTGTACTATAGATCTACTGTGAGCAAAATGCAGCACCATTTAAAAAGAGGGTTTAGAATATCCATAAAACAGTCAAATCTGTTTCTCCAGTGACACAAATAGTTAAACTAGAAACCTGAAGTTCAACACTTGTGCTTGTGTGAAAGCACATTAAGTGAACTGACATTCCAGGTTTACAGCAGAAGATCAGTGATGTTGTGATGGCTCCTGGGATGGAGTGGCCTCTGAACACCAGCCTTCAGCTAAGAGCTTTCTTTCAATACACACAATAATATTTGGACAGCTCCAATAGAGCAGGATTTACTGCTCTGCTCCTATAGCCCCCTCCCTCTCTAGAATGAGTGCTTTCGAAATACTAATGATTTTATAAGCCTCCTTCTTTTGGTGAGGCACAGAGAGAATAACAGCTTTGCTCAAAGTCAAGTGAAGTGAGAGAAAGTGATATTCTTCCAGGTCACACTGAAAAACCAAGACAGCCTAAGAGCTGCATTCAGACCATGAATCCCAGCTCTGATCCAGGAGCTGCTGAAGCTGATGCAAGGCTCTCTGCTGACTTTAATGGGCCACAGACCAGGGCCCTTTGGCCTTAGCCCATGGGTTAATCCTTGGCACAAGCCTGAAGATAAGTAATTGCAGAGCAACCTCACTTCTTACAAAGCAGCACATCACAACAACAGCCAAGTCTGCTTCATGTGGACTGTGAACACGCAGTGCACTGAAAAACACTGAAATTCTCATTGTTATCACGTTGGTTTAACCCTTAGAAGTTTGACATTGCAGTCTGCTGCTTTAAAAAACAACCTCCCCGTGGACATGCCCTGTCACATCCCCTTTGTTATTAGAGGGTCAGATACTGCCCAGGATCCATAAGCTCTGTTGTTGCTCGGGTTTAACAGACAAGTGAAGGACTCAAGTCCCTGCCACCCTTCACATAAATGTACTAAAACTTTTTAAAATTCAGGTAGACTGATAAGGACTGCATGTTTTTATATGAAACCAAACTAAATTAAGGTACAAACTGTAAAGAGGGAGATTTTGCTCTAAGCTTTCATTTTGTTTATTTTCAAAATGAATATTCCCTACAAAGAGCACTGAATTCCTATACCTCTGAGAGTCCAGCTGTATTTTCGTTTAAGGTAATCACATTAGCCCAGACACTGACTGGATGCTAACAAAACCTTTTCTTTTTTTTTGTTTAATGTGCTCTAAATAACATATTTTGAGACGTTATTAGACTAAATGCAAACAGAACTTGAGCCCTGACGCGCTCCACACATTAAAAAAAAGGATTCCTAGAAGTTGCACTTTATGGGACATATCACACACTGCTGACGTCCTTGGATGCTCTGCCAGAGCCAAGATTAACAGCCCATTTGAAAGCTTGAAAATGTTTAAGAACTGAAAGGCTCATGCTGATGGCTGAGCTCCCTCATGTTCCACTGAGATCAATGAATTTGAAAGCATTTGGCATCTTACATGATGGGTGAGCTCTGCTCCAGCTACCAAATCTTGATTAGTCTAAAATAGAAGAACTTTGAACAGTCTTGGAAGAACACAGAGGAAAATGTGAGCTGTCATGGAAGGGAAGTAAATCTCTTCCCTGTCAGCCACAGTGAATCCTTCTCACTCTCATCAGCTTTCCTTTCCCCCATGACCCCAAGGAGAAAAAAAAAAAAAGTAAAAATAATTTTTAAAAAATCGATTTTAATGGACAAGCTGGGACCACCTGATAGTGTATTTCTGACCAGCTATTCCCACCTCCCGGGAATTTCAACAAACATCATAAACAAAACCAGGTGGGAAACTGATTTCATTTATTTTCATTTTACAAAGAAGTTCAGACTGAAATTGAGTTGTTTACAAAACTACAGGACTTTGAGGGGCCAGAAGAAAAAACTATGTCAATCTGAGATCCACAGTCCACATCTCACTAAAAGCAGGAGTATATTTATGTAACGTGTCCAGAACTAGCAATAAATAAACTCTGTTAAGATTCAGAGGCAAAAATCCTAGTTTACACAGCTGCACCAAGCCAAAGCATTTTATACAACTATGTGGTACCTGAAAAAGTTGAATTGCAGCCTCTTGCAAAGGTGAGTTTTGCAGCAGTTTCCAGCAGGATGTGAGGGTGAACAATACACAGTTGTAACTGCAAAACCATTTAGAAAGAGGTGGAAGTAAGAAGGTGGAGTTTAGCATGAATAGAGGGATAACTTGGAATATGAGTTCAGGTGATTTGAAATAAATGTTTCATCTCCCTGAGAAGATGGAGAATATCATTTGCATGATGTGAAGCAGGGCTCAGACTGAAAACAGGAACATCAGCTAACTGTTCATCCTAAGTATTCCTCAGAAATCCCTCTCCAAAGCATGTCTCAGAGTATTGAAACTATAGGTGGGAAATACAGGATAAAAAAACTCATCTCAGAGGTTAAGACCCATCTGTGGCAGCTCTGCACCACCCCCAGCTGGGTCAGAGCACACAAGCACAAGCAGCACACCAGGAGCACATGAGGCTCCACAACCTTCCTAAATTCTCTGCTTATGAATGGGTGAATCATAACTGCAGAGCCCTTAACCACAGGGCACAGACATCACTGAGTTTCCATTTTCTTGACATGACAGTAAGTGCATGTTGAAGAGAAAATGGCAACACTCCTTTAATCAAAGCAAGGAGCAAGTTTTCACCAGCCAAAAACACAGATTAAGACTTAACTTTGATGAAGTTGCTGTCAGACCAGTAAGATTGAAAAAAGATTCACATCCTTGCAGAAATAGACTCGAAAATGTCATTTGAGAGGAAAAATAGTTTGCCAGCACAAGCTGATCTGTGTGCAGTTCCTCTGCCATTTTTCATGCAGATTCAGAAAATGCAATTTCATAAGAAAAGGAAAAACTACCACTTCGTAAGAGCTGAAAATTCAAAACAGCCCCTTTGCATCATTTGGCTGAGCAAAGGAGCTTAAAAATACATTAAATTTAAATTTACTTTAATATCCTGGCAGATTGTTGAGGTGGTACAGACAGTCTTCCACACAATTCAGAATCAAATCACACTGCAAGTTGCAGAGTGTCCTGAATACCCTCTTTTATTAGCACATAGAAAAGCAACACTCAGTACCAAATAGCTTTCTCTTGAGCTCTTCAGACAGCAATGTGCAATCCCACCTATGCAGCTGCACACATTCACCAACGTCTTTGTGTTATTTCATTTTCAGGAGAAAATGCGTGGACTGGGCAGAAAATGGACAGACTACCACAGTCAAAAAGTGACCACTGGGCCCAAGAGTACAGCTGTTGATGGACTAAGGTAATGTTGGGCTTTGTGTTGCCCCATATCAGGAATGCAGGGATAAAAGGGGCAATATTTGTCTGAACAGCTCCAGCACCACCTTCCCACCACCACTCCCTGCAGAAGTCCAGAGTTATTTCTCCTTTCATGGCAATAAAATAATCCCCAAGTTTCAGTCATAGGAAAGGTTCTCCATAAAGACCGTATGAGTGCATCAATTCTAAATGTTTGCAGGTCACATAACAGAGATAAAAAACAGAAAAGAAAGGAAGATTGGAATAAGAGTTAAGAGGAAAGTGCAATGAGTGGCTCAAGGTGTCCCCAGCGTGTGCCAGAACTCCAGGCCTTCCCCCAGCACTGCCAGTTCTGGCTGCTTTCTCCAGGGTCAGCCTGGTGGCCATGCAGCCACCAGCACAGGAGGAATTTTAAATTTAAAAGCAGCACTGCATTAAGGAAGTGACCTTGGCCAGCTGCCACAGCCCCAGCTTTGCCAGAAGCTGCCTTCCTCAATCACGTAGCACCTCTCAGCCAGATTACCTAAAGGCAGCTGTGATTGCTCCCTCCCCTAAAACTGGAAACAGTCATAAGACACAGAAAGCTGACAGAAAATAATAATATGAAAAACCTAAACCATTTACACCTATATCACAAGGAACAAGTAGCACTGAAAGCACCAGGTAAATTCTTGCATTTTGTAGGCTTTGCAAGATGAGAATGTACAAGATGAGGAGAGGACAAAGATCAGTTGATTGAAGGCTGTGTTGGAAGAAAGGCAGATGGAATGCTCTGTCCTAATACACAAAATATTTTTGGTTGACCTCTGCTTTGGAGTGATTGTTCTGAAATGAGACATAAAATAAACTTCACAAAGATTACCTGGTTTCCCTGTGCCTCAGTTCTCTGCCTACAGCAGGGTATGATACACATGCTAAATGTAATGATGCATTTCTATGCAAAAGTAAGATCCACACAGGGAGTTCATAACCCCCAGAGAAACTATACTCAGCAGCTCCTCTCTCTGAGATTTTTAAATAGATATGCCAAGGGTTAATGCAGATCCCAGGAAGTACTATGATAATTTTCAGCAATGAAGATTAGCCAGTTATTTCTTGTGAAGTATTCCGGGTACATGCTCAGATTTTAACTTGAACAGATTTTTCAGCACAATGTGATAGTACACAATGGGTTGTAAAAATTTATGCCAGCTGAAGTTCTAATCCTGGACACTGCCTCTGTTTATTATTTTATTTTGGTTTTAGGAGTATGCATCTACTGTTTCTTTGGAGATATTACTTTTTAAAAAAAGCAAACAAAATAAAACCCAAATCCACCCCCACCCCCATAAGCTCCAGACAAACAAGTTTAAAGAAGAAAACAGGCACCATCCCAGGTGTGTACTTAAGGCCTCAGTCTGCAAGTCCTCAATAAATCTGTCCTCAAAGTTCTGGCAGCAAGTTATCTCACACCAGAGGTGTTATGAGGGAAGGAGCACAGCTTCAAAAAACAATCATTAATGAGTTGGGGTGTATTGTTATGCAACTCAAGAGCACGTGGTACCTGGCATCCACCTTAGAATGAGATAGCAGAGATGTTTCTTACTGCACCAAACAGCCACCACTCATTCAACAAAGCCTCCCTCTGCCATATTTTCCTATTTCTGGCCTTTTATTTTTTAATATGCTTTGAGTGGAGCATTTCCATGGAGCTACTGTCCAGATGTCACCCATGCAAGCTCCAGGCAAGTGCAGCACTGACCAACACCTGAGCAGTGCATTCCCTGGCCAGGGAGTGAACCTGCACTGCTGCTTTGCTGCAGCTCCTGCCAGCTCCCCCAGCACATCCTGCTCCCTTGACTTCTGCAGGGCAATAAAGAAAAAATCACCTCTTCACAGTGAGCACCATCCACACATTCACCAGGAGCCAGGCTGAGGCAATTGTTTCCTGTGGATCTCCCTTCAGGAGAAGCCAGGGATTCAGGAGCAGGAGCTACAGCAAATGTGCTGCCATCACTCCAACACTTCTCTTTGATCCTGGTGTTTATTTACATCTTCAGAGAACAAGAAGTTAATTTATAAGCAATTTCAAAGCAACATCTCCAAAGTGCTGCTTATCTTTGCAGTTTTGACAGTGATATGAAGACCAAGTTGGACAATCCCATTGACAGGAACAATCAGTGATTTAAGATCCAAGGATCTCAAAGTACTTTACAGAAAATAATAAAATGGATACTATCCATTGGAGATAAGTGTCAATATTATAGCATATTTTACAGCAGGGTAGAAATTAACACAGGATAATGGAATTACCAAGAACATCACCAGAGCAAGGAGGGAATAAAATGAAAATTTGATCCTCATTTTCCAGCACTGTTTGAGCAATGCTGCCTCCCCTGCTGTGCAATTACTGCAGGATCCTGCTCCTCTTCACTGTTGCAGAAACTGAGGAGAGCTGCTCAGAAGCACAGCTCATAAGAGATAAACAGAAAGGCATTTCTGGTGAAAATTCAAAATGCCAACAAACAAAAAAATGCCATTTGGCAGAAGAGATATTTTCATTTGGAAACACTGTGGATCTTAAGGGAGTTGTGCCCATGGAAGCTGAGCATCTGCTGCTGAATGGCTGCATTCTTACCCTGCCACAGCTTTTCTTGCTTAAGATTGCAGGACCAGAGTCTTCAGAAATGGGAGACAGCACAAAAATAGGCCTTCTGGGGAGTCCAGACACAGAGAATATAACATGTAATATCTCAGAAGCAATTTGACATTTCACAAAGGAAGCACACTCTGTTTCTGAAAGAAGTACTTCAGATCTCAGAAATAAGGATTTTGTTTTTTAAAAACTGACAAAACTTCTGGCAGAAAGCAAATTTTTTTACCCCCCAAAAAGGTAACGACTGCAAGGAAATATAACTTTATTTCCCTGAGAGTACTGTTTTGACCTTTTAAGCATCATTCTGAGCATTTAAGCTAATGCTTGGGACCAAAAATGGAAGTTCTAAACCTTAAAGAAGCCATCATTTTTATGTTACATATAAGGATAACAGTTCACTATTTTTCTCATGAATTCTATTCCTTTTTTCTCCCCCAGCTCTTCCAGTAGTGTGAGTCTCTTTGACTGTTGTGTCCACGTCCTGCAGTTTCATATCTAAACTAAACCCTGGGCATAATGACAGCACAATGAAGCCTTGATCAAGCACTCTGAGCTCTACTGTAAATACATGAGATGGGAAGATCTCGTCCTATGTGCCCTCTATAAGCTCTGGACCAAGTCCAGGACAAAGAGAAGTTTATTAATGCACACACATTCCTACTGGCCTTTGAGCTCTTTGGCAAAAATTGTTTTAAACAGACTCCTGTAGAGACCGAATGAGCAGTATTCAAATATTTACATCGGACAACAGAGTTAATTACACTTCAAGACATCAGTAAGATTCACTCTGCTGCAACCTCAGCAACATACTCCAGTAAAGCAGCAACATAAACCATTTTCTGCAGTCGAGGCGGGCAGCTTTCCATCTGGGTTTCAGCTAAGGCAGGAATGTTTCTGTCGACAATAGAACCTCACTAATCAGCACTTCACTAATCCACACATTTTATTAACTTCGCCAAAACACTCAGAGCCTCTCCCTGCCCCTCAGCACAGATTTAAAAGCAGAGACCTCAAGCAAAGTCCTTCATTCCCCAAACACATTTTTTTAGGCAAATGTTACGTGCATTTCAGTTAGACATTACAGTTTGATAAATAATTTGAGCAAAACCAGTTATCACAGACAGAGCCAAATCTTATGCATATCTGGAGAAGAAAACTCAAGGCAACTTGAAGTTGAATCTACAAAAGAATATTTTATCAAAAACACTTAATCCTTAGTATCTCTCAGGATTTGGCCCTCTGTGAACAAAATAACATGCCCAAATGAAATTTACTTCCTTACAAGTTAACACTGCATTTGCCCACTTACTCACTGGCTCACAAATTCAATAACTTTCAAAGAAGTCTCCCTCCAGCCACTTCTGACACTTCATTCTTCCTCTCACTGAGCAGTCTGCATCCTATAGATGTTAGCCAACAGGAACAGCAAAGCCAAAGCAAACATTAAACTATACTCTGGAATGAAAAGCTCTGTCCATGCCAGTGTCTTACCTCTGTGTTTAGAACTTTTTGTACCTCTCTGCCCCATCCATTAGTGCTGAAAGTCTGCAGCTATGGCAGCTTCATTTTTCAAGCTCACCAGAGATTATCCACATGCTACTACCTTAAAAATCAAACTAAGAGCACAACATTCCTTATCCGTCCACTTCCAAGGACATTTTTAAATAAGTGTGGAGACAACCAAACAGACTAACTTGCTGGGGTTTTTTTCTTCCTCATCAATTATCTTTGCAATTGATAGAGAATATCAATAATATCATGTATAAATTATCTACAGGCATTTGTAGAGGAAAATAAGGGAAATTCATCTACAGAAAACCAGTAAATTGGATGGTATTTATACTGATGAATTTCTACATTTTTTGTGTGAAATATCTAACAACATATAGAAAAGAATGTAATTTAAATTCCACAAATGTTGTTTCCTTAGTTGTGATTTCTGTTAAGACAGAAGGGAAGACTCAGTAAACAACGGAGTACTCAGAGGAGGGGAGGAAGTTCTGGTCTCACCTGTTCAGTCCAAAAGTACAGACATCCCTGCTCCATGGAACATCCTCTGTACTGCCCCAGCCCAGAGCAGCACAGACCTGGGCACTCCTACACAAGCTCACTTAGAGAGCAAATCTTCTGTTAGCATCTGGAGCTCAAAGAGAAGATACAGCCAGTTTGACCATCCCCATCTGCCTCTGGGCTCCTCAAAATCTTAATTCCTCAGCCAAGCAAAATTCAGATGGACACACCAAAAGCACAGTTCCTCCAGAGCCCCCAGGCCTGGCAGCATTCCCAGCTGAAGATGTGTTGTGCTGGATTTACAGTGAATAGTGCTACAAACCTCAGGAATATAACAGTTTATGTCTGTTAATGATCTAATGAGTTTATTGTACAGATCTGGACATTTTAAATTAAATCACACTCTTAGAGTAAAGGAGCATAGAAGAAACTCTGATGAATCATAACTCTGAGGCCAGTAAAAGTAACTCTTGTACCAAGCAGTAACACTGACTGCACATTCCCTCACTATCATCTATACTCCAAGTCAGGATTTCTGTTCAATCCTTGCAATTAGCTCAGTAGGTCAAAACTGGAAAATACCATGTTGCATTTGAAGAGCTGAATGTCCTTGAGAGTTAAAGCAATGTTAGGATGTTTAGATTTTCTGCCTATACTTGAATGACACTGGAAAGACAGGCTCTGTGCATCACTAGAGGCAAGATCCACACACCCACGTGTATGTCATTCTCAGCTTCCCACGGATGTTTACAGGATATTTTGATTTATTCAAAGAGATGCCCTGCAAAACACCCACCTCACCAGAACAGACATGGTACTGTGGCAGGCACTGACTCTGCACATCTTTATCAGTTACCCCCAAACCGTGTGTTGTCTTAATTTTGGAAAACTACTCTGCTCCTTGCCTCTTCATTTGAACTGTATTTAATAATAACCTCCATTTTGACTTCCTGTAGCATATACTGCCCATGAGCAAAAAATCAGAGGTACACAACTCTTCCATATGAGAGGGAGATTTTGTCAGGATTCCAGTGAAATGAATTGTCCCATACACACAAAGCTACTTGGCATAATGAGGAAGTGAACAGACAACAACTCATTCTCCAGTATAAACTTATTCCCAGGTATTCCTTTTCAGAAGACAAACCTTCTCCCCACACTGGTGGACAAGGAACAGAGGTACTTGGTAACAACCCCTCTCAAATTGTTTGAAGCAGCAAAAAATCCCTTTTTAAAGGTTTGGTTAAATGTCTCCTGAGTTCAGGTATCTGATCTTACCCTGACATGTGGGCTCCTCTCTTCTCTTCTTCTATCCTCCTTACTGGATAAATCTCCACTCTACTCCAGAAAAATAATTACAGAATTAGTGTAAATGTAAATTAACAACCTTTAGAACAAAATTGTTTGATAGTTGTTATTTTTATAAAGGGATTTAATAAACCAAAAATCAGGAGAGCCCAAGCACAGCTAATAAAATCAGTGTGTGGAGACATGACAAAATTCATGAGGTCTTTGTCTCCCCCTATTGTATGGAGGAATAGTAATTGTAACTCCCAGAAGATAGAGAGGAAATTAATTTACACCTTTCTCCATATAAAATTCCAACGTCTATTCCACACAGATCACAGGACTTCAGCCTTTACCAGTTACAACAGCTGCTGTTACAAACCTGAGAGATGATCACAATGGCTTCCTTTACTGAGAACTGAGGTGCCCATAATTACTGCAAAGTGGCAATTGTTATGATTTTATGGTTCACTCTTCCTTTACAACAAGAAGTTTGGAAATACAAGAAACTGTTTTAAAATAACTTATGTAAGCATAAGAGGAGATCTGGGAACTTCCTGAAATGAAAATTAAAAGCCTTCATAACATTTACTTCAATTTTTTTAATGACCAACAATTATATTAAAAAAAAACCAAAAACCTGCAGAATTGCTGTCCAAACCTGCACAGGCCTGTGAAACTCTTAGGTGTAAAGGCAAAATGAATTAAACAAAACACTCTTAATTAAAACTGTCAATCTGTCAAAATCTGGAAAAGACTACAGAGAAGTCTGATCTATGGTTGCCCTATACACTGCACTTCCTAATTTGACAAAATAAAATGTAGGTTATGAATTTTTTCTAAAGACAGCTCTTTCCTGCTATTCTGGCACTCATCCAACCAGTTTATTTCTTTCCTACTGTCACTAAATTTCTGTACAATCAAAACCTAAAATAAAGCTTTTCATCGCTATGGTCTTGGGGAGACTGGTGCCAGATTCTGCGTGAACAGAAACTGGGGGAGCCCCAGGAGTCCATTAAAAACTTGATTGAAAATGTCAGGCTGATGGCAGAGAAACAGCCAGCCTGCACAGCAAGGGGCACAGATGCACCCCAGGCAATTTGGTGTTTTTATTTATACAAACCACATGATGTTTCCAACCCTCAGAATGTGTTCAGGGAGCGGATTCAAAAGTGCCAGAAAATTGAACTTTTGAACACACTGGTATTGGTGAACAAGCTCTTTCAGAAATAGGCCCTGAATGGACCCAAGTATGTACTTGTAAAGGTGCATATTACGGGAAGCATTTTGTTTTCACAACAATCTATCTACAGTGCATGCTGGAGATCTGTGAGGGCTTTTGGCTATTTTCAAAACTGTTTACAGAATTTAAATAAGCAGTTCCCTATTCATTTAATATGAAAAAGAGGATATGGCTACTGTGGTAATTTCAAAATTTAATCCCTTTCTTCTCTGTGTACAAAATTATACAGGTTTTTCTTACTCCAACTCAAGAGCACACAACTCCAACTCTTACAGAGCAAATGCACCTAAGGATAGCAAAGACCTAAAACAGGTATCTTGCATTCAATTCATAAACCTCGGGAAGATTGGTACAGTAACCACCCTGAAATAACAAAGTAGTTTGATATAAGGACTAGAAGATTTTATGCATGTGTCAGAGCTGCACCAGCAGTTGCAGTTGGTGCTACTTCATCTCTTGGTTTTCACCTTCACTTCAGGCACTCCTAGAGCCTGCTCAAGTGAACAATTAATCAGGCCATGAGTGCTACCTGAGAGACCCACACCCTTCTTGTTCTCCCCTGTGGCTGCACAGGGTGAAAGGCATCACTGCACTCTGCTCCAGCTGGATCAGCCACATCTGAGAGGGCAGCAAGGAAGTGCAGGAGTGTGCCCCCTGTTCATGGGGTGACCAATTACAAGAGAATTTCCAAATACTCTTTGTCTGCCAAGTAAGGCAAACCCCTGGAAACTTCTCTCCAAATTTGGCACAGGGACACCTCACAGGACCTTTTGGACTTCACCTCAAACCTGGGGCTGTCCGACTGGACCGAGACCAAGAGGTCCCACCTCAGCCATTGGGGAGAAAAAGGACAGAACAAAAGATTTAATGGCTTTTGTGGGGTGCTTAGCAGGAGCAAGCATCTCCTGCCCTGGCAGGGCTTTTCTCTGTAAAGAGTTTGTTATTTTATTCCTTATTAAACCTTTTTCTGTTTCAAACACTGCCACAAGAGCCATCCTGCTCCATTTTAAGCCATCTGGGTAGCTGGGCTATTTGGGTATGAAGGGATCGCTGAGAGCTCCAAGACCCGGCTCGAAGCGAAACCCTTCAAGGAAGGGAATGGGAAATAATGTCACCAGGAACGCTGTGGCTTGGCCAGATGTGCACACTCACAGCAGACAACTTTCATGTTCCCTGCCAGATTGTTTTCCTGAGGGACAAAGCCTTGCAGCTCTAAAGCAAACAGACTTTATTCAGCACGTAATTTTCCTCTATTACTTATTTACACAGACACTAATATACAGGTTAAAACCATAAGCAGAAGCCCCACATAGGATAGAAAATATTTTCTAATATGCAGAGAATCCATGGCCATAAGAAGAGAGTCAACTTTACATTATAGCCATAGAGGGCACGATGGGAAACACCTCAACACAGGCTCTTTGTGCTCCATAAAAAGGGAACAATCCCTGGCAGAAGTAAGCAGTGTCAGGAGCACTTGATTTTTGAGCTTTGCTGGGCAGATGTGCTGTTGGTGAAGGGCAGATTCCAGAACAACAGAGCAAAAATCCCTCAATTTTATTTCCTCTACTTCACTCTGTATTGTTTTTACAACCTTGCTAATATTATTTAATAATACCATTTACTGAGTTCCACAAGGAAAGCTGCACAGGTATTGTCTAACAGGATCTCACCATAGGGCTTATGATCATCTCTCCACATTACAAGTAACAGGCTGTATTTTCCAAAAACTCATTAACTGGCCACAATGACATGGTGGCAGCACCTGCAGTTCAGAGGAAACAAGCCTTAATGGAACAATAATGGCAGAGCTTGACTATAAAAGTCATTCCTCCTTAACCTTTCTCATCTACTACTCAAAGGAGTAGATTACAGCAAAAATATTCAAAAATGCAAAACCAATTTGAAGAACAACTAGGCATCAGCTGCTCATACAAACACACACAGAACACCCAACATAGCATTTGTTAGAGTTTTACTCACACTTAGTGGGTAGCTGTGAGTCCCAGTATCCTCCTAACCAAAGGATGGTCATTTCTGCTCTACAGTTCAGAACCAAAGAATACAATTTTACGAGATTTAATTCAAAGATGCTCTGAAATAGAAGCACATGTTTTGGAAACAGCTATATTTCTAGGGTTTTGATTCTTTGTGGCAACAAGTTTCACCAATTAATGCATGCAAATTAAAAGCACTTCTGAAAGTTCTCCTGGATTATACTTAAAGAAGTGGGCAGGAAAAGAGATTCCTTTTTGAAGTGAAATGCACTGCAGTCCTGGAACCAAGAAAGCTTTGGTAACCACAGCAACACTGTAGTTTTCAATAAACATTTTCATAGATATTTAATTTGTCAAATTGCAGACTGGCATTCAAATAATTTTTTCCAGCAGATCCATGCTTTTCAATACATGAAGTTATTCACATTTACTAGCAGTGGCCTCTCAGGTGCTTTACAACATAGTTCTCTTCCAAACATAATTTTCGTATCAGCCTTGACAAAAAAGAATTGCTACGTGATTTCTATTTCTGCTGTCATTGTCCTTGACAACTTCGTTTTTTTATAAACCAAGTGAAATGTTTGCCAATGTTCAATTTTTTAGAAGACAGCAGGCAATGTTCTGTGGTAACAAACTCATAAGTTGTTAAGAGTAGCTGAAATACTTTGTCTTCCAAATCCTGTTCAATATCCAAGTTACTTTAAAAGTATGCAACTCTATGGATAGAAAGTTAATGAATAAACCTAGCACTGAGCTTTGGTAGAATGTTACACCAGAATGAGATCCACCTGCAAAAGGCTTTCCTAAATTCACTGCTGAAGATAAGCCTGCTAAGCAAGAAAAACAGGCTTTTTACTATGAGTGAATTTGATGAAGCACTTAGGTAGTAGAATAAGTTTCCAGGCCTAAGAATAAACTGTTGTATACAACTCTGTTGTATACTGGTGACTGTAAAAAGCTTGAAAGCAAGCAACTATTTCACAAATCCAGAACTCTTTCAGGATAATGATGATAACTCTCAAACATGACAGACTCCACTGAAAACCATATCTCTGACAGATATTACAAATCAGCACAGAAAACATGAAGTCAGAAAGAATTTGGGATATGTGCCATTATCACAGTTCTGGTCTCTCAAGATATGCCAACACTGCTGTAATTCACAGGATTTTGTCCTAGTTTTCTAGTAGAGTTCTAGTTCAAGCTACCCTGCTTTAGGAGGTACCATGGAGATGAGAGGACACCATCACCAGTAGTGCAGGTACCACATTTTGTCAAATAATATCACTGGGAGACCTCCTGTAAAAGTAGACAATTGCTATAGTATCAATTTTGTAACAGTAATAAAAAGGATGAGAGAAAATCCGTAGAAAAAAAATCCCAAAATAAGAATCTGTAAACAGTAGCATTAAAACACAGTTAATAGAAGTGTTAATGAAAACAGAAATTAGTCTAATTAAATCATCCCTACAGCATCTGATGGCAAATCAGATTGGTATACTCATTATTTTACCAAAGCAACAAGACAACAGTTAAAACTACTGAGCTGTTAAAAATATTAGCCCTGCCATCCTAAGTGTAACAACAGAATCCATTTAAAATGGATATTAAATCCTCTATCACACTTACTTGTTTAAAGCAGAATCCACCTATTAAGCCACAAGTACCTATTCCTAGATTGCAGGAATAATAATTCTCCATGAAAAGATGCAGTGAGATCACTTGGGTGGAAATTCAGACTAGCCAAGAATAAAGAAACTTCTTTGATATTATGTTATGTTAGAACATGGAGGATATTTGATAAGACATGGAGAAAACAGCTGTTGCCTACATCATTAAAATGGTGTTGAACCATCAAGCAGAACCTGCAGGGATTAATCATGGGAAGAAGCGCTAAAAAGAAATATTCCTCTCACATCCGTGTCATGTCTAAGGTAAAACAGCAAATAAAGAGAAAAAAAGGACACACAGCACTCTGAACTAGAGAAGGGAAAGCTCTCAGCCCAATTAGGCAAGGCTTCAACTAAAGAGGAAGCAATCAAATGAAACTTGAAGCACACTCCCATTGTACAAATGAGCACAGTTACTGCACCCTCTGTGTTCTCCCATATTTGCCTCATTTCAGCCTCCTCCCACACTCGCTGCTGATACAGTCCTCGAGTTGTTACACAAGGTAACAAGGAACGCAGCCATAACAGAGAACATTCTTCTTTCCTTTACCTGACACCAGTTGCTGCATCTTTGTACTACAGGCAAAGACAAAAACTAAATTTAACCCCGGGCAGAAGCAGACAATAGGTACAAAATTGCATTAAAAAATTGAAAGAATCCATCCAAAATGGAAAATTGAAGCAGAAAGTGAAATACAAACCAGAGAGATAAGCCCTGAAACCAGAGAAATCCTACTACCAAGCCTGGGAGGACTAAACTGTGGTGGAAGTTGGCTTTAAAGCCTTAGCAGTATCCAATACCTAGGTAAGCTGAATGGGAATAACTAACCCAAACTTGACAGGATATGTAGTAAAAGAGGCCATTTCCCAAATACCTGGAGTCTCAATCATGGAACAGTTAAGTCCATTAGCAGGACACTGAACTTTGCCCTTTTGTTTGCAGGCAGTCAGGATCACAAAAGCTGGGTGTTACCAATTTCCCCAGTCCTCTAACACTCACCAGCCACCCAGCTACATGCTGGACAAATGCCCACATCTACCCTCTTGTTGGGGGGTGGAGGGGGGAGAAAAATGACAATGAAGGTACATAAACACTTTCCTGAGAAACCCTTCCCCTTGCTGCAACTATCAGGTGCCACTTCTAGGCAGTTACTCCCCTGCACAACAGAAACCCTGCTGCACTTAATGGGACAGATGATGAAACTCCCCATTCTTTCATCTGAGTATTTACCTCTGTACATAATTAGAAACACAATCATTAAAGTTAGTGTTCCAAATTGCTGTCAGGAACCAGCCACACAAAGTATTCCTACAGGGCTACAAGGCACTTTACAGACCACATCACAAAGCCTGTCCTTAAACCAAATCCCAGATCTGTCTCAAGAGCAGTTCACCCACCTCTCTCCAGAGGACCAAATTAAACCTCATCTACTTACTAACACAAGGGCAGATAATAGAACTAAATGTAGTTCTTATCTAGCAGACAGGCAGTCTCAGCCTGAGAAATATTTATTTGTCTTGGTATTGTCTGACCAATCCCACTACAAAGACCAGACGTCTGGCAAACTGCAGAGTTGGAGGCCCAATCAAACAAATCAAGCCTGAATGATGCAGATGAGCTTCAACTAAACAACACAGAAGGTAAAAGAATGTTTCAGACTTGGAAAATAATGACCTGTTTGAAGAATATGGAAGTGAAGGTACTGATAAAAATAAACACTGAGAACAAAGGGGGGGGTCTGGTATTCCAGCAAATCCAGTAGGGACAGCAGACAAGACAATGGTGATTGCTGACTCAGCATGTGGCTGTTTGCCACTCCACCTTGGTGCATTCATTTCAGATTACTTGTCCTGCTTCAGTTTGTGATTTAAGGAGTTAACTACAGTTGAAACAGAATTTGCAAACTTCCCTTATGTGTTCTTCTCTAAGGAGAATGCAGCAACTGAGATTCCTGTACCGAATTATTTTGATCTGTTGCCCATGCTTCTGGTGGAACTATCAGTCTCTCCTCTGACCTTGCTATTCTAATTCTACCATACTATTGTCACCAACAGTGTGAAGGCCTGCTCAGCTACAAGACTTTCCTTGCTATCTGGATTTCCAGTTGCATAGTAGGAACTTGTATTATCTGCTGTGGGGTATAGGTCCTGTTTTTAATCTCATAGTCACACCTATTTACTTCCCCAGAACCATTTGAGCATGTAACATGGGACAGGGAATTACACAATTCCCAACCAACTGTAGCCAGCCAGAACTATATTACAATGTGGCATATTTACTCTGGTGTCTGGATGAAGATTACAAGTGAAATCATACTTTATCTGAGGTAAAATAATTTTCACATTCTCCAGAATGTGTTAAGCAACCAAAGGAACTCCTTAGTCATAACAGGAATGTTTTGGAGTAGTTCCCGAGGTAGGTGTAGAAATACTAAATAACTTGTTTAATGTTGGAATAGGAGTCCACAGTAGCTACACTGATTAAAATTGCAAAGCAGCACAATGAGAACTTGGCATCCTCTGCCACCCCAGATGACACAGAAAATGTGTTGCTCAATGTAAGTCTTACTAGGGACCAATAGCTCCAAGAGGACTGAGCACTATTTCCCTTTGAGGGAAATAAAACAACACACTGAGATCTCAGGCTCACAAATACACACAATTTATGTATATAACTCACTCTTAAATTCCTGCATCATACAATGAAAAGAGTTTCCAGGTCTTAAATGCAGAAGTTGCAGGCAGATCAGAAAACATTTGACTAAAAGAATTCAGGCAAAAGAATCAAGACTTGTTGGATCATAGAAGCAAACTTTCCAAGCCTGATTTCATCCACATGTCCTGAAACTAGGTATCATCAATGTGGAAAAAACCCCACCTGATACAACCTGCTAAGAAATAAATGCAGCCATTGAACCACATTCACAGGTTTTGGTAAAGGTCAATAGAACTAAAAGTAACCTAAAGAAAGCTCACTATATTAAGAACACAGCAGTAATGAAACACAGCAGTAATGAAACACTGAACATGAGCTAACAGTGGAGGCATAGCATTGCATAGGGGCACGTACAGGGACAGAGGCTTTGCATGGGTAATGAGCTGCCAAAGTTTGTACTAGCTGAAGATCTACTCCAAATGTTTAAGGGAAGTTGTTTCATCACTAAACCCAATTATTGGGATTGTGTTCTTTGGTGCTTTTTTTAGTAGGTGCCAGTTTCTCCTGCCAAGCTAGGAGGCTATGCTCTGAGCAGCTGGTACTCCAGGACTAACAACTCCACCACTATTTTATTCTCTAATACTCAAGCTTCCGATGTCTCTGTTTCCAACACAGAACCACAGAGGGTAAAATATCACAAGTTCCTTCCCCGTGCCTACTGAGACTCACCCAGCTTCACAAAATGACCTTTGTTACAAAGGGATTTACACTGGTGTCCTTGGAAGCAACAGATGGTCAGGATGAGCTGCTGCCATCAGCATTTTTTCTTGACTCTGTGAAATTATTCACATAGTCCCAACAGTGGAGGCATTTTCTCAGTTTAAAAGTGAAAGCAGACCAGTTAAAAGATGGGACAAAACAGTGAGTGAAGCAGCAGTGTCTTTTAAAGACACTGAAATGGGCTGGATTTTGTGGTTATATAAAAGCTAGAAACGCTACCTCAATCTGATGTATGAATTAAGTGCTCTACCTTATCAACAGGAAATATGAACACATTTCCTACAATTATTTCCTCTTGCAAATCATTCCCTGTAGGTCTCAAAGGAAACAACAGATGCACCCAAAAAATATTTTTCATTTCTTTGCTGGCTGTTCAAAGGAAATGCAAAACTCTGTTTTGTTTTCATTTCTTAGCACCTCACTATTTAGACAATATCTCTTGCTCAGCAAATTTGAAGTACTTTACTGGCTGGTGTCATTACCTTTAAATGAGGTAATAAGAAGAAAAGCAAGGGCAGCTTCAAAGCTGTAGCCTGTTCTCATGAGCCACCATATTATGCCAGACTCCTAAGCCACTCCCACAATATAAACCCAGCAACCCTATTAACCTGTAGCAGGGACTCAGTCATTTGAATGGTATCTTGCACTGTGTTATAGAAAGGGGAAATCTTGTTAAAGATGTATGAGCATTTAACTGAGTAATCTTCAACACCTCTAAATTTTCCAACTAATGTGCTTTCAATGTGTTTCTTGTGTTCATCCAAGATTTATGATCTTGGTCCTGTGACAGGCATTCTGTTCCCTCTAATAATTTGAGCAGGCTGGAGTGTTGACTGTTGGTGTGAACTGTTGGCTCATATGTTACCTTATGTTGTTTTTAATTGCAAGTATTCCTGCCTAGAATGACACACTTGTTTCAACACAAAACAGGCTTGGTGGAAGACTCACAATGGAATTTGAAACACTCTGTAGTGCAGAAACACTGGAATCCGTGAGCTTGGTTTCAAATCCTTCCAGGCAGATGCTTTCTGAGAAGCCTGCATCTGGTTTTCTAATCCCCCTGAAGTTTGAGTGTTCAGATCAAGCTTTACATCAAGCCCCTGCCCTAACAAGCAAGGCTAAGTTGAACAAAGTTATCTTTGCCAACACATCCCTGGAGAGAACAGTGCACATCTGCTGCAAAGTCCTGGTTTTAACCTTAAATGGAAACTGAAAACAAATCTTTAAAGTTTACAGTCACTTAAAATACACACAGCTTAGCAAAGCAGCCATTCAGTACAATTTCTCCTCAAATATTAAGACCACTGAGACAGACAAGACTGATTGCAATTTAAGGTAGAGGGTAAAAAAACACCTTGATTTATAAAGTGCATGGAAAATGGCTTGAAGATTCAGGAATGATGGCATTTTGGAACTCTACGGGAAGAAAAATCATCCTCATCAGTGTTATAAAGACTTTTTGGTTATCCTTATAAAACAATTCTACAAAAGATGGGTTTGCTTCCACAGAATTCTATTAGTTCCATCTTTATTGAATACAGTGGGATATCTCCCACAAGCATAGTAAAAAAAAATATATTAAGCCTGAAGTCAAGTGATGTTCTTCACTCAGCCATGGGAGAAATTTTTCAGTCCAGTAAGTATAACTTCAGAGTGAAATTAAAAAAAAGAGAAACTAATCAGGGTCATGAATCAGCCTCACTGGGGAACAACAGGGCTATGCAGAACTCTGATCTAAATTGCTATCAGCGTTAGAAATCCAGCCCGGGGAGCTCACACTGCTGAGCACACACCGAGCAGGGCAGACAATTTTCTGCTGCCCTCTGCAGGGAAGCCTTGGGCTTTGTCACCCACAGCCAGGCCTGCCCAGGACTAACAGGCTCACAAAAGAACTGGGGAGTTTTCAGAGGAATTTTTACAATTTACAGGTGTATTGTTACTGCAACAATAATATGCACTCAATTTATCTTTAGGAATACTGCATTTATAATTGCAAATCAACCTTTCCACTTGAGATGATGAGCCAGTTATGGGCATAACTGAGGAAGTTCTGATGGAAATATTAATTCCTAGATCACTCCATCATATGGGAATAAAAGACCAGGCCCTCTTTTTTGCAACCTCAATACTATCCTTCCACTCTGCTTTGACTGCTAGGTACCAAAACATAACCAGGAATTGAAAGGTACCCAAAGAAAAGCTCTTGTCTCACAAGTTCTTGTTCTCCTGTGCTCTCTATGAAAATATTAAGGAAATATCACTGTGTTGTTCACTTTTTCCTTCTAAACTAGTGCATTAATTATTTTGGTCTCACACACCGGATGATTTAAAAAAAAAAAGGAAAAAGAAACCAAAAAAACCCCCATTCTCCAGTGCTCCAGTTCAGTCAGTGTCTAAGCACAAAGCCATGAAAATGTTTTTGAGATAAAAGTGATTAATAAAACATGAGCACGTTGAAAGTTATTGTTACTCAGGTGACCAGACACTCAATCCACTTACATACTTCGTTTGAGAACACTTCCTTTAACTCCAGAGCAAAGGTGAGGAGGATATGGTTCTATTTCCACCTCTTCTCTTAGGGACTCTGTGGAGGTATTTTGTGTTCCCATCTCCTCATTTGCCACAACACAAACAGCAGAACAGCATCAGGAACCTTAACTCACTACTGTCTGCAGGACACTGAGATTACATACTGCAATATAAGCAGAGAGATTTTCTTTGTCATTGCACATC
This sequence comes from Dicaeum eximium, assembly GCA_013396995.1. Classification (NCBI taxonomy): domain Eukaryota; kingdom Metazoa; phylum Chordata; class Aves; order Passeriformes; family Dicaeidae; genus Dicaeum; species Dicaeum eximium. Next base: position 1,690,388 of record VWZP01002787.1, read on the forward strand.
TGATGTTGCATGAGAACGTAACAAAGACAACTGTGGGACTCTGGGGTAATATGCCCATGCACAAGAAGGTCTGATGTGGAGAAATCTTTGTTGGGAGGCAGCCTTGAGCACCCAGCACTCCTACTGGATGGAGTATGCTCCCCTATATATCAACACATATATTTGCAAAATCTGTATCATGTATTTGTAATTTCTTTATGCTGAAATACTTAAAAATAAACACAAACCAACTTGTTCTGTACTCGCCACAGTTGATTTTGTTGAACACCAGTATAAGAATCACAAATGGACATTAGAACCATATGGAAATACAGCAGACAAGTTTGAAGGAGGGAGAGTTTTTAAAGCTATCCAAACCAATCTGACAGCATCAAATGAAAAGGGAAGAAAACTAAAAGTTACACAAAAACACAGGGATCAGCATGTCAAAACTGACAGAAGCCTGACAAATAAGCTGAAGTTTAGAAATTAAATACTTTTCTTCAAGCAATTAATAAGCAACACAGATCTATATAATACAAACAAAACCTCCAGAAATGCACTGACTCCTTACACCCAGCACCTGCACTCTTGTCTCCAGGGCAAGGGTGGGCAGTTTATGAACAGATCAGAAACCATCTAAGTAAAACTCTGGACATGCTGTCACATTTCTGTCCTCAGGCCCAACTCTGCAAAAAAGCAAAGGGACTTGACACAGCTAATCGCTGAAGAACATAATCCAACACAGAAGCCGAACATTTCTGACCAGACTCAACCTCATTCATCAGCATCATCAAACTGGCCCTTCTCAACTGTTCTAACTCGTGGTGGAAAAACAAAGCAAGGTGTGTGGTGACAGCCGGGGTTGTAAAACCAATCCTCCTTCCACACATATGAGCCGAAAAGATTATTTTCCTCAAAGCTTCCACAGAAGAGATCGTCAGCATCTAAAGAAGATAAAATAAAAGGTTTAAACCACGGGAGATACGCAGGAAAGTAGTGGAATAGTGTAGCAGGTTATTATGGAGGTCTACGGCATCTTCCAGTTCACTATTTCAATTTGATCTGCTAGCACTCATGAATTAGACCTAAAAAAAAGGCAAACAGAAAACTGAATTTGGCAATGTCTTCATTTTCAGGAAAGTTCATGCCACACAGACAAAACAGTTTTCCAGAAAGCTCAACAATATACCTGGGATTCAGAATGTCTGGCACCAGCTCTTACAAGGCACGTAGTTTTTTCACATTTTCCCTGGGAATAAAAGGCTCATGAAACTTTTGTTTTACTTTTAAATTACTTTTATTTGCCTTCCCCCTTCCTGCTGTTTTCATAACACCATCCCAATGAGGAGTCCTCCAAACCCTTTAAGAACTGGGTCACTGGACAGAACAGGAGGGTGGGGTCAGGTAAAAGCTGGCTCAGAACAACATTTCAGCTAGGCTAGAATTAAGCCTAATGGGCCTGTATTTAACCAATCTAGCACAAAGATAGGGCAAACTGTTTTAACGGGAGGATAAAGATTTCTAGCCAGCAGACACTGAGCAAAGAAAAAGCCCAGAGCATGGAGGAGCAGAGGACCCAACACAATACCCCATATGTCAGCCTTCCAGCAGCACTGCCAAACAAGCCATCACAGCAAAAGCTTAAAATGCTTAAAAAGCCATAAAGTGACCAATCAAGCACATTTCTGTATTTGTAGCAGTTAACAACTCAGACACTTGTACTCAGTATCCTTCAGAAGGACCTGAATCCAATAATCACAGCTGCCTTAGTTTGTGAGGATTTAAAGAGCTGCAGGTGGGATAAGCAAGTTAAATAAAGGGGAGAAAGAACAGTTCCAGTACAAAATTCAAAACATTACATAAATTTGAGCATATAAGAGGTTAAAATGAAAGCTCACAATGGAAGAGAGGGAAAACCTCCAAGAAAGGAACAATCTTTTTCTCAGATTACCCAGTGTGAAAAACCAATTGTATTTCCATTGTACTGTATTTCCATTTTAAAATCAGAATGGTTTTAACAGAAAGGCTGAAAAAACTCTCACTTTCTTCCATTATCAAACAATGGAATTTAACTACAAAAAGTTTATTTTATTTATGAGATTAAAATAAACAGAGAATTCATATTTCCTAAGCAAAGAAAGTTGTATTAATTACAAAAATATATACATTAATGAGAAGAAAAAGGAGATGGTACTATTGTGCATCAACAAAGACACAGCAGGTTATCAGTCACTGTGGGCTAAACTCCATCCACCCATTCTGTGCTGAGAACCAGCCTGGCCAAGGGAAGGTTGAGAGTCTTTAACATGTGAGTCACCATAAAAACAAGTTACAAACTGGAGGAATAATTCAACTCTAAAGCTGTGAGTGACACTCCTCTTATTCGTTGCCATTTTTGTCCATGGGACTGATCATGTGCACAACCACTTAGGAGGATCAAGCTTCAACAAAACCAAACAAAGTCATACAAACCAACCCAAAAAACCCACTCAAAAAAACCTACAGTAAAAGCAAAAATCAGACTCAGAGACTGAGCATTGCTCCCTCCCAACAACTCCATGCTCTAGAGAGACATCATAATGAACAGTCTTGAATTTTCTTGAAGAATTTTTACGCAAAAAAATTAATTCCTGCACACCATGTACCTTTCTCTTCTGCTTCAGAATAACAAAGATACACCACTGAAAACTTGCTTCACCAGAGAAACTCAACATGGAATTCTCCTCCTTACCATGCCACTCCCTAAGAATTCAGTTGCTCAAGCAAGAGTTTCATGTGAACTCCACACCACCACCTTTAAATCCTTACATATTACATTACATATCCAGGAGGTCAACACAACAAGAAATTGCTTCCTAAAATAGAACATGGAGTTACTTAAACACATTCTCCTGCAAAGCACCGACCTCCAACTATCCAAAACTCAAATGAAGCACAAGTAAATGTGTACTCACCATAAGGACCACGTGTAGACTCCTCCAATTCTTTATCCCAGTCCTCCACCTCATGCTCAGATGCATCTTGCTGCCCTGAAGCCTCAGTTATAGTGGAAACTTCACTATCCCACACATCCAGGTCAGCATAGATATTGTACCAGCCCTCATCAGTAGAGCCAGGGACATCACCTTCATTGGGGGAGTTGGAAGCAGATTCACTTTCTTCAGACCTGCCATCAGGAACATTTGGAATATTCTGCAGCAAACATTCTAAAACCAGTAGAAAGCACCAACAGTTACACTCAGAAATTAAACAAGCACAATTAAGCATTCAACACACAGTAATTCAGAGAGGTACACAAATGCACTTTGTGACTACTAATCTTATTGTAATACATGCAGTTTCCTATATATATAATATCACTACACAGCTGCTTTGCATTTCAGGTGCTTGGGAAGAGTGGACATAGCCTTTCACCACAGCACCAGTGCAAATCAGGATTTTCCAGACTCTTTTTGGAAAATAACTCTGTAAACTGAGCAAAAGACACAGCAGTCTTTGTTCACCACATTCACCTGTAGGTACTTAAAAAATTTTAAAAGTACTGGTTTAAAAAAAAAGAAGTAATATTGATTAATTACTCATGTATCTAGACATACACAAATATCTACATGGAAATAATTTAGTGCAGTAAGTAAAGAGGCATTTCCCATGCATCGCCAAAAAGTTTTGAGTAGATTTCTCAAGTAGTGTACAAGTTTCAAGATTTGTGGCCTGCTTTGTTTTGTCCTACCTTTTCTGGGCTTCCAGATCATAGTTTCTGTCTTATTAGGAAGCTGTTTCCCCTCAGAGTTTGCAGCCTCAGAGGCAGCAGCCATCACCTGTGAGACATTTTTAAAGAATGCAGTAGCACCTGTGATTGCTCATGAAACTGCTACCCCACGTGTTCCCAAGCATCTCCATTTGTCCCTTGATGATTGAGAGTTTTAAAAACGAATAGGCTTTCACTTCAGAAGGCAAATCTGCAGAGGTATAGCTAATTCTGCTGCCATGGGTCACCCTTAGTGTTAGCCAACACAGAACAGCCCATCTCCTCTCTCACAACCCCGACCCAAAACGTGCCCCTTTGTGAAAGCATCAGAGGTAATGAAGACGCAAGGAGTAGAAAAAGTACTAATACTGAAACAACCACTCTGTGGGAAGCCCACGTACCGAGGGGGACCCTCCAGCAGCACTCAGGGACTGGACCAAGACGGATGGAGAGCAGAAGGAAACCCTCAGCTGCTCTGAGGGGCGCACAGGGAAGGGGACAGCGAGTTCTCCTCACACTTCCAGTGGAACGAGGAGGAGCCGGCAGTGGGAGCGGGAAGCCGGGGCCCTCAGGGGCCGCCGCCGGTGGCCAAGGGCAGGGCACGGACCCCGGGCGAGCCCTCACGGCGGCCCCGCCGCCCGCCCCGCGTTCCCAGGGACCCCCGAACCTTCAGAGCCGAGCCCGCGGCCCGGCCTGAGGGGACCATCGACCGCCCGGCCCCGCCCGGCCCTCGCCGCCCCTGGGCCCGCGGCTGTGCCCGAAGGACAGGGCTCGGCACACGGAGGAGATGCTGGCCGGGACCGTGGGACTGCTCCCGCTCCTGCTTCGGTGCCTGCAACGCCGCGACTGCCCAGAGTGCCCAGCCTGCGGAGCCCACCGTGCACAGCTTCGGAATCACCGACGCAATGCGGCTGGAAAGACCTCCGAGATCACGAGTGCAACCGTGACCCAACACCACCATGGAATCGAGACTGCACCCTGGCCAAATACAGGCATAAAAGCTCTGAGAAACCACCTTTGCACTCATGAAGTTGTAAATAAAGTATCAATACCTCTCATGGCCGGGTGGAGCTTTCCCCTTGCCGAAAGATTAACAATTTCCTTCCGGCCTCGTGGTAGCAGCATGCTCAGAACATAAAGAGACAGGAAGGATCTTGTCTGAGCAGCTGGGGCAGATGTCAAGCACATGTGCTTGCAGGAAATGTGTATGCCTGGGGAGAAGGGCAAAGTTCTGCGAGGAGCCAGAACAGCTGACAGAAAAGGGCCCATTTTCTGAAATGGAGTTACCAGCTTTGTTGGACTTTAAAAACTCCAAACTTTGCATTTTAAAACTTTTAGTTGTGCAACTGATGAAGCAAGAAGTGGTTCAGGAGAGGGAGTAATGGCAGAAGGAGCAGGGAGGGTTATAAGTGATTATCAGTAAGGAAATATCAATGTCAGACATCTCAATGAGGCAGCAGAGAACTAGTGGGGATATAGGAGATGGCCTGGCTAAAAGCTCAAGAAACACAAAAGCAATATGTACTTCAGATCTGGTCACAGAAGGAGGAATCTTACCAGACTGCTACTCCAAACTTTATTCCCAGCTAGTTAAGTTGCTGAAATTCATTGCTTGAGAGGAGCTGCAATTTCTACTTGAGTGCAAAATCAAGAAATATTTCCCTGTATTGTAGTTATGTCACCATTCAGTCACCAGAAAATTGCACGAAGGAACACCTGCTTCATGTTCTTGTACTTTCCCTACATTTCTCTGTTGGTCCAAGGATAGCATTTATGTTGATTTCTCAGGTTTGAGGCTCTGTAAATAGCCAAGGACAGCACTCTTTCAAAAAACATTACATGTTTTTTAGGCATAGTGGACAGAAAGTTGAAATGTGGATCAGAGCCTTCCACTGTCACCTCAAGGACATTGCTAACAGATTTCAGCTCCCCCCTACCCCTCATCACTCTCAGAATGCAAATACCAATGCAAGATAGCTGCAGAAGTTGTTTCTCTTTTTGTCATGAGGATTACAGATTATCTCAAGGCTAGGAAGCAATAAATACTGTAATTTTACTGATTTCTGATTATCTAATGAAAGGTGTTCCACTTTTCATGATTCAACTTCATAAGATAAAAAGATGACCCACAGGTGTAGTTTTCACGGGGTTTGCTTTGGGGTTTTTGCATTTAGGTGCTGTAATATTAGCTGTCCAGAGTGTAAAAACTGATGCACTAGGTCTGAATGTTTAAGCAGGATCAAGAGTTTGCTCTCAGAAGTCTTGATGAAAACACCCTCAGAGCTTTGCTTCGTCTGACTGTGCACTTGAGCCTACCCCTGGCAGAATCAACTCTACAAATGACTGCAACAGAGATGATTCTTTTTTGTCACATAAAATGTAAAGGTAAACTTTAATCAAGTCCAGGAACATATTTACCTTTGTAGAAAGAAGTTAAAAAATGCACTGTCATGTTATAACTATGTAGAGCTTTTCATAAATGTCCAGTTTGCAATAAAGTGTATTTAGAAACAAAATCTTCCACCAGGTCTCCCTGCAACATCTTCATAGCTCGCCAGTGAATGCTCCCACAGTTTTCTGGTTTGCCTTGGGGATGACTCAGCTCCTCCTTGATATAATCCAGCCAGAGGTCTTTAAAGGAAAATGAAAGTTCTGGTTAGATTTTGACTAGATATTACTTAACATAGCAAACCTAACTAGAAACACTCTTTTTCTAAGTGTCTTTGATATTAATGCAATAGGGTTTACTTTGTGAAACCACAATCTCCAGGAGCACCTTCAGGAGCAAACCCTGGGCTCTTTTCCCAGCTGGACCAGTAATGTCTGCAGACATAATTCAACAATAATTGAGCTGTGTACTTTCTTAAAATGAATATTGCAGAAATCTTGATTATAAATACATAGCTCCATACTGTTCATAAATCCAAATTAAAAGTGATACACATCTCTTATGCCAGCCAGGGTCTGAATGTGATTTGCTCCTCATTGTCCTGAAGCCATCCCAGTGCCAATGACTCTGGGCTGACAGTGGAGGGTCCCTGCAGTGTCCTCTTAATAGCACAGAAGAAATAAGCTTCACTCTGCATGACAGCAAGCACAAGGGCAGGTACAAACAGGTACGTTTTAAAATGGATGGAAATAAAAGAGGCAGCAGTGAAGGAAGGAATGAATGAATAAATAATAAAAAACAGAATCCCCCTTACCAGTATTTGTTGAACCAAACTCCCTCAAGGCACGTTCGTAGTATTCTCTCAGATTAAGCATTTTGCAGGATTCCTTAAAAAGAAAGGTATTAAAAGGCCATTTATTTTGTACAGAAGTGAATCTGCAGTGTGATTAGATTCTGACAAAGGAAGAGAGTCATGGCAGTTACATGCACACACTGCTGAAGATTAGTCACCGTGGAACTTGGGTTGTATCACATCCTGTGAATCAACTGCAGAGGACAAACACAAGCTGATCACAGACTAACACCACTACTCTGCTTCCTATTTAAATCCCAAGTTAGAACTGTATTTTACAAATACAAAGCATTAATTGGATAGTCAACAACTTACTTGCTCCTTTTCTATTTGGATCATCTTCCGGAAGAAGTCAAGTGAAAATGGACGATTTTCACACAGGCTGAAATAAAATAAGTAACTTTAGACTTAAGGACTTCTAACATATACCCTAGAATAATCAGGTTTGAAGGTATATTTTTTTACCTGGTAAACAGTCTTTTAACTTTCTTATAACCATAATTTCTGTAAGTCCAGTCAAGATACATTTCTTTCATAGTCACAGATTCGGCAGGCATTGTGGCATGTAAGGATCTCTGCAAGTTTAAAAGGGAAAAAAAAAAAAACAAAAAATAAACCTATCACATAGCCTACAATTAAATGTCTCAATTAGAGCTTCTCCCTAGTTAGGCATCTGATACAAAGGAGATCTCCTAAGTCTAAAACCCATTTCTCCTCCAGTTTTCCATATAGCTGGAAATGGCATTTCCATAAACCCCTTCATGCAGAGGGTTTCACAATACTCTACAAACAGTTGAATTCAAGATTCCACCTGAAATACATGCTTTATGTTGTAAAGGGGAGGGAAAAAAACTCTACCCAGCATGCCAGGCAAAGAGAAAATGTTTTGCCCCATGCTCCTGAGGAAATCCATAGTGAGATTAAAGTCCTCATTCTGATCTTGACTTTTCTGTAACAAGGCTGATGTTTTCACACAGATTAGAAAACTGTCTTTTCCATGCTCAGATAGGTATCTGAAAACAGAGCAAATATTCTAGACTACAAAGCAGGAGTCCACCATTGGTTGTGCTTTCAACCATCCATATGCCTCAGAACGTGGAATGACATTTGTGCCTGTCAGTCTGTGTCCAACTGTTTTTTTTTAATGCACATGGTTTTGCTTGAAGTTCTTTGATATCAACACATCCATGAAGGAACTTCAGTATAAAGCATTTGCTGCATGTTCCATCTACACACATTGTTCCATTTTATTGACACAGACATTAAAGTAGATTTTGATTAGCCAAGTACCTGGTAGAGAGCTTCTGTGTCTTCCTTGCTGTTTGTGTCCTCACTCCATTCCACCCAGAGGGTCCACAATGGCAAAGTGCCCTACAAGGTCAGCAAACACATCAAATGGCTGAAATATAGTGACTCTGATTTACAGGAACAGACAGCAACACAGCCCTCAGATTCTGTATTACCAGCCATAAAAAATACCCTTTGGACACAGCTCTTGGAAAGACAACTTTGAACTGCACACTGAAATCACTTCTCATTTCCTTCCTCACTTCCAGGATAAATCATCCTTAGCTGCACAGCTGTGTTGCCAGGGATGAGAACCAAGTTCTGCATCACTGAGCACTGCAGTACACAGAGGTGACTTCCAAGAACAAAAAGGAAAGAAACCTTCCTGTTTCCTCACTCATTGTGCTCAGGGTTTGAAATGGAACAGAGCAGGAGAGCACACAGCTAAATCAAGGCTTGAAATACCACACAGACATTTGGTCTATCAGACAGTGAAGAAAGGGAAACACATTTTTCTATTAAGACACAAATACCAGCTCACTGCTAGAAGAATATGTAAAATGTCACCTGTAAGCATTCAAACTTTAAACATATGGATTTTAAGTGAATTGACAATTCCCTAATACTTGGGAATACAATTTGCATGTGAAACGTCAAGTTCTAATTTCTGATGCTAAAAATTGTTATTTCTGATCTTAAAAATGGGATTTTAAATGCCTTGTAAACTAACCAAAAACAAGAAACAAACAAACAAAACAGAAAAAAAAACACAAACCAACAACAAAGCAAAAAATAAACAAACAAAAAAAACCAAAAAAAAACAACCAATCAGATTCAGCACAGACCTTAGATTTCACATGTTTCATGGCTTCTTCAAAACAGTGGGTCACATCATCCCTCTTCAGCTGGATCAGCACCTGCAGCCTCATCTGCCACATTTCCACTGACTGGCTGAAGTGCCTGATTGCTGCTTCTGCCACCTCCACAGCCTTCTCAGAGAGGTTGGAGTCCAGTAAGAGCTGAAGCTAAAACCCAGCAGATACAGCTTTGGTAAAAAACAGAGCTTTGAACCAATATTCTTCATCTTTGTGTCTACTCAAAATGGCAAAGACAGGCATACAAATAATGCAGGAAAGCCTCAGCATCTATTCCTTCTGTGTCAGTTCTTACCCACTGCTTGTAGAGAGCTTCTGACAGCAAACTGGATTCATGGGCTTTGCTGAACACACTCAGTGTCCTCTCCAGCCTCTAGAACCAACAGAGAGGAATAAAAAGAAAACAAGCATTATTCCTATATACACCAGATTCCAGCATTCCAAGAAACCCACTGGATTGTGTATCACATTACACATTATGTGTCTAATGCTCTAGGAACCTGCAAACATTCCAAGATAAAGTGGAAATCTGAGCATTTACTTCTCTTTCTTAAGGAGCAAAGAACAACATTGCATTGCTCTTTTAGTAGGGAACTAAGTTGCACAGGATAATTAATTAATTAAGTCATACCTAAGCAGAGATGCATAATTAAATTACCCATGTGCCAGCACCAAACTTTGCTCAGACTCATTTGCAAGAGTCATTTTAATTCATTCTCTTCTTCGAACAAGCACAGGTTTGAAGGACCTGTCAGTGAATTTTTAAGATCTCCTTCAACCCAAACCATTCCATGATTCCATGATTAATAAGTCTGCAGACTTAGTTTTTTATCCAAAGAGGTCACTTTACTGACAAGGCTGGTTAATCAGGTCCAGGCTAATCATGCCCAGGCAGGCCACCTGGCAGTAAAAGTGATCCCCCCAGATGGAAATTAAGTTATTTTTAATGATGGCCACAGGTAAGTATTTTTGATAAAATGTCAAAATATATTTGCTTCTTGTCTGAGTTATTACAGAAGTTACCAAAAATAGGGATGATTTATTAGTATTAATTCCTAATAAATTTTTACCTTTTGCTTTAATTCTTCACTGTTGGTTTTTCTGTTGTACCTCTCTAAGCAAAAAGTGATGTAGCATTTCCACATGTCCTCTGTAGAAGCAAAGGCATAATATCACACTTGACAGAATCACAAGAATAAGCACAAATATTTGTCTTTAAGAAATAGAAAGATACAAAATGTGATACAAAGTGTTAATGCCAACTTTGTTTTAAAATGTTGTATTACAAGAGAGGCACTAGATTTAAAACATTACACTTTAAAATTACTCCCCATTACACTTTAAAATGACTCCCTGACAGCTGCAGGCAGTACCTCTCTGTAAAGAACACCAAGCCCTTAGTTCACCTGAGAGTTTTAAAGATCCCTTCCAACCCAAACTAGTCTATGGCTCTAAAGGCTGTACAGCAGCAAGTTTGAGATCACTCCACAAATAGTCCCCTGACAACCTCCTTTACAAGTAAGAACAATACCAGAAGCTGAAGGTGGATATCCAACTCTCCTGGCAACTCAAAACCATTGCTTACTCACAGCTGCCCAGCAACAGACTCACATTTCCAGTTAATCATGTCATCCAAGAGCATAAATACATTGGAAAATAACCCAAACAATAAATAAAATAGATCCCAAGAGGTAGCATCTCAGAACTGCTTGCCTTCTCTTAGGCATGGTACAGCCTGCCATCACCTTCTTCCAGGCTTTTACAGGCTGCTCAAGTACCAGAAACAAATGTTAAAATGCAGGCAGAACATTTCACCTGTTGGGACTGCTCTCACAGCTTCGTCAAAGACTGCACAGCACCGCTCCTCTCTCTGGGCCATTTCTGAGACTTTCTTCTGTTTTGTGCTGTGTTCTGGGGGCTGCAGGGACCCCAGCTCCAGCTCCCGGCGGGCCATGTAGTCCCATGTCAGGGGATCATCAGCATATCTGGCCTGCAAACTAAACACAACATGCTTGTAACAGCCCACAGCCAGCATTCTTTATCTGCAGGTATGTTTAAGAAGGTTGTTATATTGCTATAGAAATGTAGTTGATAGCTAAGTAACCAAATGCCAGAAAAAAAATATTTTCCTTTCCACAAGACAAAATATTAGCTAAAATATTATTTAATATGGATATTCTCCAGAAATAACATGAAACAAGACAGGGAGCTGTCAAGAGAGATCTTTCTTTTGAGAAGAACAACTGGAGAAACAAAAGATGCAAAAACCCCACCAAAGCACACTAGTTCACTAGTATCCTACAGTTCCTACAAAGAATTTACTGAAACTAAGTGCACTAATTATTCAGTGACAACTGTATTTTACCTAAATTTTCTTAGCAGCTTTTTAAAGCCCTTCTGAAGTTAGATACAAGTATCCTCTTCTAATGATCATGCTTTTGTTTTTCTTAAAGAACCTCACATAAACTTTAACACTATTTCCCTAGAGGAGCAGCTTTTATTTCTGGAAGTCCAGTCAATCCACTGTAAGTCAGAGAACTTATGAGAACGTGTTTCTTAAAAACCAAAACAAAATAAAATAAAAATACAACACAAAGCCACAACTCACCTTTCAAGGATTTCTTTTTGCAAATCTTGGGTGAAATCAAAGAGCTTTGCAATAGACAGCACAGCCAGCTGGAATTCAACACCTAAATTTCAAGAAAAGACAAAGCTATCAAGTGGAGAGTTTGCTGAAGAATTCCTCAAGGTATTACATCAATTGCACTTTGCATTTCTGTAGCTTGGTTCCACGTGCAAATTTAACCAGCACCTCCTCTACTCCTCACTTGACTCTGCCATGAAAACACAAAATGCTCCACACTCAGGACAGATCTCTCCAAAGCTCCACAAAATAGATGTCCATGAATTGTGTCCATCTTGTATCCCCACAACTTTGAAAATGCCAAGTGACATGACTGGACATAATCAGATCATTGTGAACCCCCACCAGCCATTATTCACCTTACTATTTTTAGGTGCTTACAAATCATTTGTATGCCTATTTTTTCCAGTATTTCTCCAAAAAATTAAATTAAGCCAGCTCTTTCTGAAATTTCCTCTAATGTCCTCTTCCCCCACTATTTGCAATGTTCATTATTGTATTTTGCCCAGTCTTCCAAAATATCCCCATCTATCATGAGCAGTCAAAGATATCTGCTAGTAGTTTGCAGTTATTTTACCCAATTCTCTCAATAAAATGGCTTATTTTTACCAAGCCTGCTTAATTTAAAATAATTTAGCCTGGTTTATTATTAGTCTGAATTCTTACTTTTTTGCCACTCATGGTAGCTGATTAATTGTGATCTAATGTTCAGCAAAGTAAAAAAGGTGTGTAACTCTGAACTCCCCTTTGGTTTTCTTTTTTAAACAATGAAGTTTTGAGGCTGTAACCCAGCACTAGGCCTCTTCAGCCTGAAAGCTGTTGTGCTGGAAGAGATGTCAGCCTGCAGGAAAGACATGCCATCAGAACTACCAGCACCATTAATTTATACTCTGGAATTAAATAGGTTCTACTAAAAAAATGGTGTATTTGAAAAAAGGATCACGGTGTGTGCATCGCAGCCAAGTCTATCAGCATTGCCCACTGCAGGACTGGGTTAAAGGTCACCATTTTCTTAATGAATAAGTACAAGAAATGTTCATTCACCTTTAATTTTCTGAGAAGCATCTCTGTAGACTATGCGAGCCATTTCCCCATTGAGAATTTCTTCAGAGTAATTGAATTCCCCCTGAAATATCAAAGAAATTTTTGTTCTTTCTCAACTAACATACATTTGCAAACAGGGAAAGAAAAATCAGAAGATATTGTTTTTCTTCATGTAACTCTATTTTTATGTAATTTGCACAAGCCAACTATAAAGAAATGAGGTAGGAAGTTTGACTATTACTTTCCAGAAATTACTGTTAATTTTCAGACTGGAGAATGTAATAAAAGATTCTACAAATACAAAGGAAAAATAAATGTATGAAGTATTAGAGCTGAGCATCAGCAAATACTTGAAAAATTCCACACAGGTGCAAGACATGAACAAAAACTTCCTCTAAGCCATTGTCAAATAAATCATTAATCCAAAACTGTGAATTTCAACATCTAATACACAAGCAGACAGTAATTCTTAAGTAAGTTTAGCTGACCTACCAGGTCGATCTTTGCTTGTTCAAATTCCTTCTTCTCCTTCCTCTGTTTTTCAGCATTCATAAGCTCCATTCTGAAATACTGCAAGAGTGACAATCAAAAGGAAATTACTGTGGGGATAAATCATAAAAATCTAAGTCCACAAAGAGGGTAAAACAAGGTCTGAGGAGATACAAATCAGGACCTTGACATATCCCACACATGTTCTAGAGCCTTGGTTTTTGAAGGTTTGTGCACCTACCACTATCTGCCCTGTGTATTTGCCCAGAAATTTCCAACAGGTAGCAATGATCATTTTTTAGTCATTCTTTAAACCTTAACCTGCCCCTAAAGGAAACCAAGTTCCTCAACTAAGACTGGGGATGCCAGACTGAGCCTGACAACCACATCCTAGCAGAGCGTAACAGTACCTTAGAAGGGAATTTTGGGGTTGGTTTTTAAAATATTTTTGACATTTTCCTGCTGATGGAAAAACAAGTTTTTCCAGCTGTCTCAGACAGATCTGGGAAATATGCTGAATTGATTTGCTCTGATTGAACAAGTAGGTGGTCATAGAAGAAAAACAGGAACTCACTTCTTGATAAAGTTTGGGGCACTCTGGATGGAAGCGCAAAGCACGAAGGAACAAGTGCCTGGCACTTTCTGATGACAGTCGTGTCTCCATTTCCCACTTTGCTGCCATAATCCACAGTGCTGCAACAGGCAACACAAATAAATTTATTTAACCTCTCAACATGAGCTCAGCGCCAGAATAAGACTGATTATCTCCCACGTAAAACTGTAAAGCAGACAGGCGGATCCAGGAAGTTTAATCTGGTTTAGCTACAGATCTAATGATGTCTTCAAAAGCCAAAAGGCAGCCATGAGCACTCAACATCTCTTGCTTCTACATCTACTGAGTCCCCAGCCCACCTGTGAATTGGTCATTCTGACCTACTTCACATCCCTTTGTGACTGCTCAGCACAACCCCTGGCAGAGCCCTTCTCTGAAGCAGCAGCAAGGCAAAGAACAGAGAGTAGGAACTTTAGCCCAATAACTTGAGCTCAGATGCACAAGAACTTAAACCAACACCATACAGTCTATGCTGAGGCATTTATGCAGCACTCACCATTGTGTTATTTACCTGGTTTATTGGAATGAATGGCCAACATGGTAGAAAACACCTTACTGAGTTGATGTTTTGCATTCTGTAAAAGAAGCAGTTTTGTTTCACCCACTCTGGCACTGAACTGAACTCCCAGCACCAAAGTTTCAGTAGGAAAGGTTACAAGCTGTAGTACAATTGCTCTGAAAAAGATGCTTCTCTGCTACTTTATCTACAGTAGAAACTTTCTTGTGTTTACTCACTAGTGACCAGCATTTAAATGTCACCACATTAGAGCAGCATGGCTAACTCAAATTTTCTGAACCACACAGCCAACACAAATGTTGCCCAAGTACCAAACCCATGGTTTCACTGCCCTATTCTGAGATAGAGACTGTATTTTCCTTTGGCCACCTTCCCCAGCACAGAAATGACAACACTTGAATGCTGGTCATAATGTGAAGCCTTACACAGGTAAGTTTATCAAGTACAAAACTGACAGAATTGGGCTTTTCAGCACAGCCACTACAATAAATATTCGGAACAAAACCACAATTCACAGACAAGTGAATCACTGACTGCAGAGAAGGTATAACCAATATTATGGTTCTCACAAACCAACTGGTACTCCAGATTTAATGCATTCAGCCTCACCTTTGCCCCTGCAGGCATCAAATTACATATTAATTCACTCTCAGTCAAACTCTACACTTACATACACCAGTGAATATCCCAAGCAGCTCCAACAATATTATAAAAATTGTATCAGTATTACAGCATGTAGCAGTAAAGTTTGTACCCCTATCTTTAAATCAAGTTTCAGATACATGAATAAGCAGTCTCAGCCTGGGTAAGATCAGGACTGAAAACTCACCCACTGCTTGCAAAATGCAACATGGGAAAGCCAGAGCTGGACATCATCCTGTTGGAAATCAAAAGAAGAAGGGAATCAACCTCACAATGTACAAAATTGCTTGTACACTGACAAGCAAACAACACACCCTTGGTACAATGACCTAGCGTACAGAAATAAAAAAGAACTCCAAATCTCAATACAAATAAACTTACTTTCCATTTCCCTGTAGCTCGGTTGAACAGGCTGTGGATTCTGTGCAGAATAGAGTGCTCAATTTCATCCTTCTTAAACGAATATCCAATCCGCTAGGAGAAAAAAAATACTAATTTTATTGCAATAGAAAATTTGGCAAAAAGTATTTTACACTCTAAGCACCTGACAAACTTACTGCTCTTCTTTTCTTGATCAGTTCCAGCAGATTAACTTCATACTAGAATGGGAAGAAAAAAACACTTAACAGCAAACGTGGAGGCACATAACAGCAAGGCAAGAAAAAACTACATCAAGTTTGTTACAGATGATCAGGTGTGCCATAAATATTACAGTCAGGAAAACATAAGCAGTAATTTTTGGCTGGGTCACTGCATTTCTAAGACATCTGGCCCCGCACAGGGCAGCCCAACAGTCCCACCTTGTGCCTTACAGCGTTTTCCAAACACTCCTTGAGCTCTGCCCGGCTCCTGGCCCTGACCATTCCCTGTGAAGCGTGTTCAGTGCTCGACCATCCTTTCATGAACCGTTTCCTATTACTGAACTTATTAATTCCCTTTACTACAGTTTGCACAGCACATCAGGGAACTGAGGGCTCTACATCCCTGGAGAGACAAGAAACTACAGGAAAAGGTCACAACACTGAAGCAGCCTGACCCCAAACTCGGGCACCAACTCCTGGCTACGCTTCATACTCTGGTGCCAACAAGCGCTCACAGGTGAACACCAGCGACCAGGTAGGAGGGGATCTCCGTTTTCTGACCTGTTTCCAACGTGGGTCACTACAAAACTACCCGGGTCTAACTGAGCTAGGTCTGCACCGAGAACCGCCCCGCTCTGCCGCTCGGTGAAGCCTACCTGGATGTAATTAATGAAATCCTCCTTCCGCAGCGCTCTCCGCTGGATTTTGTACTCCAGAGCCGAGGCTTTCCTCAGGACAGCCCTGCGGGAACGGGAGATCAGCGCCCGGAGAGCTCCCGGCCGCACCACGTGCGCTCACCCGCCCGCCCGGGCCCCGGCCCCGGCCCCGCTCACCGGATCTCTTTGTGTGTGAAAAGCCCGACCCGCTCCAGCTGCTCGAGCTCCGGGATGCGATCCTCCAGCCGCTGCTCGATGCGCTCTGCCATGGCCGCGGGGCTCCGGTGTGTGCGGCCCGGCACAGCCCGGTACAACAGGGCACCGCCGCTTCCGCCCGCTGCCCGCGCCGCTTCCGCGGCCCCTGCGCCGCTCTGCCGCCCCCTGCCCGGCCGGCGGGGCCACAACAGAGCCTCCACACACTCGGTCGGGTTATAGAGGAGCTCTGGAGATCGCCCAGTCCAACCTCCCTGCCCAGGTAGGGTCACCTGCAGCAGGGGACGCGCAGGTGGGTTCGGAATGTCTCCAGAGAGGAAGACTCCACGATCTCCCTGGGCAGCTGTTCCAGTGCTCTGCCATACTCCACGTAAAGAAATTCTTCCTCAGGTTGAGCTGGAACTTCTTTAGTGTTTTAGTTTATGGCCATTGCTCCTCGTCCTGTCACTGGCATCACCGAAAAGAGTGTGGCACCATCCTCTTGGCACCAGCCTCGCAGCTGAACACGATGGCATTGACCAGGCTCAGTGACGGGACGTCAGCCTGGAACTGCTCCAGCACTTCACTTCTCGGTGGGATTCCTCCAGGACAAATGGCTCTTTGTCTTTCACATGGCACCTTTGTTCTTTCCATCTTCCAAATTTTTAAGAAAAAAATCGTTTACTGTGAGGGTGGTGAGATACTGGCACAGGTTGGAGGGGCATCAGCACAGCCATCCCAGCACAGCCATCTCCACTGGTGAGCCAAAGCCTTCAGTCCCTTGGGACCTAAAGCTGGGTGAGTTCACCTCCCACTGAGTTCAGCTTTCAGTAAAGCAGCACAGCAGTCCTTCTCAGCGGTGCTGGAAGAGTGTTATTCATAATCACCACTAACTTGTTAGTTATATTGGGTTTGATATTTTGAGATGCACCAGCTCAAGCTGATTCTTGTGCAAGTCCACAGATTTTACTAAAATAGCCCTTAAGGAGAACAGCACTGGGCATCAAAATAACATTAGCACATTGAATTGGTGAGCAAGAGTGTGATTGGAATTACTACTGGATTATTTCACTTCACTGAGTATTTTTGCATCTGAGTGCATGATTTTATACTAAAAATCATTCTGTACTTAGAGCTAATCTGTCATGGTGCTTGTAGATCCCAACATGTAAATGACAACACTACATGCAGTGTAGGAGTTATGAATTGAAAAGGTGAGTGCCAGCCATTCCCCAAAAACCTCTGGAGAATTCTATTTCTATCTTCTTGCTCTCCTCTCTCTGCAACCATTCAGCTCTTCTTTGGCTGAAAATCAGCAGTAACTGCAAAAGAGAGACACCAACAGAAAGAGCAGAGTCTTCTGAAACTTAGTTTGATTGTTGTGTCAGTCTGAAAATACTGTTCTGTGATCAACCTACAGTGTTCTGCCACCTGAAGTCAGTCAGGAACTTTGAAACTCACCAAACCATCCATGACTGTTTTAAGGTAGATGATGGAGAAGTGTGTGTACCCTCAGAGGCTGCAGCAACCTCCACCTTGAATGTGCCTCCAGGAGAATTCAGTCCCGTGCACAGATCTACCAACAGGTCTGAGAGCTCCCCACACAACGGGTGTCCAACAAAGCCTCAGAGGGCATCAAATTTCTTGCTAGCACTTGTCAAAGCACCACAATATCATCCCATAGAAGCACATAGGCACAGCACAAACCACTCTGCAGGACCCATCACTGTGGGACTCAAAGGATCAAAGAATGGTGTGCACCAAAACAATAGACTCCCCAAGTTTCTAGTTTAGGGGCCTAGTACTTCCCACTCAAAACCCCAGGGTGAGTAACAATAAGATTTAAAATACTGAACTTCGTCAATGACCTTACAGGATTATTTACAAAAAAAAAATAGATTAAAACCCAATTAAAAACATTTTTTGTTCCCTCAGATATCCTTCCTTTCCTGTAGATGGAACAAGTACAAAAATAAAAATGCCTTTCCTTTTCTTCTCCCAGCAAAACAATCCTTAGAACAATTAACATAACGGACTGTCAAAAGTGCTCATACCAAAGTGACAAACGCTGTGAGTGGCAGGCAAGCCCAGCCCGACCCACCAGAACACTGCATGCTGGATTTGTCATGCAAATCAAAATGGAACCTGACATGCTCTTTGTTCATTTCCCTTTCATAAAATCTACTTTAAATGCCTCCCATGTGCTTTGTTTTGGAAGCTGACATTCCAAATGCATCAGTGCAAATTAAGAGGGATCCATTACCAATAAAGACGTTGTGATACAGAGAGTTTCAACAAATCTTATTGGGAAAACTGGAGAAACAACTGCTGCAGCTGGCAATTGTAGGGTCCCACAGTTTGCTGCTTTTATGAAGTCTCTTTAGAAAAACTCCATCAGTAGGTCCTTGCAGAGAAGTTCTGGCAAGCTGTCACAGCTTAATATTTATAGATTATGTCTACAAGCAATGGGTACGTTGTGAATTAGGAATAATCACAGTGGTTTTCCTTTAAGTTTTGTCTATATTAAAACATTTAATGGTTAATCTGCATAAGACATATTTAAATTACAAATTGATTTATATCTATCTTTTTTATTTCTGCTATTTTACTACCTGAGTGCAGAAACAATTACAGCTTTTTAGAAGATACCCCAGATGTACAGTTTTACAATTAACATGTACTTTATGAAAATGCCTTTTAAACAATGAGAGTAATGTTATGACCTCATGAAAAGAATTGAGAAGCTTCCACTGACCTCAGCTGAGGCAGTGGTTCATCCCTTCAGGATGTATTTTTAACAAAGCCCTCAAAGCATTTACTGAGCATGTGGGACTTCAATTTAAAAACATATGAGCACATCTTTTAATAAAACAGTTTGGAATTTACTCTCAAAAATAGACTAACCCAAACTTTGGACTACATTAACTTCCTTAGTTTTGTAATTAAAATAATTTACATGATGATTTGGTTTCACCCTTGCCAAAATCAGCAGTCAATTTGAATAAAAAGTGGTTTCATCACTGCAATTCCACTCTGAGCATCCAAAAATTTAGATTTAAGACTGTGCAGTTGGTCAGTTGGACTGTTCCATACCATTAGCAATAATCCTGGTACATGTCCTAGACGGATGTTATTTTTTCCATTCTGATAGAAAAATGCTAGTTTTTGTCAGTGCATTGCCTTACTCTTGCAGCTTGCTTGCACTGACCCTGCAACTTCAGATCTGAATCCCTCCAGGAATTTCATTCACTCACTCTTCTCTTTTTCAGCTCTAAGTACAAAAAAAACCCCAAACCAACAAATGTAAATATTTTCATTTAACAGAACTATTATCTGATACTTTACATATCATCTCTTCCAAAAGGCAAAACCTTTACTTTCTTCTCTGCATTGGCTCTGAACTTGAATTTTTATGAATCAGATTTTTCCTCCTAATCATTCTGAGGCATTCTGTTTTGCCCCAAGATCTGAACAACTATACACAGGGAATTTCCAGTGAAGGGGAATGATGCCTCTGGAATTGTTTCCTTGCCAATTCACATCTGGCACTCAGTATAAGATCCATCTGCCTATTCAGGGTCTCCAGGGGCTTGCACAGTAGTGGCTCTGAGTGTGCCTTTTAATTTGATTTTGTCATTTGGCTAGTTGGTGAGAAGCTGACAGTCTGTCTAAATGCAGCAGGGCAGTTACAACTAGTCAGTCATCATGTCCTGGTTGCCAGTTCATAACCCAGTGGAATGCCAGTCACATTTCAACAATTTGAAACTATATCAGTCATCTCCCCTACATAATACCAAAACGTCAACACCACAAAATATCTTGTTTAATTATCTTTAATTTAATTTATTTCTTGTCAGTTGCCAGAGGTCTGGAGACCAGAGTCATGCTAAGCTTAATTTACCTCACTAACCTGTCTAAGTTTCGAAGGGTAGGTGAAATTGTGGCATGGCCTTGGGTGACCTATGCCAGAAGTAGCAATTTCAGGAAAGATAGAACTTCCTCAGAGCAAAGCCTCATATCTTTTAAATGCAAGCATGTTGGAGCCAGCATCAATTGTACTGGTACAACAAAAAGCATACACTATACCACAGACAGATTTATTTCTCCTTCCAAAATCTGGAATTAGGATTGGTCACAATTTGCCTCCTATTGTGTTTCTCACATCCTTCTATAGAGATGGTTTTAGCATGGTGAAAGTACTTTGAGCACAGTCATGACAACAACCAGTGAAACTACTTCTGGAGTATGGATAATTCAGATTGTAGTGTGCAGAATCATATCCTCCCAAGCAGCATTCCAAAAACAAGATAAACTCTTGTAAAAGCGTTGTGAAGCAACCTCTGGCACATGAAACCCCAGATAACATGAAACCCAGATAACTCTCCTATGAAACATTTAGATAAGTTCTCCCGTGTGTGAATTTTGTGTATCTGTGCTAACTGGTAAACACTGGGAACACAGTTTCTGCCCTGATCTTATCCTTTAAGTAACTGATGGAGATAAAATTCCAAATTCTCACTTTAATAATCTGTACTTGGTTAAGCCACACAAGAAAGAATTGGTCCCTGTTAAAACTTATCCCTTATTTCGAGCTGAAATTAATTAGCTAACTAATTGAGGTTGAGGTTTTATTTTACTGTCTATTGACATGTTCTTTGATCCTCCAATATTTTTCTTTTTGAGTGATTGAAGATTTCATTCTTGCACTGTCAACAGACCTTTTGTTCAGAAACTTTTATTTACATCTGTAACTGACTTAATTCTCAGATCTTCCCAGCAGTTTCTCTTTGATCTCTGCATTTCTGAGTTTAATGATTAAGTTTGCATTTGAAGTGTTTCAGTTGCTGTATCTTTCACAGTTTCCAGAACTCAATTAAGAGAACACAAATCCTGAAAGTTCACTTAGAATCATTCTTTGATAGTTTTGTGTACTTCACATACTGCATCTCTGAAATCACAACATGAGCTAGAATGATTCCTATTCCATTTCCATGTATAAAGTATTTAAATTTCAGGATTTGGTATGGATTTTTTCTGTGTAGTTGGTATATTTCTGGTTTTACATTTTAATCATCTTAAGAAATGTCTGACCTTTCTAGAGCAAATCTATCTGTTGGGCCCAGGCTTTTCACAATGCTTTTGAAACAAATAGTTTTAGCCCACGATCTCGATTCTAATGACAAACACTACTGCTAAAAAGCAACCAAGCAAAAATAAATCATTAACTGAAAATCAGGAAAAAAATTTCAGTGTTGAAGAGTCATGAAAAATACAGTAAAACACCACTAAGAGAACTCCAAGAAACAAGTCCTTAGCAATACTGGCTGCTAATTATCACTGATTGTTCACCATGTGAAAGCAGAAGGCAGGTGACTCCCTGGTGCAGAACACCCTGTGCATTCGCTTTTCATTCCCTGCAATAACTCAAGGCACAGGAGCAACCTGCTGGCTGGCAGCTGTGCATTGTGGGTGCATTAGGATTCCCTGAGGGCCAAGTTCCTTGAGTGCTGCGCTCCTGGAATACATTTCAGCAGCTCTGTACAAAAGCAGTCCCGAGCCAAACACGTGAATGAGAATCACAAGTGGCTGCTCTGTCAACCTCTCACACACACACGGCATTCATGGCTGTACTTGGGCTGCTCTGTGGGATCCTGACTCTTCCCATTTGCCATGCTCCACAGTGCTTCCCTCACAGCAAAGTTGATTTTCTCTTTGCTGAGTTCCCTGCTTATTAAAGCAGGGCAGCACTGTACACTAATATGCAGAAAAAACAGGCTGAAACGGAGAACTTCCATGCCAACAGCAGCATGATCCTGCTATCCCAAATACACACAGTACTCCACCCATACAGCTCCTGTGCTGTCACTCAGAAAGCTGGAACTGCTCTCATGCTGTTCCCCAGAAAGCTGGAATTGCTCCCTTTCTCCAGGTGCAATATTATGTAGCCTCTGTTTACAAGTCTGAGAAGACACTTAGTGGGTGCTGACTTTTGTTTTCTGAGTAGGTAGGGAAGAGCAGCTTATCTAACAAGTTCCATGGCCAATTACTGTTGATCTACATCAAATCAGACTGAAAAAAAAAAAACCGAACTGAAAAATGAATTAATAACTATTGCAGGTGAAGTTAACTCAGCACCTAGTGAAGTTTATTTGTGTAAATGAAAGAAAGGGGTGCCACTAAAATGGCTCTGCTTTTGCAGTACAGTGACTTAGATGGGACTTTCCCATCTACACATGAGGTGGTTTTGTTTGTCTTGGTTCTGGAGCATTTGTGTGTCCTCACTTCTCTCTTGGAAAACCTGTGTTTGGGGACAGGGTGTGAGAAGGAGAACCTGGATGCATGAAAACAACAAGAAGCAAGGTTTGGATTTAACCAGAGAAGTGGAGGATGTGAAGTCTTTTCCACACTGGATGCCCTGGAATCCCACTGACTCTGCTCGTTAGCTCAAAGCCAAAATAAAGGAACAGAGGTACCCTGAAGAGTCACTGAGGATTTTATTGTTATTGAGGATTTATTGTTATTCTCAACAGCACCCTGAACACCCAACTCCAGTGCATTACCATCGGGGAATAACAATGTTTGCTAATAAATACTGACCTGGCTTTCATGATGGCCCAAACCTGGAACAAATCCTTAATGAAGACTGACCAAAAGTTTATATATTTAGTTCATAAGCACTATTTTGTTCCAAAGTAACATGTAATATTAATTTCCCAGAAGATAAACTGATCTGCAGTAGTATTTAGTTAGCTACCAACAATCTATATAGACAGATCTATGTTTAGATATGCAGGTAAGCAGGAAAAGAAAGCAGTATAAATATACTGACAGAACCTTCATTTAGACTGAGTTCCAAATACACAAGTATTTATTTCTCCTAAAAAAAGATCGTTTGTGAATATTCTTGTGCTGAGACAGTAATTTGGAGGACTGGAAGCTGGAAAGTTAAGTAGTGTGGCCACAGGGGTACTACAGGAAACCAACAAAATAATATAACTATGAAATGAAACAAAAATCCATAAAGTGCTATAAAATATGCATGGTCTTTTACATGTATATCTGAAGGGGCAAAAATCACTGCAGTTCATCCATTAAAGATGACAGGAATGCTGGGCACACAGAGACTGCAAAAAGCCATAGGAAAAAGAGATTTACAAGTAGCATATGCTTTCAGTCTGCAGGAAACAAATCTGATCTTTTGGATATCAAATGCAAATCCCACTAACAGGATGTGAAAACAAGAATGGATTGACCATCTCAAGACTGAAAATCTGACACAGCATGAAAGCACCTCTGCCACCTACTTCTGCTTTCATTTCAGGGTTTTGTTCCAACAGCACTCCTGGTTTGCAGTTGATTGTTTCTTCCATTTATCATCTTAAAATTATTAAACTGCCTTTTATTCCCCCTACATTCTGTTAGGGTACTTTTTATCTTTATGGCAAAAAGATACAGTATCATAATCTTATACTGTTTTAATTTAATGTGTTTATGTCAAGTTCAGGCAGGCACACTCTATTTTACTGCATCTTTTTCAGACTACTTTATTTTTCAGTGTCATTTGCTAAATATGGCCAACTTTCTGTTATCTGATGTAGATGTACATAAGAAAAATGTTTTAATGTTTTGGGTTTTAATAAACGCATCTGTAAAATCTGTAGGGGTCTATATTACCAGGCAGGTCAAGGACACAACAGTCTCACGCTAGAAATTAGGAGATAAACGGAGATGGTGAGATGCCAGCTGTAGCTCAGCTGTACCTGGTATCAGAATTCAAGGCTGTATTCACACATAGACCATTCTTACCCTACTCTGTACAATTCCCCCGGAGAAGTTTTGCAAAGGAAAGCAAACAGAACGGAACTGCCGAAGCCTTTTGTGTATGAGCTGCCGCAGTGCCGATAAGGAGGTGATTAAATGGGGCCGCTGTAGAATTTCCCCTCAGTGCGGTTGCACTCGGTGCTCTCGGTGTTCCCCCGGCCCCGGCCCGAGCCCGGCCCGCCGCGGCTGTCAGGGCTCCGGCCACCGCAGCTCTTCCCGGGGACACAGGGACATCTACGAACCCGGACACTTCACCTCGGAATTCAAGGCTCCCTGCACCTCTGGGCACCTTCTCGTGCCATCCTCTGAGGAAACCTCACGGCCAGCTAAGGTTAGAGCACGGGATAGCAGCAGGACTTGATGGCCGACCCAGTATAACCACTTCCACCACAAAACCGACACCGATTTATACCTGAGCTTCTATTTTGACAAATACAGCTCTTGAGCTCTGTGGACAGCGGAAGCGGCCCCTCAGACAAGAGGGGCATCAGCCACCTGTGCGGCCGCAGGGGCAGCGGGAGGTGGCACCAGAGCCGGGGGGGGCACGGAGAGGCGGCGGCGGGGCCCGGGGCGGCCGGG